>OY992539.1:207870205-208349443 GCA_963921195.1 Pegoplata infirma | reverse complement strand
TTATATCCACGCCCTAAAAAGGGGCTGGCAAAAAAATTACTAAATTTGTTAGTCCCCCCGGTCTTAGTGCAGGACTCTGAACTCTTTGCTGCATAAACATGTTTCATTTGTGTAACAAAATATAAAAAACATGTTAAAAAAATCGTGTTTTTTCCCCTTAGTCCGATTTTGCCCATTTATGAACTTGACTTGCCTAGGACCACAAGACATTTTCGTAAAAATAGACATAAAATTAGAACCTATAATGCAAAATAAAAGACATTTGCTGTTAATAACACAGTGCAACAACCAAAATCGGAATTGGATGAAATCAAATGCAAATGATAGGTGACATATTCCATAACAAAACCATCAAAGCTTTTTTTAGTTCAGCGCTAGATTTTTATTTACACGTATTTGATGTCAGTGAACTTTTATTATAATTACAATATTTGCTTGAAAACTGTATAAGTGGCGTATGATTAATATTGTACTTTACTTACTTCATTATTTTTAAAATTTCTTGATTTGATTTTTAAAATTTATTGATTTGGAATTGATCTTATTCGGTCGATTAATCGATTATTTTTAAAATTTTATTAGTTTAATCGAATAATTAAAAAATTACAATTTCCGATTAATCGATTGTTCGAACAATTAAAAAACCCGATTAATTGAACACCCTAGTCATAACTACAAATTTAGTTGAGCTTGGGCAGTCCAAGTGTGCGGATAGCACTGTAGGTCACAGCGCCTTTTCAATGATTACTTTTTGAATAAAATTTTGAAAACTAAGAACAAATTTTTGCTTTTTAATTGTCCTGGTTCTGGCTGACCTAACTTCGGTAAAAAATCCATCTTTCTCTTCTACTCCATTGTGCTTTTACTATTACTATGTTTGTATTATTTCATATTGTAGCGTATACATATATTTTGATATTCTTTTTTTTTTTGTATTCTATGCTGTATATTTTTTTTAGAGATTTTTTTCCCTGCTGTTCTTTTAGATTTAAAACTAGTGTTAGTATGCTGTTGACGATTGTAATAAAAGTTCAACATTGATTTACAACATTCCCATGAAACTTGTAAATGTTGTTCAATAAAAAAAACAGTGTATGAAAGCATAAAAAAACCTAGAAAAAAGCGCATAAGTATCTCGGTAACGACTTACGCCGCGTTGTCTTCTCTAGCGTAAAGAGGTTATTGGTAACATATCGCATTGACTTTGGTTTACTTTGCTGTTTTGAAGTGGTAATTTGAGTTTTTTTTATTTTTTTGGAATGTAGGTGATTTTAAGGATTTTGAATGAACATGCATAGATGTAATAAAAAAGAAGAAAAAAAAAACACATTTTTTGCTAAGCATACTTTGGAGGGTATAAAAAACTTAGAATTTTATTGCATACTTTTGAGGGAGGATTAAGTATAGATGGTTTTAGTGTAATCAAAGTAATCTTAGTGTACTGAGTTTTGTTTTTGCTATAAGATTCGAATCGGAATTTTCAAACTGATTTATATTACTAACATTACTTTGCGAGTACTATTAAATTTTTTATAAATTAAATTTCCAACTTTCTTTAGTCAAAAAATAAAAAAACATTGATAAATAAAACCAAAATATGGCTTGTCATATTTATAAATTTTGATGCGCTGACGATGAACACAAAAAAAATAAAATTGCTTAAACTGTTTTCGAGATATCGCTATTTGAAAATGGAGATATTTTCCTTAAAATGGCGATATTTTCCTACGCTTTAGAAATAAAAAAAAAACTCAAAATTTATTTCCCTTGATCCTTATAAATTTGCTGCAAATTCGATTCATTTAACCCGTGGTCAGGCTTGCCATGTCAGCACAAATTTTATAACTGGGTGCTAGACAATAATCTAGCACCCACTTCAGAATTTTTGAATAATCTAGCACACACTTCAGAATTTTTGAATTTTTCTCCACCTTGTTTAAATATTTTGTTTTTTTCCCACAATATTTTTTTATATACACACAGAAAACCAAATTACGAACCAATAAAATTTTTGTAGACCAGACCACTAACACTTTTATCAGTTGTGATAACTAACAATTTTATTCCGATATAATGACTTTCGTTTGAATCAATTGGTATTTATATAAACTTTTTATCTGTGGAACCAACGAAAAATTATAAAAAAAATATAGGAAAAAAGAATCTGACAACGCAAGACAAATGTCTCAAAATCTTAAGGTCTGATTTTTTTCTATGAGAAAGTTGCTCCAAAAACTGATGCATTTTTCCTCAGAGATTTTCTATAAAAAAATATTTTAAGACATTCTTTTTCATGTAAAAGAAAATCTTAGAATCTGGAACCTTTTTTCTATGGAAAAGTCTCAGATTCTAAGAAATTTTTTTAGATTCTGAGATATTTTTTTCATAGAAAAACATTCATACTCTAAATGTCTCAGAACCTGAGATTTTTGCTATAACAAAAATGTTTTCTATAAGAAAAACATCTCAGAATCTGATACTTTTTCTATAGGAAAAATGTGTCAGAATCTGAGTATTTTTCTATAAGAAAAATGTCTTAGAATCTGATACTTTTTCTATGGAAAAGTCTTAGATTCGAAGAAATTTTTTTTAGATTCTGCGATATTTTTTTTCATAGAAAAACATTCAGACTCTGAATGTCTAAGAATCTGAGATTTTTGCTTAAACAAAAATGTTTTCTATAAGAAAAATGTCTCAGAATCTGAGACTTTTTCTATGAGAAAAATGTCTCAGAATCTGAAACTTTTTTTATAAGAAAAATGTCTCAGAATCTGAGACTTTTTCTATAAGAAAAATGTCTCGGAATCTGAGACTTTTTCTATAAGAAAAATGTCTCAGAATCTGAGACTTTTTCTATAAGAAAAATGTCTCAGAATCTGAGACTTTTTCTATAAGAAAAATGTCTCAGAATCTGAGACTTTTTCTATAAGAAAAATGTCTCAGAATCTAAGACTTTTTCTATAAGAAAAATGTCTCAGAATCTGAGACCATTTCTATAAGAAAAATGTCTCGGAATCTGAGGCTTTTTCTATAAGAAAAATGTCTCGGAATCTGAGACTTTTTCTATAAGAAAAATGTCTCGGAATCTGAGACTTTTTCTATAAGAAAATTATCTCGGAATCTGAGACTTTTTCTATAAGAAAAATGTCTCGGAATCTGAGACTTTTTCTATAAGAAAATTATCTCGGAATCTGAGACTTTTTCTATAAGAAAAATGTCTCGGAATCTGAGACTTTTTCTATAAGAAAAATGTCTCGGAATCTGAGACTTTTTCTATAAGAAAAATGTCTCGGAATCTGCGACTTTTCTATTAGAAAAATGTCTCAGAATCTGAGACTTTTTTTATAAGAAAAATGTCTCAGAATCTGACACTCTTTTTTATAAGAAAAATGTCTCAATATCGGAGACTTTTTCTATATATAAGAAAAAAGTCTTTTTCAGATTATGGGACATTGTCTTAAAAACGTATATACATTTTATATAAATAATTTCAGATGCTGAGAAATCGTTTCTTTTAAAAAACTCAAATTATATTAAAATATAGGTTACCGATATCAAAAAAGGTATTATATATTTTACGTGAGTAGATTCAAAAAAATTTTAAATTATTTTTTTTAAATTTAATAAATTTTTGTCCGAAATTGGAAACTTTAACCGATTAACCAGGTACCTATTTCAGGTCGTTTAACAAATGCAGGGTACAGAAGCAGTGAAAATCCAAAATTTTCAAAATCAGGGGTACCGTAGTGTACACGAGCTGTAAAAAAAAGTCAAGCACCCAATTTTATAGCTGTAGAACAATCTAGCACCCATTTCTTTGAGATCTAGCACCTTCTCAGTTTTAACTTATTGCAACACTGCCCTTCCAGCAAAGTTTTGAAGTTTTGGAAAGCTTTTATCAAATTTTAAAAATTGAAAAAATATAAACAAGTAAGGAAGTTATAGTCGGTCAAGACCGACCATATGATACCCTACACCAATGTTTTTCGGAAAATGGGTCCCAAGTCGAAACATGGACCGATTGTATCTGTCTTTTGTTAGATCTTTATTTAGTGCAGAAAACACACACAGATCAAATTTTAGTGGAATTGGATTATTTTTTTTTGTCAATAAACCAATTTAACTGAATATCGGTCGAAATTTTTATGTGGGGGACTAAGTCCAAAAATGGTCCAATTATATTCCGATTTGATTAGGTAACTGAAATACACGTTTAACACCTAAAATACAATTTTTATCAACTATTTCCATTTTTATGAATATTGAGGGAATTATGTGAATATCGGGAAGGTGGTTTGTATGGGGACTACCAGAAGGACTGAACCGATTCCTTTGAAATTTTGGTTTGCGCATACAAAATATTATTACCTGTTAAATTTCAAAACGATATCTATTATAATACTGTTATTAGAGTCATTTAAGCCGAATCCAAAAGGGGCGTTTGTATGGGGGCTAGGTCTTAACATGGACCGATTTTCTCCAATTTCAATAGGCTTCGTCCTTCGGCCAAAAGATGCTTAAGTTTCAAATTTCAAGTCAATGGATTGTGACCTGTATCGTGCTTAAACCGAAAGATGGACAGACGGACGGACGGACAGACGAACGGACATCGCTAAATCGACTCAAAAAGTAATTCTGAGTCGATCGGTATCCTTGAAGGTAGGTCTGGGACCAATATTTCGGGTAGTTAGAAACATCAGCACAAACTCATTATACTCTGTACCACAAAGTGGTGTAGGGTATAAAAATGGTTTTCGAGATACCGCTTTTTGAATTTTTTTAAAAAATGGCAATTGCTTCTAACGTTGAAGAAATTAAAAAAAATCTCAAAATTTCTTTTCCTTGACACTTTTATTGAGCTGGCGATAATCTTTCATTTAAACTGAATTTGAACCAAATCCGATTTATTTAACTCATTTAACGCACTTCTTTCAAAGTTTTTAATTTTTGGAAAATTTCCATCAAAATTTCAAATTTTTAAAAATTGAAAAATAAAAAATAAAAAAAATATTAAAAACTGGTCTAACGGGTTTCGAGATATTTAAAAATTTAAAATTTAAAAAATTTCTCTTTTCCCAAAGTTCAAGAAAGTAAAAAAAAATCTCTAAATTTCTTTCCCTTGGCAATTTTATTGAGCTGGAGACAATATTTCAAATAAACTAAATTTGAGTCAAATCAGACCATATTAACCCTTGGCCATATATAGGATTTTTTAAAAATTTCCACATAAATATTTACAAGTATTGTTGTTACTAAAAAATATTTTTACACTAAAAAAAATTCCAATCAAAAAAAATTTCACACTAAAAAAAATATAATTTTTTTACAAAAATGACTAAAAAATGTTTATTATAAAATATTTCTAATCAAAATTTGTTAAATTTTTGGACTACTACTTAAAAAAAAGGACATTGTGGAGGATGTTCATTGTTGTCTATTAACTGCAATTTAGCCATATGTTTTACAAAAAAAAATTTGCACACACATTTTAAAGCATACTTCTTTGTTTATTAAGCAATGAAAGTTGTAGCCTACTTTTAGGTTATTAAAAAAATACATAAAAAAATTCAAAAATTTTTGCTAAATATTTACAATTGATTTTTATTTAATGTAGTTTTCCTAAGAAAAATACATAAATGCATGCTTAAATGATTTCCAAGAAGATAATAATTTTTGCAATCAATCAGGCTTATCCAATTTGCAATAACTAAAATTATTATTAAAAAAATATTTGTCATAACAAAAATAATTTCGAATATTTCATCATTTTTATCTTACCTAACTTGCAATTGTATATGCTAATATAAAAAACTTTATGAAATAAGCACTTGTTTAAAGCATACATTCAGGCATTTCCGAAAAAAAAAATTATAGTAAAAATTCAAACAAATTATGTAGCATACTTCTTTGCTTATTAAGCAATTACTATTGTTGCATACTTTCAGGCAAATAAAAAGACATATTTCTTACATATTTTAAAATAATTAAAAATATTTTTTTTTTTTGCTCTGCATTTGCTATTATTTCTTCATAAATATAAACAACATATTTCGTTTTTGTTATGCCTGACAAAATATATTGATATGTAGGGTAAATACACTCAAAACTTAAGACTCTATCTTATCACAACATCATGTCTTTTCTCTCAGATGTAGATTTCCAACAAGATTATTTACAAAATTATTATGCCAAATATTGACTTTAAAAAAAATTTAGTTTTAATTAAATGCAAAGCTTTATATAAATGTTGCAAATTAATATTTACGAAAATTTACTATAAAACAAAATACTAAAAACTAACGAAAGTAAGTAATGAAAATTTACTTATTGTGTAAGTAAATGTGTTAGAGGGGTGCTGGAAAATATATGATTTTAAAGGAAATGTTGTTTTAAAAATGTTGATAAATTTTTAGCCTCCGCAGTTTGTCCAGAGAAGTTTGGTATTGCATTGGAGCAAAATGGTTCAGCGGTTCAAAAGTTATGAACGAAAATGTAAGCACACCCCAAGTAAAAATGTTTTTTATATAATTTTATATAATTATATAAAATTTGATAAAATTATATATACCCGAGTAAAAATAAACATATATTACAATATATAACTTGATACAAACATAATAAATTATATATGATTATACATCCGTGAGATATTTTCTAAATTTTTTTAATGCAGTCATATGTAGTAATATATAATTGAATCATGATTCGGATTAAAAGGTGTACGGTTGATATAATTATATAAAATTAAATGAGGGTCAATACATAATTTGTTTTTCTGTATAATTTAATATAAAATTATATATATCCTATTCTGTTCCATAACACTATATGTTTCCATTTAACCAACAATTTTCTAAGTTTTTAAGGCAAAGTATAAGAAACTTTTTAAAATGTTCCTAAACATTTCCTTCTTAGAGTTATGTATATCACCTATCTGGTTCGAAGCGTACCCGAACATTTTTTTGTTTAAGAAAATTATATGTTTGGTGAATGTATCGTTGACCTGTGGTGTAACTCAACCCAAACCAAAAAACACCAGAATTTTACATGTTTTTATGCAATTAGATCTAATTAGATCCACTAATATATGGCAATGTCTGGTCAAAACTCGGATGAAATCAAATCATATTTTATACAAATTGATCTTTTTTAATGCAAAAACATCCACCATTTTTCGGATCAAATTGCGTTTAATTATATATTGTATTACATATCAATATATATTGCATCATATAAAAATTTTTACTCGGGTAATTTTATAAAATTATATAAAGAAGTTTTTGTTTTCAAAAAATTTGATAACATTATATGAAATTATATATAATTTGATAAATGGTATTTAAACAAGTACGAACATATTTTTTGACCAAAAAAAAAGAAAAAAATTGCGGATTTTTTTTTTACCAAAATTTTTTTTCGCGGAAATTTTTTTTCAAAAAAATTTATTTTTTTTCAAAAAAATTAATTTATTTTCAAAAGTAATTTCCTTTTAAAAAAAGTTTTTTGCAATAATCTTTTTGAAATTGTGGAGGGTATCACTATATTCGACAAGCCCGAATTTAACTTTTTTACTTGTTTACATTGTGGAGGGTGTCAATATATTCGGCAAGACCTTATTTGGATTTTTTACTTATTTTTTCTTCAGTGTACAAAAAATACTCTGATTCTGAAAATTTCTTAAGAGTCTCTCAGATATATATTCGATTAGAGTATTATTCTAGCTCGAGGCTCAAAAATATTTCTATTTATGATATTCTCATAATAGAATATTTTTTTAATTTTTTTTTCTCCAATCTCTCAGATATTT
Source organism: Pegoplata infirma (assembly GCA_963921195.1). Classification (NCBI taxonomy): domain Eukaryota; kingdom Metazoa; phylum Arthropoda; class Insecta; order Diptera; family Anthomyiidae; genus Pegoplata; species Pegoplata infirma. Next base: position 208,341,636 of record OY992539.1, on the reverse strand, counting down.
CCTTCCCCACTCTAATATGATTTTGTAATATATTTACAAAAAAATTTTTCCAACACATACATCAACTTCAGTTTTGTTAAAACTTCTATGTATTGTAAGTAGGTGCAGTAGATTTTTCTATTTATAATAGACTGAAAACATAAATGAAAAACAATTTTGTTGTTAAGGCTTTAAATGAAAAGCAGACTGTCAGTTTGGGTTTGCAATAATAATGCAACACATATATATTATAAGATAGGTTTTTTTGTGTTGTTTAGTTACACCAACTAACTAAGTTCTTAGTTATACTTTAGTTACAGAAGACCAAATGTCACGATACCAGCTTTCAAAATTATTTTTTTAAAAAATTGATAAAATTTTATAGCATAAAGTTAGGCGTAGCTTTAAACAGATCATTAAATTTCAATTTCCAAATTTTTGGAGTTTTAAGGATAATTTTATTTTATATCAATGAGTCAAAGGAATGGTTTAAATTTTCTTTCAAATTTTAAAAATGTCAAACCAAAAAATTCATATCTAAAAATTTCAATAATTTTTTTGCCTAAAAATATGCTTCAAAATATAATTCTGTTAAACACAATGCATCGAAAATCATTTCCTTGGCGGCTGCGATTCTGTTAATAATTTTCACATATAGAGTATAATTGACTATTAACTGAATAAATGTTACATTAAAAGATTTCTGAGGATTATAATAATAACTGTATAATACTTACGAAACTTGTAAAAACGAACCAGGATGTCTTAAGTTTCTATAAAAATTAAAAAAAAAATTCTTTCACACTTTGCTCACTTCAAAATCATTTATTTCCATAGCTGTTATCGTGACACTTGGGCTTTTTTTAAAACACCCTTAGTTGCTTCATGTAGCAAGTTAGTTAAAAGTAGTAATATTATATACAAACATGTTGATGCAGTTTGTTTTGAGCTTGAAAGTAACAGCAAAATGTTGCATTTTGTAATAATAAATCACCATAAAAAAAGGTTTGGAAAAAAAAATATAAAACTAAAACTGAAAATTTTTGTAAATAAAATTGAAGTTTCTTTATAAATTGAAGTTCATATATTTTCAACAAGTAGACAAGTGATGAAGACAAATAAGATTTGCAAAAAAAAAAAAAACTAAATAAAATATAGGTTTTTTCAAATTAACTTTAAATTTTTTTTTTTAAGAATTTATTTTTATTAACATAAAGATTTTTGTAGGCATTGGTTTTGTTTTTTTTTTTGTATTAACATGTTTTAAAAAAATAAATTTTTAAAGCATATTTTAAGGCTACTATAAAAAAATATTTTGTTGCGTACTTAAGGTATGAAATATTTGCCATTATTTTGAGAAAGATTACTCCAGCTGCATGTCACGTTTCTTTACTAATTACTACGACGATATTGTCAAAGTAAAAATTTTCAAGAAACTATTTGAAGGGCTTACTGCAAAAACTTGATAAACAACATTTTATTTTTTGGTGTTCTTCGCGTTCTACTGATGTTCCAAAGACAGATTTTTGGCAGAAGTCAAGCTTAAACCCTTGTACAATTATCTTAAGTATGAAAGTTTACTAAAGCTATATTTTCTACATTATTTCAAAAGTTTTAAGGCAAAAATCACCATAAAATAAAATGTTGCTTATCGAGTTTTTACGATAAGCCCCTTATTTATAAAGTTTGTTTGTTCTAAATTGATTGGTATGGTAATTTTGCAAGACTTACTTGACACATGTTTCGGAATTTGTCAAATTCCATTGTCAAGAGTATTAAGCAAATTGACAATCGTTAGTGGCAAAGCATTAAATCTTATATCCGTATCTAAATAGACCTAATGAGAATTTATGTACTAAATACACAAATAAATGCAGCTCTAAATTTAAAACGAAATGTCCAAACATACCATCTCTATTTAAAATCAAACATACGATCGTACACTTAAAAAATTATGTCATTAACTGTGTGCAGTTTATTTAAACAATTTTATATTAAGTCGTTTTTTAAAGAAAAAACATTTGTTTGATGTTCAGTTTTTATAAATGACTACTTCTGTCCTTTGTTTCAAAAATAACACACTAAAAAATAAAGACTTTCATTAACATTTAATTTTTAAGGTCATTTATTTTTGTTCTGTAAGCAAAAACTACTGATTATTCTTTAAATTTTTAATGATTGGTGTAAGTAATTTTTTTTTTAATTGTTAGTATTTTTTAATGAGATATCATTAGCTTTTACCTACACAAGTAGGTTATTTTTTTGTAGAAAAAAAAATTTAAAAAAAAATATTTATAGAAATATAAAAACATTTTTGTATCAAGTAACTTTGGCACGATGGGTAGAGTGTCTGGACAGAATGTAGTTGATTGCGGGATCGATTCCCCATTTTATTAAAAATTTTTAATAAAATATTTCAATAGAAAATTGTAAAAAATAGCCTACAAAAACATTAATTTTTAACGTTTTCGTAGGTTATTTTTTTGGAATTTGTTGGTAAAAATAACAGAATAATCATTAATTTTTAATGTTTTCGTAGGTTATTTTTTTTTCGAATTTGTTGGTAAAAAAGAATGAAAAAAAACGTAATTTTTTGATGTTTAATTTTATTTATTTTAGAAAATTTTGTCAACAGTAAAAAACAAATGTTGATGTTTGTTAAAACGAACGAATAATTACTGGGATGGTTTTCAATTGTTTATTCACTGGTTTTAAATGTGTTTTTCATTTGTTTTTGCCTAAAAAATATTTTGAGTGTACAAAGATATGTCTTACATACCATTAATACATACATATGAATCTACATACGTAGATCTCTTACGCGAGTAAGATGTTCACTGTTTTTTTGTTGTATTCCCTCTAATTCATAATATGAATAGAGGGCGAGGCGTGCTGTTCTTTAATTAAAATTCTGCACACAAAATATTTTGTAGGCAAAAACAAATTAAAAACATATTTAAAACAAGTGATAAAACATTTGAAAACCATCCCAGTAATTATTCATTTGTTTTAACAAACATCAACATTTATTTTTTACTGTTAATAAAATTTTCTAAAATAAATACCATTGAACATTTAAAAATTACGTCACTTTAATTTTTTTACCAACAAATTCGAAAAAAATATCCTACGAAAACATTAAAAATTAATGATTTCGTAGGTTATTTTTAAAATTTTTCTATTGAATTTTATTTTAAAAAATATTTAATAAAATTTTTGGGGAATCGATCCCGCCATCAACTACATTCTGGCCAGAAACTTATATTTCTATAAATATTATTTTATATTTCTATAAATGTTATTTTAAATTTTTTGTCTACAAAAAAATAACCAACACAAGTAGGCAAAAACTAATGAATTTTCTTTAAAAAATGCCGTTCAGAAATCATTGCAAATTAAAGAAGAACTTATTTCTACTTACAGAACAAAAATAAAAATTTACTTTACTGCTAATGAAAGTCTTTATTTTTTTGTTGTTGTTATTTTTGAAACAAAGAACAGAAATAATCGTTTAATAAAACTGAACATTAAACAAATGTTTTTTCTTTTAAAAACGACAAAACGTAAAATTTTTTAAATAAACTACAAACTTTAATGACATAATTCTTTGAGTGTGTTTTAATTTTTTAATTAATACAAATTATTTATTCATCGATCTATAAATTCTATTGAGAAAGATTACTCCAGCTCGAATTCACGTTTCTTCCTAATTATAACGATGACAATGTCAAAGTAAAAACCATATATGAAAACATCATATAGTTTCTTACGATGAAATGGCTGAAAAATACAAAAACTATTATTCGGCATTTTTGAATCCCTAAATCCCCGATATATTCGATAAGCCGAGACAACCAAGCTTAGAATTCTCTATTTTATATGTATTTTAAGTTTCCCGCAAATCGGTTCATAAAGGTTGGAGTACTTCCCTTGTAAGTAAAAAAATATTTTTTTATGTATTTAAAGGTCAAGTAAGATTAATACGATGAAAATAAGAGATTTCTTATTGCAATCCGTCAAAAATTGTAGAAGTTACAAGCATTTGAACAAAAATGCATAAATTCAGTTTAATGCAAAAATAGTTGTAATTGTTTACTTCGGGTGTGGCGAATGCTAAAACACACAAATATAACTGTATTTGTATAAAAACTGAATTTTGCATTTTTATTCAAATGGATTTTTTAGAATTTGAAAAAAAATTTACTAAATTTTTTTTTGAGTGTAATTTTTTTTTTTTTTTTTGAGTGTTAAATTTTTTTCGAGTGTATATTTTTTTGTGTAAAAATATTTTTGATTGACAAAAATACGTTGTAAAATATTTTTTTGACTTACCATTGTTTTTAAAACATGCACTCAAAATATTTTGTAGGCAAAAACAAATGAAAAACATTTAAAACAAGTGATAAACCATTTGAAAACCATCCTAGTAATTACACTGTGCTACACCAAAAATATGCAGGGGTTCTCATATGATAATTCGGGTTGGTTGGAGTCCATAGAGTACTGATATACTCATAGTTTTTCTGGATCACTTCGTTAAGTACGTTTTTTATTGGCAAATGTGTTGGAAAACGGAAATTCTTAAATTACAATTTTAAAAAATTATTACTTTGTTAGTTTGCAACCGATTTTCGATTTTATGGATTTGTTTTAAAGGTATAGGTCTTACCTTTCAAACAAAACAAAAATATTAAAAATCGATCAAGAATTGGCTGAGCTACGATCGCTTAAGTAAAAAAAAAAACGTATTTTTTGAAAAATTTGTCATATTCTTTACACTCTAAGTTGAAAGTGCATCATTCAACAATTTTTTTGAATTTTTTGTAAAAAAGTATAGTAAAGTAGCTTTCCAAAACACCAAAAAACATAACAATCGGTTTAAAAATGAATGAGTTATGCTAAGTTTTGTGATAGGGCATTTTTATAATTTTTCAGAAACGCTTGTAATTCAAGCATTATTCATAAATCTTGTTACTAGTAGTAATTTTATGCGCATATGCATATAAACTAGAGATGGGAACGTAATTAGATTTGTGCGTGATTCACACATGATCAGAAGTGAGCGTGATTGAAAATTAATATTACTCACGTGGTTGTTAGCAGAGCTTTGAACGAATTAATTCTATTGAGAATTAATTCACCAAAAGTTTAATTCTGTTTTAATAAGTTTTGATTTATAATTCCTTACCAGCATTCAACACGAATTAATTCAAAGGCTTAATTCTCAAAGCTTAAATCAAATTGAATTAATTCCCAAGAGAATTAATTCCTTGCAAGCAATCATTCGATTGAATGATCAAAATTTTTCATCATTCAAATCTATTACAAATTGAATGATGATTTTTTTTTTCATTCCCTTTGTATTTTCAAAAATGTATTGCTTGTGTGCATTTTAAGCATCTTCGTGTGTAAACGATCAGTTGTTGTTTTGTCGACGTTTCGTCTGCTGCTTCCCACACAAGCATAAATGTGTGTGTATGTGTGTTGCGCTTTACTGTTTTAAATTGAATGATAAGAAAATTTCACCATTCAATTTGTAGTAGATTGATTTGGATAAAAAAATAGTTCATTCCTTAAGAATGATCATTCTTAAGGAATGAATTCTTGAAAGAATTAATTCATTGATTTTGAAAGTTGAATGATTTTAGGGAATGCCAAATTCTATTTTTTTAATTCGAATTAGGAAATTGAATTAAAGAATTAATTCTTTCGAACCTTTGGTTGTTAGTGAGTGTCAGTGTGAGTGGAATAAAATAATGGGCGTGTCAGTTACTTCCAAATCCTATTTATAATTTTTTGGGTTTGTTTAAAAAATATCAGTGTTACTTCTTAAACAAATAAATATTGTGAATCGGTTGAAAACAGGCTAATACGGAGTTCACACTAGAGAATTTTTACTCGTTTAAGCCACTTGTTTAAAAAAGTAAACAAAATCGTTCACACTACATTTTGCGCGTTTAACTTTGAGTGTTTAACGTTTGTAAACAAACGTACATAACCTAATTCTGAAAAAATTAGCAAAAATATTTCTAAAAACCTTTTAAACTTTGGCGGAAGACAAGATATTTAATTTTTTGATAACATTTACATAACACCACTACACGGAACACCTTTTTATTGACTCATTCCAAGTAAATAGGAAGATTTTTCTGTTTTTTGTTCCGGACCTGTCCGAAGCTGTGTGCATATTTTTACTTCGATGGAATGCAAAATTCACTATTAGTGCAGCTTTTCCAATATAATTATAAATAAAACACACACTTTTTTCTGAATTTTCAGTAGTTTTTATTAGTTTTTTAAATAATTATAATTTCTTAATTTTTCAATGTTTTGCTAAGAAAATGGCAGACAGATACAGAAGCTGGTTGCTATGAAAACTTTTTTTTTGGCATAGAATAAAGAAAAATTAAAAGGAAATATACCGAACCCTGCCTTTGAAATGTTTAGCGAAATGTTCAACAGGGAAACAAGTCGAATTTGATTGTTTAGCTAAACAACCAAATGTATGGGGGAACAAGTCAAATTTTGATTGTTTAGCGCTTAAACACTCATGAGATGTTTAAAGTCGGTAGTGTGAACTCCGTATAAGGTGCGCTTGTTTAAGTAAAAAACCTTTTTTGAATAGTTATACCTGCAACATTTTTATGACAGAAAAAGCTGTGCGCTTGCAAACATGTTTTTTTAAAACGAAATTGCTAAAATTGTTGGATCATTTGATGGAAATTTTACCTGTTTATAAATATACATGTGAGGCATTCCACACCAAATGTTCAGTGAGAAAAAAATTGTGTACCAAAATTTTTTCAATGGGTCCCGGGTAAAAAAGTTTTTTATATAACTAGGGTGAGATTTCCATGCAAATGCATGTTTTTTGTCGAAAGCCTAAAAACGATATCGACCAATTATCTTTCCGAATCAAGAGATTTGCATTAAATGGCATCGATTTGCTTTCGCATATTTTGCATATTTTGGTGAAAATACATATTTTTGCATATCACTTTTTTAAAAAATGGAAAATTTCAGAACGGGTTCTGAAAATTTTCCAAAAAAATTTTAATCGATAGCCGATACAAAACTATACAAGAATCTAAATTTTTGAGATTTTGGTGCATTTAATTTTTATTTGATATATATTTAAACAAGGCAACTTGACACAAATTTGACCATTTTTCCAATATTTGACCACGCCTCCTAAGCCCAGTTTTTGAAAAATTGAACAACCAAAAACGTAATTTTCTTAGCTCCATATATGAGGCATTCCACACCAAATGTTCAGCCAAAAAAAAAGTTGTGTCGTGTCAATATGAAATCATTTTCAAAGTATTCGCTCTTAGGGTACTATTAAATAACAAAAATAAAATTTAAGTTTTTTCAAAAAGTGGGCCTTGTAGGCGTGGTCAAAAATTGAAAATATCTAACTTTTTTGCCTGAGCATCTTTACTTCAATATTTATGCAAATTAAATGAAACACAGTAAAGTCTTAAAGACAAAAGCTGTTATAGATTTTTGAATGGGCTATCAATTAAAAAAATAAAAATTGGAACATTTTCAGAAGAAGTTCTGAATTTTTTAAATTTAAACTTAAACTTTATTTATCAAAAAACATGCCGCAATTTTATTTGTTTTTTATTTTTTAAAAAAAAAGTTAAAGGAATTTTCTATCTGATCGGAAATTTTTAGAGATGTGCTTTGCCTTGTTTTCGAGAAATCAAAATTCAAAAATTGCAACACGCTTATTTTATACAATAATGGTATTTAAAACGTGTGCGTATGAGTAATATCAATACTTAAAAAATATTTTAAGAGGCGATGGTAGCGTGAGTGAGTTTTTAATAACGATTACGCACGCTCATGAAAGAAAAAATTTAGTTACGCACGATATTTTATTTTATTTATCTACGTGAGTAGAAAAAAATAAGTTACGGTCACGATGTTCACGTGAGCGTGAGTAAAATAAAATATCGTGCTTGAATATTTTTTTTTTCTTTCATTAGCGTGCGTGATTGTGAATAAATACTCAGGCAAAAAAGTTTGATATTTTCAATATTTGACCACGCCTACAAGGCCCACTTTTAAAAAAAAAAAAAAACTTAAATTTTATTTTTGTTATTTATTAGTACCCTAAGAGCGAATACTTTGCAAATGATATCCCATTGAAACCACTATGGTTTTTCTGTAGTGGAACAGTTGGTGTGGAATGCCTCACATGGCTATCCATACAACCCATTTAAAAATTTACGGTTCACATGTTTTTTTTTTGCTGAACATTTGGTGTGGAATACCTCATACGTATATTTATAAATAGGTAAAATTTCCATCAAATGATCCCACAATTTTACCAATTTCATTTCAAAAATGTCAAATGTTTTTTGTCATAAAAATGTTGCAGGTATAACTATTCAAAAAAGGTTTTTTACTTAAACAAGCGCACCTTAGCCTGTTTTCAACCGATTCACAATATTTATTTGTTTAAGAAGTAACACTGATATTTTTTAAACAAACCCAAAAAATTATAAATAGGATTTGGAAGTAACTGACACGCCCATTATTTTATTCCACTCACACTGACACTCACTAACAACCACGTGAGTAATATTAATTTTCAATCACGCTCACTTCTGATCATGTGTGAATCACGCACAAATCTAATTACGTTCCCATCTCTAGTTTATATGCATATGCGCATAAAATTACTACTAGTAACAAGATTTATGAATAATGATTGAATTACAAGCGTTTCTGAAAAAATATAAAAATGCCCTATCACAAAACTTAGCATAACTCATTCATTTTTAAACCGATTGTTATGTTTTTTGGTGTTTTGGAAAGCTACTTTACTATACTTTTTTACAAAAAATTCAAAAAAATTGTTGAATGATGCACTTTCAACTTAGAGTGTAAAGAATATGACAAATTTTTCAAAAAATACGTTTTTTTTTTACTTAAGCGATCGTAGCTCAGCCAATTCTTGATCGATTTTTAATATTTTTGTTTTGTTTGAAAGGTAAGACCTATACCTTTAAAACAAATCCATAAAATCGAAAATCGGTTGCAAACTAACAAAGTAATAATTTTTTAAAATTGTAATTTAAGAATTTCCGTTTTTCAACACATTTGCCAATAAAAAACGTACTTAACGAAGTGATCCAGAAAAACTATGAGTATATCAGTACTCTATGGACTCCAACCAACCCGAATTATCATATGAGAACCCCTGCATAAATTATTTTTGGTCTTTTGTAGCACAGTGTTATTTATTTGATTTAACAAACATCAGCATTTATTTTTTACTGTTAATAAAATTTTCTAAAATAAATAACATTAAACATTAAAAAATTAGGTTTTTTTAATTTTTTTTTACCAACAAATTCAAAAAAAATAACCTACGAAAACATTAAAAATTAATGATAGTTCTGTTATTTTTACCAACAAATTCCAAAAAAATAACATACGAAAACATTAAAAATTAATGATTTCGTAGGTTAGTTTTTACAATTTTCTGTTGAAATATTTTTTTAAAAATTTTAAATAAAATTTTGGGGAATCGATCCCGCATTCAACTACATTCTGGCCAGACCCTCTACCCATCGTGCCAAAACCACTTGATACAAACATGTTTTTTATATTTCTATAAATATTTTTTTGATTTTTTTTAAAAACTAATGATATCTCATTAAAAAATACCAGCAGTTTAAAAAAAAAAATACTTACACAAATCATTAAAAAATTTAAAGAATAATCAGTAGTTTTTACTTACAGAACAAATATATAAAATTATATTTCTGTAATTAATTTTTTGAATCTTTTTTTTTCTACAAAAAAAAACCTACTTGTGTAGGTAAAAACTAATGATATCTCATTTAAAAATACCAACAATTAAAAAAAAAAAAAAAATACTTACAGAAATCATTAAAAATTTAAAGAATAACACCGCTCTACAAATCTGAGGTTTGTCGCTGCGTTTTGAATGAAACCAAAAAAAGTTTATAGGTTTTGGTTTCCCGATTCCAAAACGGTCACTCAAATTTTTCTATCACGTCACAATTTTGAGAAAATCGCGGTTAAAGTGTCAAAAAAGGCCCATTTTGGCCATTTTTGAGCGCCTATAAAATAAGATCCTGACATGCGAATGACTTGATATCAAGCTTATTCTAAAGTGCGTATTTTTCTCTTTAAGACAAAGTCAAATTTTCTTGGAATTTATTTTTTTTAATGGTGAAAAAGTCATTAGACACAAGTGCTTTAAATCTAATATTTACGTGTGTATTTGTATGGAAATTTGTTAAAAAACACTGTGTAAATAAACTAAATATTTAAAAAATGGAAGGTTTTTTGTTTATGATTTTTTTACCATTTTAGAAAATTAAATTCCAAGAACATTTTATCTTGTATTATAGAGAAAATTACATACTTTTGAATGAGCTTGATACCAAGTCAATCGCATGTCAGGATCTTATGTTGTAAGCTTTCTAAAAGGGTCCAAAATGGCCTTTTTTGGCACTTTAACCGCGAATAACTCAAAATCCTGACGTGATAGACACATTTGGGTCGCGGATTTGGAATCAGCGCAACAAACACTACCTAAATCACTTACCAGAATCCAATACGCATTTTCATGTTGAGCTGTGTAATCTGTAGTTTTTACTTACAGAACAAAAATAAATGACTTTAAAAATTAAATGTTAACGAAAGTCTTTATATTCTAGTGTGTTATTTTTTAAACAAAGGACAGAAGTAGTCATTAATAAAAACTGAACATCAAACAAATGTTTTTTTCTTTTAAAAACGACTAAACGTAAAACTTTTTAAATAAACTACAAACAGTTAATGACATAATTTCTTGAGTGTGTTTAACGGGTTTTCAACACGTGAATTTAAGTGGAAACTAATCTGAAATACCAAAGTGAAAAAAAATTATTTCTAAAATCTATAATAGAATTTACTTTATTTTTCCCACATTTCGGTAAAATTGACGCAAAATTGTCCATATATCTATTAATACAATGAAGAAAAAAACCTTATAAAATTACTAGAAAAAGTCCCGTAATCCCAATATTTGCCAGTTTTTCTTGTTAAAAAAAAATTCAATCGAATTTTAAATTTTTCTTTGTATTTTTAAAATTTTTTTTGTAAATTTCCAAATTTTCAAGGTTGATTTTATACGTAATTTCATGGAAAAATTTCTTTATTCTTGAGGAATTTTTTTTATTCATAGAGGAATACTGACCATTTTATCTCGCCAATTGAATAGGGGATGGAGCGACAACCCTTTCTATTAGGAAGATCAGGACCGCTTTTCAAGGTAAAAAATACAACTGGACCCTTGCTAAAAAAACAAAATTATGCTTTTAAAAATGTTCTTCTAAGAAATAATTTCCTAAGCATTTTGTAAAAAATGCCTATAGAGTTAAAACACCTCAATTCAACCGAAAAAAGTAGCATATTTGACCTCACCCCTTTCGAATTTGATGAAACTTGAAATATAGTTGGGCCCTTACAAAAAAATCGTAGTGCCAAAATTTTGGATTTCTGGTAGTTTTCCTTCCCGAGATATGGGATCATGAAAATTGGCAAAATCGTATATATTTGACAAAAGTGTTTTGAGATAAATAAAGATAACTCGAAAAGTTATAACAATACAGGTCTCAGTCAGGTTGCAAATAATAGGTAATGAGACAGCCTTCAAAATGGTATTCCACAAGATTTTTTTTGAAAAAGGTCAAAGGTCATTGGTTTTAACCTTAATTTTTGGAGAGCTATATCTCAAAAAACGATATTTTTAAAATTTTGGAAAAAATATATGTTGTTAAGAATCACCCATACTACTCAAGTTTAAATTTTCAGGATGGAGTCTTCATTGGAACTTTTTATATTAATAGAAACATTGTGACAGGAAAGAAAAAGCGGTGTTATTTCCCTTAGAAAAAAAAAATATTTTTTTTCTCTTTGAAATTCTGGTACCAAAATTCGTTTTTCCGAATGTTTTTGACGTGCTGAGCCCAAATATGACCTTTGAAATGGCCTATCGCTATTAGTTTTCGAGATATCTGCACATAAATGTGTGAAAATTGCTAAAACGCTATTGCTGTGTTTTTTTGAACATTTAGGTGCATATATCTTGAAAAGTAATAGCGATAGGCCAGTTCAAAGGTCATATTTGGACTCAGCACGTCAAAAACATTCAGAAAAATGAATTTTGGTACCAGAATTTCAAAGAGAAAAAAAATATTTTTTTTTTCTAAGGGAAATTACACCGCTTTTTCTTTTCTATCACAATATTTATATTAATATAAAAAGTTCCAATGAAGACTCCATCCTGAAAATTTAAACTTAAGTAGTATAGGTGATTCTTAACAATATATATTTTTTCCAAAATTTTAAAAATACCGTTTTTTGAGATATAGCTCTCCAAAAATTAAGGTTAAAACCAATGAACTTTGACCTTTTTCAAAAAAAATCTTGGGGAATGTCATTGTAAAGGCTGTCTCATTACCTATTATTCGCAACCTGACTGAGACCTGTATTGTTATAACTTTTCGAGTTATCTTTATTTATCTCAAAACACTTTTGTCAAATATATGCAATTTTGTTAATTATCAAGACAGAATATCTCGAATACAGGAATGACCAGAAGCCCGAAAAATTGGCAAAATCTCTTTTTTATTAAAGTAAACTCCAGTACTTAATTTCATTAAATTTGGAGGGGGTGCGGTCAACTCCTCGGTTGAATTAAGGTGTTTTAGCTCTATAATGGGGTTTTTTTAGAAAATTAATTGCATACTGTGAAATATTACAAACCTGTTATATTAAGTATAGAGACATAATTTTTTATCATAGTTACTCACTTAAATACATGAATTTCTATAAATTAAATATTTATTGTTTTTTTGCTATATCATTAAAAAAATATTTTTCATCTCTATAAGCCTGTTCAACTCATTTCATTTGCAATATCATTATTAATAAAGCAGAAAAAAAATCTGCCTTGCTAGTTTTATAAATATAATTTTCATTTCAGCATCAATTTAATATTATTATAATATGCTTAAGCGTGTTTACCTTTTTATGCATATAATATCTTTATACAAACTATAAAAAAAAACGCAGTACAGTACAGTGCACCTTAAAAAAGAAAATAATATAAGAAAACTATCAACAAAAAGCTACTTAACTAAAGTATCGCATAAATTAAAATGGGTAGAAAAAAAATCCTTAAAAAAAACACACACAAACAACAAGAAAAGAAAATACACTCAAAATAATAACTCTGTTAAATTACAGAAAAACTCTGCTAATTTAACAGAGTACACCATACTTTTCCAGCTAACAACATTTCTTGGTAATTTTACTAAAAAACTTTGTAAAATGATTTTGACCGAAAAAACTGTTAATTTACAGAGTTTATGGTAAAATATTGGTTAAATATGAAAGCTTTTTTACAGAGAAAACTCTGTACTTTTACTATAAAACTCGGTAAAATGATTTGGACAAAAAAAAACTGTTAATTTACAGAGTTTCTAGTAAAATATTGGTTAAATAAACCACCACCAAAGAAAACAATGTAAATTTATATATGTTTGTAAAATACATTTGATGCAAAAAAAAAATTACAGAAAAAACTCTACAGAATTTAGTTAAATGCATGTTGTTTTGTAAAATTTTTATAAGATTTCTGAAAAAAAAATTTGATAACTTTTTTTGCTACTTTTTAACTTTTTCTCAAAAAAAAAATATACAGATAAAATTTTAATGTTTGGTAACAAAAAAAAAAAACTGCTTAAAACAGAAAACTTTTTTGGTTATAAAAAAATACGAAGTATTTTGCTTAGATCTGTATTTTAGAAGAAAACTCTGTTAATTATCTGTAAAGTTAAGATTACAAAGTAAAAAGTAATATAACAGAGGAAACTTGTTTTTTTTTGTCGCAACAAAATACAAAGTATTTTCTTTAAATCTGTATTTTGACAGAAAACTCTGTCAAATGTCTGTTGAATTGAGATTACAGTCATTTTACAGAGTATTTTACAGAGTTATTATTTTGAGTGTATAATAAAAAGCATATTTACTATATTAGTTTTGTACATTTTCTTAATGTGCTTTTTTTTATTCTTCTGCATCGTATGTATACAAAAGCATCGTTTGCAAGCTTTTTGAACATTTCTTTCTTTCTATGCAACAGACACCTTGAGCATATGCAGCAATATTATAATTGCATACTTTTATGTTGAGCCATAAAGTATGCAATAATAGAAAAAAAATTAAGGAAATAACAGAATTTAATTTCATCACTACACAAACATACTACACTAACACACACACACATGCTTTTACTATAATAAAAACAACAACTTTGGCATATTCACCAATACACACACACATACTAAACATAGTTCAGTGTATTCACAATAACATAAATGATGAATTATACCAGCTGACAAACAAAAATATAAACACATACAAACACATACTTATACTTGTTACACTTATCCCTAGATTTAGAAAGAGTAAGTCGTACTTTTGAATAACTAGAAAAATTATAGCTTCGACTGTGCCGAAACAAAATTTTAATTTTTCGCAAAATATCGATCTAGAACCCCAACCCGATGGTTTGTTTGAAGAAGCGATAACTTCTATTTTAAGTAAATAATGAATGCTCTATGAGGATCGAACTAACAAGAACTATTTTATATAATTTTCAAAAAATAAATACAACATTATGAATTTAAACAACAATTTTTAAACAACCTCTTATTTTCTTCGTAATCGATCATACTTGAGCTGTACTTTTAAATTCATTTTCGGATTCAACGCAAGATTTTACATGAAAAAAAAAAACGGAAAATGTCCTGGATCGCAAAATTTTATTTAATTTGTAAACTAGTTTTACCTTGTAAATGAAGGGATCGATTCAAATAATAAAAAAATATAAATTTCTTGTTTGTATATTATGCTTATATTCATTTCATCATCATCATCTTTTGATGGTGTTTCTTTTTATATACCCTACATATTATAGCAGTGGTATATTTAAGTTTATTGTCGAGTTTGTATTAGATTACACAGTGAGTGACACAATTGAAGGGTCATTTCTTAGGGCCCCCAATGGGTTTTGCTCTGTAACGTCTCAAATTTTTTTTATAGCCCACTGAATTTTTAATTTTTTTTTTAAAGTCGAAAAAAGTAATGTAACTGTTCTTTTGAGCTTAAAATAGTGCTAGGATGTCTTCAATAGAATTTGATGCGGAATTTTTTTCTAGAATATATTAACCCTCTATCTGCCGTATTTATTGGTCATTTAAGTACTTTTCTCAAGTAATGGCTCAAAAGTCTACTAAGACTTGCGTTTAAAGGGTTAAAATGTTCTACGAATATGTTCTGCATCAAATTTCACTTGGGGTTACTGGAGGCAGAAAGTTCGACTGGTATAAAGAAAATGCAGAAAAAAGATAAATTGTAAAGTGTCATTAATTTTTTTATATTTTTGCCAGAAATTGTATACAATTGTAACTAACAAATATAGGAAAAAATATAAAAAGTTAATGATACTTTACAATTAACATTTTGTATGCATTTTTCGTATACCGGTCGAAATTTGATGCTGAAAATTATCGTAGAACATTTTAACCCTTTAAACGCACGTCTTAGTAGGTTTCTGAGCCATTTCTTAAAAAAATGACGTAAATGACACATTAAAACGGAAGATATAGGTTTAGCGTACTCTAGAAAAATGTTCCCCATAAAATTCTATTGAAAACATCCAAACACTATTTTAAGTTCAAAAGAACATTAACATTAGTTTTTTCAACTTTTTTCCAACGCCTTTGAAAAAAATCTGAAAAATTCAGTGGGCTATAAAAAAATTTGAGACGTTACAGAGCTAAACCCTTTGGAATTTTTACTACTATACATAAATACTTTCAAACTGTCTTGGTTTAGTTGAGGCCCTAAATGTGCTGTTGCACTGTGTTATTTTAAGTCTTGATGATCTTCGATCAAAATTTTTGATTTTTGGAAAATTTAAAACTTTGATCAAAAGACTACATACACTCATAAAAATTTGTTAGTATTCCTTACAAAAAAGTCTGTTACCATTACTAATAAAGTTTTCAATTTGTGCCCGATAACTTTTTCAGTTACCATTACAAACTTTGGTTTTCAAAAATTAGTAATCTTAAAAAAAATTAGTATTACTAAATTTTTTTGTAAAAAAATTGTAAATTGTGTATTTTAAATTTTTGGTCTTTTTTTACTATATGTAAACTGCGTATTGCGCTTGTTGTCGACATTACTATTTCAATGCAAGTCAGATTTTGTTTGAATTTTTGATCTGAAATATGTAAGAGAAAATATTGAATACATTTTTTTTAATACAAAATATAAATTACATACCACATAAAATTAATGCTTTGAAAATTGTGTTGAATAAATTGACATGTTGAATAAATTGGTGTTCTAGAATAAAAAATACATTTTATTTATATTATTTAAATGGAACACATGAATATACAGTTGTTACCTGCTTTCATCATTTTCTATTTTGTTTTACTTATTGTCATAAAAAAAGAGTTAATTTTAAACAAAAAATACTTTAACATTTGGTTACCTGTATTTTGTGTTGTAATATTTTGTTGTTTGTACATTTTTTTATTTCTCCGCTCCGCGACGTTGTCAATTCAAATGCTATTTTTCAACTGAATAATAGAAAGAAAGGCATGAAGAAAAGTACACAAAATTACCAACACTGTTGCCAAGTTGGAGGTTTTCCCGCTAAATCTAGCGCTTTTTGTTTGGATTTAGCGGGGAAAAATTGGGTTTAGCGGGAACGGTGCTTTAGCGGGAAAATCTAGCGCTTTTTATTTGGATTTAGTGGGACAAATTTAGAGGTTTTTTCCAATTTTTCAATCGAAAACGCCAAGTTTGTCTAATTTTAGCGCTTTTTTTGAAATTTAGCGGGAGAATTTTGTATTTTCCCGCTAAAATTTTTTCGACCGTTTCTTGCGCATTTTTAATGAGAAGTAAATTTTCGTAGAAAAAATAATTTGGAGGTTTTTTTTTAAATTTTTCTTTTTTGTCAATCAAAAATGCCAAGTTTTTCGGTTTTCAGCGCTTTTTTTTTTTATTTTAGCGGGAAATTTTTAAATTTTCCCCGCTAAATTAATTTTTGGCGGTTTCTAGCGCTTTTTTCGTGAAATTTAGAGGTTTTTGGTTAAAAATAGTTGGCAACAGTGATTACCAATACAATTCTGGGTATTAAGAAATCAACCTTTTGTGTACACACTGTTGCCAACTATTTTTAACCAAAAACCTCTAAATTTCACGAAAAAAGCGCTAGAAACCGCCAAAAATTAATTTAGCGGGGAAAATTTAAAATTTTCCCGCTAAATTACAAAAAAAGCGCTAAAAACCGAAAAACTTGCCATTTTTGATTGACAAAAAAGAAAAATTAAAAAAAAAACCTCCAAATAATTTTTTTTACGAAAATTTACTTTTCATTAAAAACGCGCAAGAAACGGTCGAAAAAATTTTAGCGGGAAAATACAAAATTCTCCCGCTAAATTACAAAAAAGCGCTAAAATTCGACAATCTTGGCGTTTTCGATTGAAAAAAATGGAAAAAACCTCTAATTTGTCCCACTAAATCCAAATAAAAAGCGCTAGATTTTCCCGCTAAATCACCGTTCCCGCTAACACCAATTTTCCCCCGCTAAATCCAAACAAAAAGCGCTAGATTTAGCGGGAAAACCTCCAACTTGGCAACAGTGTGTGTACACTACACACAAGAAAAAAAAAATCGCAGATAGCGTAAAACAAAAAAGGACCGCAAGTGGAGAAGAAAGAAAAAAGAAGTGAAAAAGGTCGGTGTTTTTTTTTGAATTTTGCATATCTTCTCTTTACTGCATTTTGTTCCCTTTTTTATATATTTTTTTATTTGAAAGAAAACAAAGTAGTTACAATGAAGCAGACAAATAAGTGTAATTCAATATTGAAAATAATAAACATATTCATACTCATCAAAGCGCAGTTTTACCATTAAAATAAAAAAAATAACTAACTGTATATTTTTTTTAAATGCTCTTTTTAATTTCCAAATATTTTAATAACATTTTCTTTTTGTATTTCATTAGTGCATTACTTTTCTAGAAAAGAAAACCGAAAAGTTAATACGAAATTTTAAAAAAATCAACTAAAAAAATTATTAAAAAATCAGTAAAAAATTAATAGTTTGTAACGCGAGTTTACTAAAACGAATTACAAAAAAATATTTTTTTAGTACAATTTAGTAAAAAAGTTGTAAAGTTGGGATACAAACAATTTTACAAACTTTTTTACTAACGTATTTTTTTGAGTGTACGTTAAAAGATCTGATTTGTCTTCAATTAAGTTTTAATGGATGCTTGTCTCGAGCTTTGTGAGAGGGTCACTGAAAAAAAAAGTTAAGAATTTTTAACAAAAAATTCCTAAAAAACCGACATTTTTGGAAATTTTTTTGGCAAATTTTACATGTCGATTTCTCGAAACCCGTTCGACCGATTCTTAACCTTTATTTGAAATTTGTATTCTGCATGCCAAATTATTAAAATAATGCATTAGAAGATATTTATTTTTAAACGTTGAGATTTTTTAAAAAAATTAATAAAAAAAAATCCGCTGAAAAAAAATTAAGCAAAAAAAGTTTTTACAAAAAATAAAATCCGCAAAAAAATATTTTTTGGTAAAAAGAATATTGTTTTCTTTGCTAAAATACCTTTCAGTGTCCAATTCTGTACATATATGTCAACCAGCAGCCTAATTAAAGCATTTTTGTATTTTTAGGTTATGAAGAATGGAAATCAATTTTTGAGGTGTCCTTATATTTTCGTTTATAACTTTTGAACCGCCGCACAGTGGCCGAAACACCCAATCTAGCGGCGCTTAATTCGGAAATGTAAAATAAAAAAGCCCAATGCATATTTGTGATTATAAAACTTATAAAGAATTTTATTGTTAATCATATTTATTTATTTCAGTGTTTTTATGTTTTTTGGGAAATTTATGTGAATATCGGGAGGGTTGTCTGTATGAGGACTAGAAGTTAAAATGTTCCGATTCCGTTAAAATTTAGAGTGATTATTTATGGCTACAAAAAACATTTAACAGTCGAATTTCAAGAGGATATTTGTTAAAATACCATTGTTAGGGCTTTTAAGTAAAACTGGGAGGGGAAAATAACATGGGGGCTATGGGATAACATGGACCGATTTTGCCAAAAATTTAATAGGTTTTGTTCTTTCGATAAAAAATCTTAAATTTCAAATTTTAGCCAAATCGATTGAAAATTGTGGTCTGTATCGCGTTTATACTGTTCATTTTGACAGGCAGATGGACCCTAAAAAACCGAACAACTTGCGCGAACTAGCACGCCATACTGAAACGTCACAACAAAAATAACCCAAAATAATAAGCAAAACAGGAATTGGACCGAATACGATCGAATTTCAAAAGTTGCAGTCCATGAAACTATAGTTTATATCACAAATTTCAACTTCTATAATGCACTAATAATAAACTAGATACACACAGGTCACAAACATTTATTTTTTAGTTAAAACATACCTTTTACTTTCATTTAAAACTTTTTGGCTCAAAATGTATAAACAATTGACTTAAAAGTGTCAAGAAAAACTCACTGAGTAATTAGGCCTCAAATTCCTTTAATACACTTGCTGCAGAAAATGTATATTTGACAGCTTACAGCTGTGCGAATATTGAAAGCAAAACAAAAGTAAAAACGTAAATCTTTTCTGAAAAGTATAGGTAAACGATGCAGTGCAAAAACATTTATCGACCTTAATTTTTTAATTTTGACTTAAGCGCCGCTAGATCAGTGATTTCGGCCACAGTGCGCCGATTCAATATCGGTGAAATACAATCCCAAAGCCTTCGAGGCAACAACAAGTAAATATCCTAATATTAACAGTCACATCTGAATAATAGTGTGGCCGTGATCGTCACTTCGTAACAGTAATTTGTTTAACTGATTTTTTTTTCTTTTTTTCGCGGATTTTTTTTTCTCAAAATTTTTTTAAAATTTTTTTTTTAATAATCTTATTTACACTGGTGAGGTTATCCATATATTCGCGCGGCAATGCCGAACTTAACTATTTTTACTTTTTTTTTAATAAAAATTCAAAAATTTAAAACTTTGATCGCCGGATGCCACTTCTTAATTAAATCCGATTAGCCTGAAATTTTAACCACCTAAGTTTTAGTTCTTGGAGGAAAAAAATTGTCTAGACGTTAAAAATCGGAAGAAAAATTAGTTTTCTATACAAAATATGCCGGTCTAATGTACAGTCCCAATTATTCGGTGTTTAACCGATTCTTGACTACTGTTTTCAATTATTATGTAGGGGATAATGCATTTTAACAGCAGTCTATATACTTACTTCCTCTTCATCTGCTCATATATTTATATGTATGTCTGTTTAACATTATGGATAACTTTATGGATTTCATATGTTTGAAATTGAATAGTAAAAAAAAATGAACAAAAAAAAAAACTGAAAGAAAAATCATAAAAATATTTTTCAATTTCTAATAGAATTTGGTATTGCAATTTTTTTCTATCACTTTTTTTTTTTTTTTTGTAAATCTAAAAGGTGTTTTTACCTGTGATTGGATATGTTAAATATACAATTTTTTTGTGCAAATTTTCTGTCTGCAGTTGAGCTGCTATGTTTTGAGTGTTATTCTAGTGAAATTCTATATATTTAGCATATTTCAATTTCCATATTTTTTTTTAGATATTTTTTTGTTGTTTAATAACACTTTTTTAATATAATTTTAAGCTGATTAGTGAATTGATATTGATATTTTTTTGTGTATAGAAAGTTGTTTATGAAAAAAATATTTATGGAAATTGAAGGGTATTAAATTGTTGATAAAAATTGTTGCATACTTTTTAGAGGTATTTAAGTAGAATTTTTATGTATAGAATTTTATGTTATACATATATGCATCAGATTATGGGATTTTTTTTGCTATAAAAAATTATTGAGATTCTAAAAATTTGTGTTTAAAAAAAAATGCCTTAAGTCCAAAAAAAATTCTCAGAATGTGAGAAATTTTTAAAAGAAAAAATGTTTAAAATCTGATACTAGATAAGTTTTCTGTACGACAAATCATTAAAATTTGAGAATTAAAAAAACATTGCCTACTTTAAGAGTAAAATATTGTTGCCTACTTTTAGGAGCTAATATTCCAATTTGACTATTAAAACTCGTACACAAATAAGTTAATAATAAGTTTTCTGTACGATAAATCATTAAAATTTGTGAATTAAAAAAATCATTGCCTACTTTAAAGGGTAAAATAGTGTTGCCTACTTTTAGTTGCTTATTTTCCAATTTGACTAAAAAAACTCGTACACAAAAAAATTTATTAAAATAAATTCTTTGTTTTCATAATAAAAATAAAAAAAAAAAAAAAAATTTCTCAGGATGTGAGAAATTTTAAAAAGAAAAAATTTTAAATCTGATATTATTTCTATAGCAAAAATATCTCTGCGTATGATAAGTTTTCTTACGACAAATCATAAAAATTTGAGAATTGAAAAAAAAACATTGCCTACTTTAAGGGTAAACTATTGTTGCCTACTTTTAGGAGCTTATATTCCAATTTGACTAAAAAACTCGTACACAAAATATTTTATTAAATTAAATTCTTTGTTTTCATAACAAAAATAAAAAATGTGATTTTTTTTGTAGAAAAAAAATGTCTCTGACTGTGAGCGATTTTATATAGCAAAAATATTTTAGACTCATAAACTGTTTCTATAGCAAAAGTGTTTCAGGACCCAATAATTTTTTTTTATAAATTTCCTGTTGTAAAAATAAATTATTAATGTTTTTAACAATTCCATTATAGTTGTCCAAAAACTGTGCCTTGATTTTTTTAAATTCTTCGTTTTAATAACAAAAATAAAAAATGTGATTTTTTCTATAAAAAAAAATGCCTCAGAAGATTCTTAAACTGTTTCTATAGCAAAAATGTCTCAGAATCCAAGAGTTTTTTTTATCTGACAAATTTAAAAATTAAAAAAAAAAATACATAGCCTACTTTAAGGGTAAAATATTGTTTCCTACATTTAGGAGCTAATATTCCAATTTGACTATTAAAACTTGTATACAAAAAAATTTCCTGCTTTAAAAATAAATTATTTATATTTTTAATATATTTAACAATTCTATCATAGTTTTCCAAAAACTGTCCCTGGGATTTTATTAAATTCTTTGTTTTCATTACAAAAAAATATATAAAGAATCCTTTTACATTATTACAAGCCATTGTTTTTAAGCCTTCCTGTAACACAAAAAAAATATTCAAAAGAACTACATTTTCCAAAAAAAAAAAAAAAAAAAAAAAAACTTGTAAAATTTTATAAACAACAGAAAAAAAATTTAAAAAGAAAAAGATCATACAATTTTTTTTTTCATAATAATAAATAAACAATGAAAAGAATTACAAAAAAATACACAAATTCCTAGGAATAAAATAATATAAACAAGCTGCAGCATAGTACAGCTGAGACAATAACTGTAAGGCAAAGAGTAACAGGAAATATACAAACAGAGGCTATTATGCCTCTGTTTGAAGGCTCAAATGGCAGGAAAGCTTGGAAGGCAGCATGGATGGCAAGCTTAATATTACTTGCTTTAAAGATAGCATCTTTCTATACCAACACCCTCCCAAATATTTAAAATATAAACAAAACAATTGCCAAAATGAAGAAAAAAATGCAGTTGTCAAATACATAAAATAGAATAAGAAAAAAAATATAAATTTTTCATAAAAGAAATGGAGAGCTGGGGGAAATTTAAACACCATTTTCAATATTTTGTGATTATATAAAATTTTAACAGTTTTTCTATAGAAAAATAATTTTTCTAAAGAAAAATAACACAGAATTCGGAGTAATTTTTCAATAGAAAAATAACACCGAATTCGGATTAATTTTTCTATAGAAAAATAACACCGAATTCGGATTAATTTTTCTATAGAAAAATAACACCGAATTCGGATTAATTTTTCTATAGAAAAATAACACCGAATTCGGATTAATTTTTCTATAGAAAAATAACACCGAATTCGGATTAATTTTTCTATAGAAAAATAACACCGAATTCGGAGTAATTTTTCTATAAGAAAAATAACACCGAATTCGGAGTAATTTTTCTATAAGAAAAATAACACCGAATTCGGAGTAATTTTTCTATAAGAAAAATAACACCGAATTCGGAGTAATTTTTCTATAAGAAAAATAACACCGAATTCGGAGTAATTTTTCTATAAGAAAAATAACACCGAATTCGGAGTAATTTTTCTATAAGAAAAATAACACCGAATTCGGAGTAATTTTTCTATAAGAAAAATAACACCGAATTCGGAGTAATTTTTCTATAAGAAAAATAACACCGAATTCGGAGTAATTTTTCTATAAGAAAAATAACACCGAATTCGGAGTAATTTTTCTATAAGAAAAATAACACCGAATTCGGAGTAATTTTTCTATAAGAAAAATAACACCGAATTCGGAGTAATTTTTCTATAAGAAAAATAACACCGAATTCGGAGTAATTTTTCTATAAGAAAAATAACACCGAATTCGGAGTAATTTTTCTATAAGAAAAATAACACCGAATTCGGAGTAATTTTTCTATAAGAAAAATAACACCGAATTCGGAGTAATTTTTCTATAAGAAAAATAACACCGAATTCGGAGTAATTTTTCTATAAGAAAAATAACACCGAATTCGGAGTAATTTTTCTATAAGAAAAATAACACCGAATTCGGAGTAATTTTTCTATAAGAAAAATAACACCGAATTCGGAGTAATTTTTCTATAAGAAAAATAACACCGAATTCGGAGTAATTTTTCTATAAGAAAAATAACACCGAATTCGGAGTAATTTTTCTATAAGAAAAATAACACCGAATTCGGAGTAATTTTTCTATAAGAAAAATAACACCGAATTCGGAGTAATTTTTCTATAAGAAAAATAACACCGAATTCGGAGTAATTTTTCTATAAGAAAAATAACACCGAATTCGGAGTAATTTTTCTATAAGAAAAATAACACCGAATTCGGAGTAATTTTTCTATAAGAAAAATAACACCGAATTCGGAGTAATTTTTCTATAAGAAAAATAACACCGAATTCGGAGTAATTTTTCTATAAGAAAAATAACACCGAATTCGGAGTAATTTTTCTGTAAGAAAAATAACACCGAATTCGGAGTAATTTTTCTATAGAAAAATAACACCGAATTCGGAGTAATTTTTCTATAAGAAAAATAACACCGAATTCGGAGTAATTTTTCTATAAGAAAAATAACACCGAATTCGGAGTAATTTTTCTATAAGAAAAATAACACCGAATTCGGAGTAATTTTTCTGTAAGAAAAATAACACCGAATTCGGAGTAATTTTTCTGTAAGAAAAATAACACCGAATTCGGAGTAATTTTTCTATAGAAAAATAACACCGAATTCGGAGTAATTTTTCTATAGAAAAATAACACCGAATTCGGAGTTATTTTTCTATAGAAAAATAACACCGAATTCGGAGTAATTTTTCTATAGAAAAATAACACTGAATTCGGAGTAATTTTTCTATAGAAAAATAACACCGAATTCGGAGTAATTTTTCTATAGAAAAATAACACCGAATTCGGGGTAATTTTTCTATAGAAAAATAACACCGAATTCGGGGTAATTTTTCTATAGAAAAATAACACCGAATTAGGAGTAATTTTTCTATAAGAAAAATAACACCGAATTCGGAGTAATTTTTCTATAAGAAAAATAACACCGAATTCGGAGTAATTTTTCTATAAGAAAAATAACACCGAATTCGGAGTAATTTTTCTATAAGAAAAATAACACCGAATTCGGAGTAATTTTTCTATAAGAAAAATAACACCGAATTCGGAGTAATTTTTCTATAAGAAAAATAACACCGAATTCGGAGTAATTTTTCTATAAGAAAAATAACACCGAATTCGGAGTAATTTTTCTATAAGAAAAATAACACCGAATTCGGAGTAATTTTTCTATAAGAAAAATAACACCGAATTCGGAGTAATTTTTCTATAAGAAAAATAACACCGAATTCGGAGTAATTTTTCTATAAGAAAAATAACACCGAATTCGGAGTAATTTTTCTATAAGAAAAATTACGGAGTGTTATTTTTCTATAGAAAAATTACTCCGAATTCGGTGTTATTTTTCTATAGAAAAATTACTCCGAATTCGGTGTTATTTTTCTATAGAAAAATTACTCCGAATTCGGTGTTATTTTTCTATAGAAAAATTACTCCGAATTCGGTGTTATTTTTCTATAGAAAAATTACTCTTAATTCGGTGTTATTTTTCTATAGAAAAATTACTCCGAATTCGGTGTTATTTTTCTATAGAAAAATTACTCCGAATTCGGTGTTATTTTTCTATAGAAAAATTACTCCGAATTCGGTGTTATTTTTCTATAGAAAAATTACTCCGAATTCGGTGTTATTTTTCTATAGAAAAATTACTCCGAATTCGGTGTTATTTTTCTATAGAAAAATTACTCCGAATTCGGTGTTATTTTTCTATAGAAAAATTACTCCGAATTCGGTGTTATTTTTCTATAGAAAAATTACTCCGAATTCGGTGTTATTTTTCTATAGAAAAATTACTCCGAATTCGGTGTTATTTTTCTATAGAAAAATTACTCCGAATTCGGTGTTATTTTTCTATAGAAAAATTACTCCGAATTCGGTGTTATTTTTCTATAGAAAAATTACTCCGAATTCGGTGTTATTTTTCTATAGAAAAATTACTCCGAATTCGGTGTTATTTTTCTATAGAAAAATTACTCCGAATTCGGTGTTATTTTTCTATAGAAAAATTACTCCGAATTCGGTGTAATTTTTCTATAGAAAATTTAACTCCGAATTCGAAGCAATTTTTCTATAGAAAATTTAACTCCGAATTCGAAGCAATTTTTCTATAGAAAATTTAACGCCGAATTCGAAGCAATTTTTCTATAGAAAATTTAACTCCGAATTCGAAGCAATTTTTCTATAGAAAATTTAACTCCGAATTCGAAGCAATTTTTCTATAGAAAATTTAACTCCGAATTCGAAGCAATTTTTCTATAGAAAATTTAACTCCGAATTCGAAGCAATTTTTCTATAGAAAATTTAATTCCGAATTCGAAGCAATTTTTCTATAGAAAATTTAACTCCGAATTCGAAGCAATTTTTCTATAGAAAATTTAACTCCAAATTCGAAGCAATTTTTCTATAGAAAATTTAACTCCGAATTCGAAGCAATTTTTCTGTAGAAAATTTAACTCCGAATTCGAAGCAATTTTTCTATAGAAAAAAACTTTATTCCGAATTCAGAGTAATTTTTCTACTCCGAATTCCGTGTTTAAAAATGTTTTCTAAAAATAGGAAATTGTGTATTTTTATTTCTATGAAAAGAATCGCGAGGCAATTGCAATTTTTATAATGAGTTTATTCTATACAAATTTTTACTAGTTTAGCTACTAACTAAAAAAAAAACTTTTGTTATTGTTTGGTGAATATATTTTTTTTCTTATTTCCTCTATATTACTATACCGAAACTATTCATCTCTTGTGATGTCCTGCTAAAACGGAAAGTAGTTTATACAGCTGTTTCCTATGTTTCTTTAATTTTGTATTGTTTTGACATGTTTTTAGCCCTTGGGTAAACAATAGAACTGCTATTGCGAACTACTACAAGAACTCGTGCAACTAATATAACTAAAGCTTCTGGTTCATCTTTGTTGTTCTGAGAAAAAATTTCGTTTAACTGCATAGATTTCCTATAGTTTTTTTTTTGGACTATCCTACACCAGCAGAGTGGAGTTCGTTGGTTAGTTGCATGTTTTCAAAGTATATTTAAATATCATCAACACTATTGTTTTGTGGTTAAACTAAATAGAATAAAGTATTTTGTTAAGTTTTTTCTGGAAATTTTTTGTGTTATCTTGTTAGTTTTTTTTGGTTAAGGGAATTTTATAAAGAAAATTTACATAGTTTTAGAGATTAGATTTGAGTTTGTTTTTTTTAAGTTTTGTACGAGTATCAAACAAAAACAAATCTAAAATGTATTATGTAATGGATAAAAAAACAGTTCATAAATAAAACATATATTTTTAAAATAAAAATTTGAAACTTATTCTGAGAAAATAATATACTTACTTACTTACCCTAGGGCGTATGAGTGATATTTAATTTAATTTTTTGTTTATAATATATTAATCATACAAGCCTAAAGTATGCTGACTTTTTAAAAACATCAACAATAAAATTTTCTTTTAAGCCATCCTCAAAATTCTGACATTTCATATACTGCGGATTTTTACTAAGAAGAAGTCTCAGATTCTGAGACATTTTTCTTATAGAAAAAGTCTCAGATTCTGAGACATTTTTCTTATAGAAAAAGTCTCAGATTCTGAGACATTTTTCTTATAGAAAAAGTCTCAGATTCTGAGACATTTTTCTTATAGAAAAAGTCTCAGATTCTGAGACATTTTTCTTATAGAAAAAGTCTCAGATTCTGAGACATTTTTCTTATAGAAAAAGTCTCAGATTCTGAGACATTTTTCTTATAGAAAAAGTCTCAGATTCTGAGACATTTTTCTTATAGAAAAAGTCTCAGATTCTGAGACATTTTTCTTATAGAAAAAGTCTCAGATTCTGAGACATTTTTCTTATAGAAAAAGTCTCAGATTCTGAGACATTTTTCTTATAGAAAAAGTCTCAGATTCTGAGACATTTTTCTTATAGAAAAAGTCTCAGATTCTGAGACATTTTTCTTATAGAAAAAGTCTCAGATTCTGAGACATTTTTCTTATAGAAAAAGTCTCAGATTCTGAGACATTTTTCTTATAGAAAAAGTCTCAGATTCTGAGACATTTTTCTTATAGAAAAAGTCTCAGATTCTGAGACATTTTTCTTATAGAAAAAGTCTCAGATTCTGAGACATTTTTCTTATAGAAAAAGTCTCAGATTCTGAGACATTTTTCTTATAGAAAAAGTCTCAGATTCTGAGACATTTTTCTTATAGAAAAAGTCTCAGATTCTGAGACATTTTTCTTATAGAAAAAGTCTCAGATTCTGAGACATTTTTCTTATAGAAAAAGTCTCAGATTCTGAGACATTTTTCTTATAGAAAAAGTCTCAGATTCTGAGACATTTTTCTTATAGAAAAAGTCTCAGATTCTGAGACATTTTTCTTATAGAAAAAGTCTCAGATTCTGAGACATTTTTCTTATAGAAAAAGTCTCAGATTCTGAGACATTTTTCTTATAGAAAAAGTCTCAGATTCTGAGACATTTTTCTTATAGAAAAAGTCTCAGATTCTGAGACATTTTTCTTATAGAAAAAGTCTCAGATTCTGAGACATTTTTCTTATAGAAAAAGTCTCAGATTCTGAGACATTTTTCTTATAGAAAAAGTCTCAGATTCTGAGACATTTTTCTTATAGAAAAAGTCTCAGAATCTGAGACATTTTTCTTATAGAAAAAGTCTCAGACTCTGAGACATTTTTCTTATAGAAAAAGTCTCAGACTCTGAGACATTTTTCTTATAGAAAAAGTCTCAGATTCTGAGACATTTTTCTTATAGAAAAAGTCTCAGATTCTGAGACATTTTTCTTATAGAAAACTTCGTTTTGTGTTTTCTTTCGCAATTCTCAATCTGTAGATTATTTTCATATTTCTTTTTTGAACTGCCGAACTGAATTGCCAGTGTGTGAATATAAACGGCAAGTTCAAAAAAGAAACATAAAAATTGCCGCAATTAAAATTTTCTAATGTAAATTTGGTCTATGTATACCATCTAAATGTTGGTATATTTCTTAGGCTTTTTATTTTCTTAAATTAAACAGTGAATCCCCAATTCGGTTCACTTTTTCCATTTTACCGCAGTTTTTATAAGTTTTGTTTTTTTTTTTCTTTTTAAACACCCCAAGTTACAACTTTTTTTGCAAAATTTTTTAGCACTTGTCACAAACAACACCATTAGCTCAAGTAGCTTCACCTAGTCTGAAAAGAAATTATACACAGTTAAATAAACACACATTATGAGACAAACACACTAACCCTTACACACCACGATAACTACTATACTTGTTAAACTGTTAAAAGTCAGTGCCAGTTTAAAGCTCGAATTTGATTTTGTTACTTACTATCGTTGGTTGTGGAATATAAACCCTCATCTCTGTGGTGCGGCAGAATATAATATCCCAGCAAAACTTTGGTAATGGGTAGTGATTATATAACACATTACCAGGTAATGTATATACCTTATTTGTAGCATTATTTTAGGATGTCTTACCAAACATTTGTTCCACAACGTATTATTTTCAAGTGAAAAATAATGCATTACTAATAATTTGCTACGTAGTGCATGATTATTGGAAAAAATGTATTTCATACTTATTATTTCTAAACATTAAATCATGGATGACTTATATTTGGTTACATTATGTATTATTTAAAAGTTTGAAATAATGCATTATTTATAATTAAATGCATAATGCATTACAATTACATAAAAAATAATTATTTTATAAAAAAATGCATAAGTTTAAACTAGAGATGGGCTCACGACAGGAAATTTCTAACGACACACACTCACGAGCATATTTGATCTACTTACACTCACTTACAATCACGTGAGTAAATGTAATACAAATTACTTTTTCACTACTCGTATACCTTATATATTATTTTCTGGTATGCTATATTATATACCTTACTCGTAACCTATAAAAATCATATATTTTACACCTTACTCGTATTCTTCGTTATAAATTTATGACTTATTTTATACCTTACTGGTATTCTTTGTGATAATGTGGATGCATTACTTTGAGTCTCATCGCCTGTTAAAATCATCAATGCTGCAATGTATAAAATAAGAGATCCTATACCTTATTTTATACCTTATTTGGTAATCTAAGTTTTGCTGGGATGCTCGTATAACTTTTGCACTAAAAACTCATATTTTTTATTTAACCAGACAAACCAAACGTAATATTTTCACTTTTTCTCTGTCCGGAGAATGTATAAAAGTAAGAAGGGTGTTTGTAAATTAACCCAAATGGGTTTAAGAAAAATTTGGAAAACTAGGATTCGATGTGGATTTTCTAGTTTTTACTAGAATAATTCTTGGATTCTGTTGCATTTTGTTTTATGGGAAAAAATTTGAGACATTTTTCTAAATTTATAAAATAATTAAGATTTGGAAAAATTTCTTTTTTATTTTTATGAAACTTCTTGGACGTTCAGACAAGATTTTTTTTTTAAATATTAAAGGTACCAATGTACATTTTTACCCTATTCAATTAGAAATTTCTAAGGGAATAGATTTTTTGTTAAAGGATAAATTAAAAAAAAAAAACAAAATAAAAAGAAACTTTTTTGTAATTTTTTCGTCTGTCTGTTAAAATACAAATCACAGCCAAAATATTTAATAGATATGACGGAAACTTATCGTATTTACTTGTTGCTGTTCTTAGAAGTTTGGTATTGTATTTCAGCGATATCAGTTTAGCGGTTCAAAAGTTATGAACGAAATTGTAAGGACACCTTGAAAATTTTGGTACATCCTCATAACCTAAAAATATAAAATGCTTGCACTCAAAAAAAGTGAACTAAAAACTGGGAAAATTAACTAAATTTTGAGAAAAAGAGGGAATGATATGGCTCCAAAGGTTTTTTTCATTCGTTTTAGTTCATATTTTTCTTAAAAATAGGAAAAACAATTTTAACTAAAAAATAGAAAAATTCTTAGAAGTCTTAACTAAATTCTAAGAAGTTTTCACAAAATTTTTTAACTAAATTCTAAGAAAATGCATATGAGTTTTTAACTTAATTCTAATACATACAGACATATTTCATAAACTGAAAAAAAAAAAATCATATTCTCAGATTCTAAGACATTATTCCTAAAGAAAAATTCTCAGATTTTGAAACATTTTTCGTACAAAAATTCTTTGATTCTGGAAAATTTTTCGTATAGAAAATTCTAAGATTCTGAGACATTTTTTGTATCGAAAAAAAAAAACTCTGATAGTAAAACAATTTGGAATAGGTTAGGTAGGTAGGCAGCCGCCTTTTGGGCAGCTCACTTGGGTCCTTCAATAAACGTGGTCCCGTTGTGTTACTTATAGAAGAGAAAGAAGAAGAAAATATAGGGAGAGAAGAGAGAAAGATGAAGAAAATAGTAGTGCTCAAGTGGCCTCACTGGGATCCAAGCTGAAACGCTCAGAATCCCTAAAAAATTAGTAAAACAATTTACGTACACTCAAAATATTTTGTAGGCAAAAACAAATGCAAAACATATTTAAAACAAGTGATAAAACATTTGAAAACCATCCCAGTAATTAATGATTTGTTTTAACAAACATCAACATTTATTTTTTACTGTTGAAAAAATTTTCTAAAATAAATAACATTAAACATTAAAAAATTATGTTTTTTCACTCTTTTTTACCAAGAAATTCGAAAAAATAACCTACGAAAACATTAAAAATTAATGATAGTTCTGTTATTTTTACCAACAAATTTCAAAAAAATAACCTACGAAAACAATAAAAATTAATGATTTCGTAGGTTATTTTTTACAATTTATTACTGAAATATTTTTTAAAAATTTGTAATATAATTTGGGGGAATCGATCCTGCAATCAACTTTATTCTGGCCAGATACTCTACAAATCGTGCAAAAGTCACTTGATACAAACATGTTTTTATATTTCTATAAATAATAATTTGAATTTTTTTCTACAAAAAAATAACCTACTTGTGTAGGTAAAAACTAATGATATCTCATTAAAAAATACCAACAATTAAAAAAAAAAATACTTGCACAAATCATTAAAAATTTAAAGAATAATCATTAGTTTTTACGTACAGAACAAAAATAAATGACTTTAAAAATTAAATATTAATGAAAGTCTGTATTTTTAAGTGTGTTATTTTTAAAACATAGGACAGAAGTAGTCATTAATAAAATCTGAACATCAAACAAATGTTTTTTCTTTTAAAAACGACTAAACGTAAAACTTTTTAAATAAACTACAAACAGTTAATGACATACTTTTTTGAGTGTATAGAAAAGTTCTCAGATTCTAACACATTTATCGTATAGAATGTTCTCAGTCATTTTTGATTCCAAAAAATTGCAGATTCTGAAACATTTTTCGTATAGAAAATTTCAGATTGTAAGACATTTTTTATATAGACAAATTCTCAGATTCTGAGATATTTTCGTATAGAAAAATTCTTAGACTTTAGGACATTTTTCGTTTGCAAGAATTCTCAGGTTCTGAGACATTTTTTCTCTAGATTCTAAGACATTTTTCGTATCGAAAAATTCTCAGTTTTTTTTTTGGTATCAGATTTCTCTGATTATAAAACATTTTTCCATTAGAAAAATTCTCATATTCTTACACATTTTTCGTATGGAAAAACTCTGAGATTCTGAGACTTTTTTCGTAAAGAATAATCCTCAGATTCTGAAGCATTTTTCGAAAAAAAAAATTCTCAGATTCTGACTCATTTTTCGTATAGAAAGATTCATGAAGCATTTCAGATTCAGAAGCATTTTTCGTACACTCAAAAAAAAATGAACTAAAATCTGGGAAAATTAACTCAATTTTGAGAAAAAGAGGGAATGATTTGGCTCCAAAGATTTTTTTTCTTGGTTTTAGTTCATAATTTTCCCAAAAATAAGAGAAACAAAATTATTGAATTTTAAACCAATTTTAACTAGAAAATGGGAAAAATTATACTTCACATTTTAGAATTAGATTGGGTCCAGACCCTGGACCCATGGGTTCGGCCCCCATTTAACTCGAGACCCCGTTGGGTCCTTTAAGTTTCCCCATAGATTTTGAACCAAAACTTGTGTCCGTTTCGCTCTAACTTGCTTAGTTTTTGAGATACGCTAATAAGGGGTCTGATAGGGTCTTGAGAATCTTAAAAACTGGATAACTCAAAAACTATTAATCAGAGGGCTTTTGGGTATTTTGAGGAAGTGTTCTACGAGTCAAGAGCTACAAAAATGCCATTGGACCTTTTCTCGTGTTGGCAGTATTTACCGAGATATGTGCATATAGAAAATCTCGGGAATTTTAAATTTTAGATCTAAAATTAGGGTCTTGAGACCCCGACAGATATGCAGAGCGCTAGGCTATTCCGTATTTTTCTGTGTAGTCATTCTTTTGAAAATTTCATCCGTTTCGCTCTATCTCGCTTAGTTTTCGAGATATCGCCATTTTGAATTTTTAACTAAATTCTAAGAAGTATTTACTAAATTCTCAGAAGTCATTAACTAAATACTAAGAAGTACACTTCCTCAATTCAGAGAAGAGAAATACGATGATGTTTTTTTAGTAAATTTTAACTAAACTTGAACTAAATTGTTTTTTAAGAAATATGTCTTAAAAATAAAGATACGATTCTTAGATTTGTGGAAAATTTCTTTGGCAGCAAGAATTTTTTTCCTAATATTAAAAAAATCCATTTAAAGAAAACTATGAACTACTTATAAGTAAACGAACTAAAATTTTTCCTCATAGTTAAGAAAATTTCTCATTTTTAAGTTAAATTTAACTAAATTTTAGGAAAATTCATGATAAATTATTAAAGACATTTTTTCATTAATTTTAGTTATGTATTTTTTTCAGTGTATATAAAAATTCTCAGATTCTGAAGCATTTTTCGTATAAAAAATTTCAGATTCTAAGAAATTCTTTTAAAAAATTCTTTGATTTTATGAAATTTTCGTTTATAAACACTCTCAGGTTCTTCGAAAAATTTTCGCTAAAGATACTCTCAAATTCTAAGACATTTTTCGTATCGAAAAATTCTCAGAAAGTTCTCAGATTCTGAGTCATTTTTCGTAACATAAGATTCTCAGATTCTGAAGCATTTTTTTACCAACGAATGAGGATGCTGCTATAGATTTGAGTTATAAATAGAAACTAATAAATATTTGAAAAAATGTTGTTCTGCCTGAGCTGAGAATCGAACCCAGACTTGCTGGCTAGTAGTCCAACGCGCTAACCATTAAGCCACAGCACCCCCGTATAGAAAACGTCTCAGATTCTGAGACATTTTTTTCTATAGAAAAAGTATCATATTTTGAGACATTTTTCTAATTTAAAAATTCCTAGATTCTGTGATATTTTTCATTTAGAAAATTTTCTGAGCCTGTGGCATTTTTTGTATGAAAAAATTTTCAGATTCTTAAAACTTTTTTATATAGAAAAATTCTCGGATTCTGAGACACTTGTCATACAAAAAAATTCTCAGATTCTAAGAATTATTCATCTTAAAAAATTCTTAGGTTTCTTAAAAATTTTTCGTATATAAAAATTCTCAGATTCTGACACATTTTTCGTATCTAAAAATTCTCAGATTCAGAAGCATTTTTCGTATATAAAAATTCTC
This sequence comes from Pegoplata infirma, assembly GCA_963921195.1. Taxonomy (NCBI): domain Eukaryota; kingdom Metazoa; phylum Arthropoda; class Insecta; order Diptera; family Anthomyiidae; genus Pegoplata; species Pegoplata infirma. The sequence goes on along the minus strand of OY992539.1, from coordinate 208,307,141 downwards.
AGATTCTGAAGCATTTTGCGTATAGAAAATTTTAGAAAATTTCAGATTGTAAGAAATTCTTTTAAAAAAAAAATCTTAGATTTTAAGAGATTTTCGTTTATAAATTTCTGTTCAACTGTAACCGAAGGTTTAATTCTTATTATGTTAGTGTATGCAAGCTAATGTTTATTTGTTGTGTATTCCTATATTGCACTTGCTACTATTTTGCTATTTTACATTTGTATGCGTGTGTTTGTGTAAAATGTTTTACGTTATTTTTGGTTTACTGTTGGTATTTTATGCCCTCAAAACTTTACTTCCGCTTATTCTTTAGTGTTAACTTTTGCCGTTATTTTGAATTTATTGTCAACACTTGAGATGCTGTTTGCTAGATAATTAGTGTGAAAATTAAAAGAAAACTTTTAAACAGTTTTATTTTCTTTTTTCTTATGATTATTTTTCTTTAGCTTTCTGTTTCGTTTAACTGTATTTGTTGTTTGAAAAATTTATAGTTTTCCTAGCACTGTCGTTGGTTTTCCCAGCAGTTATAGTGTCATTTATATTTTTTTTAATAATCTTTTGTAGTTTTTAGTTTAGCGTAAATTTATGTTGTAGTGTGTTGTTTTTTTTTAAATGCATTTTCTTAAGATTATTATTAAATGAGGTTTTAGGATAAGAAAAGACGCAACATTAAAACATTTTTGTTTTACTATCCTTTTTGCTGCACATAAAACTAGGTGAAATATGCATTTTATGGTTTTAAAATTGTTTTTAAAATAGTCGTAATAAATTTTAAGGGGCAACATGTTGAAGTTAAATGCTTGTGTGAACGAACGTATGATTAATATTTTTTAATTAAATATTAAGTATACGTATTGGTACAGAAAGAGTTTCTTAGCTGCTGCTGGTTTTGTAAAAGAATTTATTAGAAAATTTTAATTTATTACACAAAATTTTACGTTTCAGTGCAGTTTTCTAGTTAAATTTTAAATTTATCGGCAGTTTTCTGGCATTGTCTTTAACACTGTGCGTTTGGTTCTTCATGGCGAATGAATAATATTTTTTTAACTTAAATCTTGTATAATCTTATTACTCATACGCTTCATATACCTTAAACTGTGAATTCATTTTGCAGTTTTATTTCATTATAAGACCTAATAAAATTTTCATATTCTACACATAAAATCTAAATAAATCCTCTCTTTTTATGTTATGACTTTAATATAGAAAATAGTTGTTGTTTCCTTTAGAAATTGCTCTAAAACAAAAACTAAAATGATGCAATAAACTTTTTATACATGCTAAAAAAAAATTATATTACATTGTCACCGGGTTATAAATTTTTTTTCTGAATATGCATATGACTAGCTTGGATAGAATTTAACACTTGGAAATAGACAAGACCATAAGCAAGGAAGACCTTTTACATATTAACACAAATTAGGGATAACTTAAAGTTTATTAAAGAGTTTGCTACAGTATTTTAATACGAAAAATGTCTCAGAATCTGAAATTTTTTCTATACGAAAAATGTCTCAGGATCTGAGGAAAAATGTTTAAAAATGTAAGAATTTTTTCTATAAAAAAATATATCAGAATCAAAAAATCTTTCTATAAGAAAAATGTTTCAGAATCTGAGATTTTTCTATACGTAACATGTCTGAGATTTTTTTTTACAAACAATGCCTAAGAATCGGAGGATTTTTCTGCACGAAATCTGAAAATTTTTCTATGCGAAAAATCTCTCAGAATCTAAAAATTTTTCTATAAGAAATTCTGAGACTTTTTCTATAAGAAAAATTTTTTAAAATCTGAGATTTTTCTATACGAAAAATTTCTCAGAATCTGACAATTTTTCTGTACGAAAAATGTCTTAAAAGCTTAAAATTTGTCTATTCTAGAAATGCCTCAAAATCTAAGAACTTTTCTATAAAAAAAAATTCTTCAAAATCTGAGAATGTTTCTATACGAATAATTTCAAATAATATATATTCTTAAACTGTCTCCGAATCTGAGAATTTTTTATACTAAAACTGTCTCAGAATCTGAGTACTTTTTATACGAAATATTTCTCAGAATCTGAAAATTTTCTACACGAAAAATGTCTGAGAGTTTGAGAATTTTTCTATACGAAAAATGTCTCAGAATCTTAGAGTTTTTCTATACGAAAAATGTTTTAGAATCTAAGAATTTTTCTTAACGAAAAATGTCACAGAATCTTAGAATTTTTCTGTATGAAAAACTTCTCAAATTTTAAGAATTTTTTTATACCAAAAATTTCGAAGAGCTTTTCTATACGAAAAATATCTCAGAATCTGAGAATTTTCTTATACGAACAATGTGTCAGAATCTGCCAATGCCTCCATATAAAAAATGAATGTCTCTTATTCTAAAAATGTGTCTATACGAAAAATGTTTCAGTATTTGAGAATTTTTCTATACAAAAAATTGGCTCAATGCGAATTCAAATTTTTTTTTTATACGAAAAATGTCTCAGAATCTGAGAAATTTTCTATACGAAAAATATCTTAGACTATGAGAATTTTTATGAAGCTTGCTAAATGAAAAATGTCTGACAATTTTTCTGTATGAAAAATGTCTCAAAATCTGTGAATTTTTCTGTACGAAAATTATTCAGAATCTAAGAATTTTTCTATACGAAATTCTCAGAATTTTTAAACACGATAGATGTCTCAAAAGCTGAGACTTTTTATACACGAAAATTGTCTCAGAATCTGAAAATCTTTAGGAAAAATGTCTCAGAATTTTAGAAATTTTCTTGCCGAAAAATGACTCAGAATCTGAGAGTTTTACCGTATAAAAAATGTCTCAGAATCTGAGAATTTTTCTACATGAAAAATGTCTCAGAATCTTAGAATTTTTCTGAACGAAAAATTCCAGAGTTTCCCGGAAAATGGGTCCGATGAACCGATTAGATCTATATTTTGTCAAGTCTTTAATACGTGTAAAAAACACCCACAAATCAAATTTGAGTGAAATAGGCTTCTATTTGATGACAATAAACCGCTTTAACTGAATATCGGGCGAAATTTTCACAAGGTGCCTAAGTCCAAAACTGGTACGATGATTATCAGATTTGATAACGTTATTTAAGTACGCGTTTAACATACACAAACAAAATTTTAATTAAATATTTTCTATTTTCATGAAATTTGAGAGATTTATGTGAAAATCGGGAAGGTGGTTTGTATGGGGGCTTCAAGAAGAACTGGTCCGATTTCTTTAAAATTCGGAATGGTGATTTGTGAAGACAAAACACGTTTACCTGCCAAATTTCGAAAATATATAAATATGGACCGATTTTTTCAATTTCAATAGGCTTCGTCATGGGCCCAAAAGAGGCTTAAGTTTCAAATTTCAAGTCAATTGATTTAAAATTGCGACCTGTATCGTATTTACACCGTTAACATGGACAGACAGACGGACGGACATCACTAAATCGACTCAAAAAGTGATTCTGAGTCGATCGGTATGCTTAAAGGTGGGTCTTGGACCAATATTTCTGGTAGTTACAAACATCAGCACAAACTCATTATACCCTGTACCACAGTGTGGTGTAGGGTGTAAAGAAGTGTTGGAATCTAAGAATTTTTCTAAAGGAAATATGTTTCAGAATCTGCAATTTTTTCTATACAAAAAATAGCTCAGAATCTGAGAATTTTTCTATACTCAGCATTTTACTAAATGAATAATGATCAGAATCTGACAAAATTTCTATACGAAATAAGTGTCAGAATCACATAAATTTTCTAAACGAAAAATGTGTCAGAATCTGAGAATTTTTCTGAGAATTTTTCTTTATAACAAATGTCACAGAATCTGAAAACTTTTCGTATAGGAAAATGTCTATGAGGATTTTCGATGTTTGGGACTATTTTTTTGAAAATTACCCTTTTTGGGGGGTAAAAAAATTGTACTTTGATACTTTTTATAACTACTGAACGAAATACTTCAGTGACAAAATATTTGGCATGTTTTGATTTTCCAGTTCCTTAAAGGGCAATTTTTAAAATTTTAATCTCGATATAATTTTGGTACTATTTACAAGAAAAAAATGCTCGTGAGTGAGTGTCCTTGATTCAAAAATTCCTGTCGTGAGCCCATCTCTAAACTAAAACAAGTAAAAAAGTTAAATTCGGCCTTGCCGAATGAGTGATACCCTCCACAATTTCAAAAAACTTTTTTTTAAAGAAAATTACTTTAAAAAAAAAAATTTTGGAAAAAAAATTTTGGAAAAAAAATTTCCGCGAAAAAAAATCCACGATTTTTTTCTTTTTTTGTCAAAAAATACGTTCGTACTTGTTTAAATACCATTTAGTGTTCAATTATGTTTACATATGTCAACCAGCAATCGAATTAAAGCATTTTGTATATTTAGGTTATGTTGAATGTACCAAAATTTTTGAGGTGTTCTTACATTTTCGTTCATAACTTTTGAACCGCAGAACCGATATCGCCCAAATGCAATACCAAACTTCTCGGGAGAACTTCCAATAAATTGGTTAAGTTTCAATCATCTCCGTGTAATATTTTGGCCGTGATCACCATTTCCACATACAGACATACGGACAGACGGACATCGCTAGAATGTCTTAAATCGATCGTGAATCATACTTTATGGGGTCCCAGCCCGATATTTCGATGAGTTACAAATGGAATGACAAACTTATATATACCCTCTATCACTAAGTGGAGGGTATAAAAAACTTGTTAAACTACAAGAAAAGTTTGTAACTTTCTTTTTTTGCTACCTCCTATTTGACAATAATTCCTTGTAATTTTACAAGCTTTTTACTAATAATTTTGTAATTGGTAATGTGATTTTAATAGATTTTTGCTTCCTCCTATTTTACGAGAATTCCTATTGAACTTTATGAGGTTGTTCTTAATTTTAAAAGATTTTTACCAATAAAATTGTAAATTAACAAATTTTATAAATTGTTTTAATATACTAGATTTTGGTTTTTAGTAAAACAAACCTTGGAAATTTGTACAATTACAAAAAAAACTCTAAAATTAAAAAAAAATGTAAATTTCTATCGAAATTTTTTTGTTAAAAAAACAAGGAAAACTGTCAAATATTGGTAAAATTGGATTACGAGACTTTTTCTTGTAATTTGACAAAGTTTTTTGTATGAAATGGGTCCCCGACCGAAGTTTTAATGCGTTACAAACGGAATGACAAAGTGAATGTAGCGCTTTACTGTGGTTAGAGATTATAAAAAAGCTAAAATTTAGGGACTAAAAAGAAGCAAAATATGGTTCTTTGGTACTTTTGTATTTGAATAATTATTATAACTACTAAACCTAATACCCTACTTTCCCAAAAGACTCTTTTTTAGAAATTCCTATTTTAAGGGCCAAAAATTGTACTTTCGAACTGTTTTTCTCACTACTGAACAAATGACTCTAGAAATTATATCTTAACATATTTTATCCTCCAGAAACATAAACCTCTCCCACATTTTTGAAATGCCAATCTGCAGAGAAGAGAAAATGATACTTTGGTATCTTTTTCTCTCAGTGTTTCACTATACTACTGAGGGTATACAAAATTCGTTAACTGCTATCGTTTTATCTATAATATCATTTTGTTTTATATAGATAGCAAAAACTGTCTCATGATGTTGTTTTATTGTTGTTAATATTATTTTTTCTTGTATATGTTGCATTAAAGCGGCATTTTTTTGTATGACAAAAAGTGTATCCACCGATTTTGAACGTCCGGGCAAGTTTTTATTTTCCTAGACCTAAATCTTATCTGGTACAAATTTGAGACCAATCGGATTAATGGATTTTTGAAAATTAAAAATAAAATTATAAAAACTAAGTAATATTTTTTATTTTGGTGCGCTGACCCTGAATATCAAAAATAATTAAAATCGGTCTAATGTGTTTTGAGATATCTCTAATTGCAAAAAATTGTGTGTTTTTCCTAAGTTCAAGAAATTGTTTAAAAAAATCTCAAAATTTCTTTTCCTTGACAATCTTTGACCCTATATCCATAATTTTAACCCGTTGCGCCCTCCGATCAAACTTTTGGAATTATGGAAAATTTCTACCAAAATTGGATTTAAAAAAAATTGTTGTACATTATTTTTATTAACTTCGGCGATATGAATACGAATACAAACAAAAATTGGACTCGGTCGAGCAGTTTTCGTGATATTTTTATTTAAATATTGTCAAAAATTTCCAAAAATGGCGGTTTCTTCCTAAGTTCAAAAAATGTTTTAATAAAAATCTAAATTTTTTTCCATTCACTGGTACATAAAGCTTGAGTCAAAGTTTTTTTTTTAAACTTAATTTGAGACAAATCAGACCATTTTAACCATTGGCGCCCGTCGATCAAAGTTTAAAGGTTTTAGTGACAGTTTTCTAAAAAGCCAGAGGTTAAAATGATCGGGTTTGTCTCGAATTAATTTTAAATAAATGTGTCGATAAAGACCTATGAGAGGGTCAAGACAAAGAAACTTGAGGTCTAGGTCAATAAAAATTTCCCCCAACACTTGGGAAAATTTAAAGTTAAAGAAAAAATGTCACTCTAATGTTGCATTATGCATTGAGTTGTTATGTATCATGCAGATAGTTGTAGGTTGTTAAGAAGTGTGTTTGTTTTTTTTTTTTTTGCTTTAAATAACATGGATTTTTTTGATTTTGTTTCGCTTTAAGGTAACAACAGTGTTAAATGTATTTTAGGTTTTTATGCTTTTGGCAGTGACACATTTTTTTTTTTGGTTGTTTGCAACACCGGAGATCTAAAAACCTAAAGTAAAAGATAAAGAAAACAACAAAAACCAAACATGTGTTAAGGTTTGTTAAATTTGTTTCGGAGTCGTCAGAGTAGACAACACCTTAGTATTTTGGAAGTGACAAGAAAAGATCAGAAAATAAAAAAAAAAATGCTAACAAATATGACTAACATGGTTAAATATTGGTTAGAGATATGTGGGGCACTACACACTAAAAATTATTGGCTCACAATTTTCAATTAAATCTATTGATCAACAAAATTTAAATGAGTCAATCAATGTTTTAATTAAAATTTTTGTTATTTTCTTTAACTGTCGAATTACAAATTTTCAACATACCAGATTTTTTTCGCTTTAATTTATTGGAATAGATTAATTCAAAAATATACAAAATAATCGGGTTTAACTTTTTTTACTGTTGGCAACATATTGGAATTCAATAAATATGCATTTTTTGATAATTTTGTCATAAGCTTTCAATTCATTTGTTAAATCAATCAATATTATGATTGACTATAAATAAAAAATTGATCAGTCTTTTAATCAAAATCGAAAAATTGTTTGATTGAAAAAGTTTTCAATCAATCACCTACAATTTGATGATTGGTATAACAATTTTTTTAATTGGAGGAATTTCAATCAAAAAATTGATTGAATCCGCGTTTTTGTTGATTGAAATTCGTTTCAATTTTTTTCTGTGTACACAGTAACTGGAGCAAAAATAATCAAATTTTAAATGGGAATATTACAGATTTTCATATATGAATTTTTCACTATGATGTAGCTAGTTTTGTGCTGTTTAAGACAACATATGGAATGCCTCATATGTAATTCTAACTTTTTCTAAATTTAGTTTTTTGTTTGCTTAGAAGTCAATACCAAAGATTTGTTATTCAAAAATCTGTGTTTAGCTGTACAAACTTCATAAAACCTGTTGAAATTTTAATTAAATTGAGATAAAGATTTTGTTAATTCAGTTTTATCCAGTAAAAATGCACTGATAAAAACTTTACGATATCAACTTTTTTAAACATTATAATGTTTTTAGACTGGTATCTAATGTCAAAAGTGACACAGGGTACAACCTCAGTTTGACTACACCGTCCGACAGCCAATATTAAACATGAACCGGATGATATACGTCTGAAAGTAGAGTTCAAATGGAGTAAAACTGCGTTCAGAGTTTTTCATTTCGTGATACTGTTTCCTTTTAAAAGGACTTTAAAATTTTAAAGAATACATTTTGTAAAATATTTCTGAAATAAATTCTGATTAATTTTATTAAACAATAAAAATTGTTTTATTCGACCTTTAAAATATTATATTTTGAGGATGTTTATTCTGGCTCGAGGTCATTATTTCTTTACTAATTAAAACCATGATATTCTCATAGCATATTTTTCAAGAAAATTATTTTTTTTGTTTTAAATTTATTTATGTTGGTCGATTGAACATAATGGTTGGCACGCCATAGTGATGAATAACCCTAATGTGGTATTATACACTCACAATAACAAAAACATATTGTTATAGTCCAATGGACTATCATATGTAAAAATGTTTTAAATATTTTTGTTGGTTATTGACAATCGTTGCCTTACTAGTATAGTACAATTTCTTCGTCTTCCTAATTCACATTGTGGATAGAGTCGAATATGTATTAATACTTTAGTTTGTGCACAAACGATTTGTCATTAGACTCCTTTGCTACTTTGTAGTAAATCGTTTCTATTTTTGCTAAATAATCTTGACAATGGACTCCGACAAATTCCGAAACACTTGTCGATTAAGTCTTGCAAAAATTACCAACATAAATAAATTTAAAACTAAAAAATAATTTTCTTGAAAATTATGCTATGAGAATATCGTGGTTTTAATTAGTAAAGAAAACAATGACCTCGAGCCAGAATAAACATCCTCAAAATATTTCTGAAATATTTGTACTTGTCCAGTGGCGGTTACAGCTTTTGTGTTTGGGGAAGACATTTATTTTTACTACGAATAAAAAAAAAATCATCAATTCAGGGATCCTTTTTTTTTTTTTTGCAAAAAAAAAACACTGCAGCCGATTTTTAAATTAAAAAATCACAGCCATCCTTAAAAGAGCTTTGTTTTTTATGGTCATATTTCCGTTAAGATAATTTTTTTTTAAATTGTTTTAAGAGAAATTTTGCGTTTTCTTTGTAGACGAAAGTCTCAGATTCTAACACATTTGTCGTATGAAAAAGTCTAAATTTGAGAATTTTTTAATAGAAGAAATTCATTCTAAATAGAAAATATCAGATTCATTTTTCGTAAAGAAATGCTTTTTTTATATGAAAAATATCTCGGAATCTGAGACTTTTTTCCTATAGAAAAATTTTCGGCTTCTAAGAACTTTTTCTCACAGAAAAAGGCTCAGATTCTTAAACCTTTTTCTAAAGAAAAAGTCTCACACTCTAAAGAGTTTTTGAGATATCTTTCCCATGAAAGAGTTCTTAGATTCTTTAATTTGATTCGCATAGAAAAAGTTTTAGATTCTGAAAAATTTTTCAATAGAAAAAGACTCAAATGCTGAGAAATTTTTTCTATAGAAAAAGTCTCAGATTCTGAAAGAGTTTTTCTATAGAAAAAGTCTCAGATTCTGAGACATTTTTCCTATAGAAAAAGTCTTAGATTCTGAAACATTTTTCCTAGAGGAAAGATGTCTCGGAATCTCGGACTTCTTCTTATAAAAAGTATCAGATTCTGAGACTATAGAAAAAGTCTCTGATTCAGAGACATATTTCCTATAGAACAAGTCTCAGACTCCAAGAAATTTTTCCTTTTGAGATTCTGAGATATTTTTCCTATATAAAAATGTCTCAGATTCTGAGACTTTGATTCTAAGGCATTTTTTTATAGAAAAAGTTTCAGATTCTGATACATTTTTCCTATGAGGCATTCCACATCAAATGTCCAGCGAAAAAACACGTACCGTAAACTTCTGAATAGGTTGTAAGGATAGCCCTATATGGAACTTAGAAAATTGCGTTTTTGGTTTTTCAATTTTTCAAAAACTGGGCTTAGGAGGCGTGGTCAAATATTGGGAAAATGTTCAAATTTGTGGCGAGTTGCCTTGATTAAATATTTATCACATTAAAACGGAATGCATCATAATCTCAAAAATTTACATTCTTATATACATAGTTTTGTATGGGCTATCGATTAAAATTTATTTTTTTTTTTGAAAATTTTCAGAACCCGTTCTGAAATTTTCCATTTTTTAAAAATGTCAATTTATTAAAAAACATGCCATACATGTTTTTCTGTAGCGGGACATTTGGTGTGGAATGCCATCTATAGGAAAAGCCTAATTCATTTTTTTATACCAAAAAAATTGTCACGTTCACAACAATTTTTCCCAAAAAAAAATTCTCTACACTCAAAATAATAACTCTGTTAAATTACAAAAAAACTCTGCTAATTTAACAGAGTATACCATACTTTTCCAGCTAACAACATTTCTTGGTAATTTTACTAAAAAACTTTGTAAAATGATTTTGACAGAAAAAAACTGTTAATTTACAGAGTTTATAGTAAAATATTGGTTAAATATGAAAGCTTTTTTACAGAGAAAACTCTGTAATTTTACTATAAAACTCAGTAAAATGATTTGGACAAAAAAAACTGTTAATTTACAGAGTTTCTAGTAAAATATTGGTTAAATAAACCACCATTTAGCAAAGAAAACTATGTAAATTTACATATATTTGTAAAATACATTTGATGTAAAAAAAAATTTACAGAAAAAACTCTGTTAATTTACAGAGTTTAGTTAAATGCATGTTATTTTGTAAAACTTTTCAAAGATTTCTGAAAAAAAAAATTTTGATAACTTTTTTTTTTGCTACTTTTTCAACTTTTTCTCAAAAAAAAAATATACGGATAAAATTTTGATGTTTGGTAACAAAAACAAAAACTACTCAAAACAGAAAACTTTTTTGGTTATAAAAAAATACGAAGTATTTTGCTTAGATCTGTCTTTTAGCAGAAAACTCTGTTATTTATCTGTAAAGTTAAGATTACAAAGTAAAAAGTAATATAACAGAGAAAACTTAGTTTTTTGTCACAAAAAAATACAAAGTATTTTCTTTAAATCTGTATTTTGACAGAAAACTCGGTCAAATATCTGCTGAATTGAGATTACAGTCACTTTACAGAGTATTTTACAGAGTTATTATTTTGAGTGTACATAACAAGAACTTTTAAATTGACAGATATTTTTCACATAAAAAAAATTCTGATTCAATTTGTCCTTGAAAATTTTCAGATTTTCCCCAAAATTTTTTTTAGAGTTTTCCTTCAGATTTTTTTCTATGAAAAATTTTCGGACTACAAAATTTTTTCCTTAGGAAATTTTTTTAAAAATCTTCATTCTTTCTTCTTTTCTTTTTTCTTCTGTTCTTTCTTTTTCTTTCCTTTTTCCGTTCTTTCTTGTTTTTTCTTTCTTTTCCTTTTTTTTCTTTTTTTTCTTTTTTAAATTTGGTCTGGGGGGGGGGGAAATTTCCCCTTCCCCCCCTTGTACCCGCGCATGTACTTGTCCTAGGATGCCACTGGTGATGACAAATGAAAGAGGAGGATCTCTCCTAATTTTTCCATTTTTTTTTTCCTTATAAGGATAAAAAAAGTGAATAAAGTCCGTTGAAAACTTTATCAAAATATTTTGTTGAAAATTTTTAATGATATTGAAGGATAAAGTTTTGAAAGTTTGTAACTTACCTCCTTTTTCTTGATATGTAAAAAAAAAAAATAAGAAAATTAGATCCTCCTCTTTCATTTGCTATCTCTACTTAGTGGCATCCTAGGACAAGCTCAAATATTAAAAAATATATTTTATAAAATTTAATCCTCTGAAATTTTGAAGTCCTTTTAAAAGGAAACTTGATCACGAAATGAAAAACTGTGAATGCAATTTTACTACATTTAGCGTCTAGTCTCAAACGTATATTATCCAGTTCGTGTTTAACGACTTTTTTCATTTTTGTCGGACGGTAAAATCGAAAGAACGAAAGAAAAACTTAAATATGCCGCTCGAATGTGCGTTTATAACATTTTCCACCGGGTTACTAAAAAGTGTTTTTACACTGAAATTAATTTATATTCAAAATGTTTTTAATTCATTTATTTATGAATTCCACCAAATCAAACTTAACTCATTTACTTGTTTTTATTAACTAAAAATACTTCAGCAACAATTTAAAGCCCTTTTTTTGTTTTCCAAAATATTAAACAAAAATATATATTTTATGAATGATTATTGTCTCTTGAGTAATATTTAGCTAACAATCAATCAATTATGCCTATTTTAAAAACAATCTGTTTTTTTTTTTTGTTTTTTAAAGATCTTTATCTGAATTCAATCCCAAATCTAAAAAACCAAAATTGTTAAAAAGTGTCAACATTTCACAAAAAAAGGCCATACAAAAGTTGACATGTGACATATTGACAATATGGCCAGATAAACAGTTTTTTATATATCTTTTTAATATAATTGACATTTTTTTTATTTTAAATTTAGCAAAAGAAACAAATAACACAATGAAAGGCTAAAGCATTGCTAAGATTTGTTTTGGATGGTTTCTTTGTAAAGTATTGATTTTGTCTTTCTAAAAGATTCCACGTGATTTGAGTTTGATAAATTGAAATGAAAATCAGTGATTTAGAAAAAAATCTTTAGCAAAAAAAAGGATAGATTTACTTATTGAAAGCATTAAAAAAGGATCAAAACTTTAAAGAGTTGGTGATATCAAAGGCAAAGGGGGTTAGGGTTATTCACAGTTAAATATTTTGTATTTTTTGCAAGGAAATTAAAGGAAAAAACAATTTTTAAACAGTTATAATAATTAAAATACGCAATATTTTTGAATTCTGTTTTTTTTTTTATTTGAAAGATTAATTATTGTAATATTTTATTTTATAACACAAAATTTGGTCAACAAGAATTGCTAGGGTTGCCACTCAATTTTAGAATTCTTTTTTTAAAAGATAAAATCGGCTGCAGTTGTACAGCAAAAACCACTGAAACAATTTTGATGATTTTTTTTTATTTGTAGATAATTAAATTCTCTAGTTTTTAGCGTAGCCATTTTTTGAAAAATATAGATTTTTGTTTAAATTATGCAAATATAGACATACAAAATTAAAAAAAAAATAATTTCATCGACAAGTACTAGAGAATTTAATAATCTACTAATCAAAAAAAAAAATCATCAAAATCGGTCCAGTACTTTTAGGTGTACAACTGCATCCGATTTTGTCCTTTAAAAAGGCATTCTACAATTGAGTGGCAATTTCAATTTACCAAATTTTGTGTTATAAAATTTTATAAATGAATGTGGGTGTGGAATAGGGTGGCTCGTTTTTGGGCTTTTCTCTCTGATCAAATTCTAATACCCGCCAAAAGTGTCGGTCCCCTAAGGGTAACTCACATGCAAAATATCACTCCGATTGGAGTTTATCTTCTGTCTCCACTTTGAGCCTCAAAATTGGGGTTTTTGCAAAAAAGGGCTTTCTAAAAAAAAAAATGATTTTGAGGGCGTTCTCAAAACATCTTTTTTCAAAATTTGAAAATTTAATTAAAAAATTTTAAATATACCATTTTTTCTTTCTGAATTCATTAAGAACACCTTGGAGAAGAAAAATGTGAAATATGACCAATATCCGTCGAGCCTCTTTTCGGAAATTGCGGAGGGAAGTTAGAGGATTTCAAGGAAATGTTGGTTTTATCAATAATTTGGATTAATAAAATCTTATGAATTAACGGTTTTTTGGTGTCGTGGCTTTCTATTAAATAACTTTAAGTCTGTCATGAAATCTTACCGATCTAGGACGTCTTTAACCCACATTGGCTGGGGGTCAAAAATGACCCCCGAAGAAAATTTGAAGTTTAGAGCTTAAATTTTGTGCTATAAACAAGTATCAAATGGCTTCTGTGCTTTTTCCCCCAACTATAATTTCGCGTTATCTTTCAAAAAATCGTTAGGCCTTCTTGGTAGGGGGTCAAAATTGACCCATTCAATATAAAATATATATTTTGATGATATCAAAAAATTCAAGCACTATGCCTAAAGTTTTTGCTGCCCGAGTAAAAAAGTTTTTTATATAATTTTATATAATTATATAAAATTTGATAAAATTATATATAATTATATAAAATTATATAAAGAAGTTTTTGTTTTCAAAAAATTTGATAAAATTATATAAAATTATATATAATTTGATAAAATTATATGAAATTATATCCGAATTTTTTTTATATAAAATTTTATCAAATCTTATATAATTTTATATAATTTTATAAAATTTTATCAAATTATATATAATTTGATATAATTTTATAAAATTTTATATAAAACAAATTTTGATATAATTATATATAATTTGATAAAATTATATATAATTTTATCTAATTTTATAAAATTTTATCAAATTATATATAATTAGATATAATTTTATAAAATTTTATATAAAAAAAATTCGGATATAATTATATATAATTTTATCAAATTATATATAATTTTATCTAGTTTTATCAAATATATATAATTATATATAATTTTATCAAATTATATATAATTATGTATAAACTTTTTTACTCGGGTGGGGTCATTTTTGACCCCTGTCCAATGTGGGTTAAAGATTTCTTAAATAGGTAAGATTTTAGGGCTGATTTAAAGTTATCTAATAGATTGCCACAAATTAATTTTCTATAAAAAATATATACTTTTTATTGAATGGGTCTTTTTTGTTTATATTCGGAAATTTCTGGAAAAGCGTTTTTAAAGTAATTTTTTTTTTGTTTCTGTTTTTGCAAAAAAAAATATTTTTAATCAGTTTTTCGACGAAAATGTAACGTAATATTAGGACAGTATTGAAACGATGAATATTTTTAAATATCATATAATTTTTTTTAAAAAATTTAAAAGGATCAAAAAAAATATTTTATTAATGTCCAAACCCCAGTTGGAAAATGTGTCACTGAGGAAATTTTCACAGTGATTCCTTGAGGAAATGTCTTCAAGTTCTGACAAATCATAGGTATTCCTTGATGACATGTCCTAATATTGTCAGCACTGAATGTTTGCTTTAAGAATGTGGACAATTCCTCTAAGACGTCTAAAAGGAAATATGTTCAGAATAACAATATATTGCATTAGAATTTTAAATCTGGGCAACTCTGCAATTCCAAAGAAAAAGATGGCAATATTTTCGATTTATTTAAAATAAAATCAAAATCTAACATGTTTAATAAAAGTAAAAAATAGACAAACAATTTTATAAAATAAAGTTTAGAACAAGTAGTTAGGTGTGGGACTAATAAACTGTAGGTTCCAGGTTCAAATCCAGTTGGGACTAAAATAGGCGAAAAGTTTTTTCTAAATATGAGAAAGATAATTTATAGGGAAAATGGATAAAAGTAAAAACTAAAGGAAATGCGAAATTTTTTTGTATTCTCGCATGACCTACGTCAGACATTTCCCTAAAGAAGTCTTAGGTGACATGTCCCCAGAAGGTCAGCCCTGACCACTGCTGACTTTGAGTGAGGACATTTTGAAAATTTGTAAGAAACTGTCCTCAACCCAGTATATAGAGATGTCTTGTGGATGTCAGCAGTGACTCTGACATGTCACCGCTCCGTCACTGAGGATGGCTCTACGACATTGCCAACTGGGATATTAACTAATATTTTAAACTAAATTTATTTTTTATTTTGTTCGGAAATTCACGATTTTCAAGTCAAAAAGGCAACCCAAAGACATGTCCCTACACGTTCAATATTTGTTTGTGATAGTGCCCCCCATTTCCCGGTTCTCGGTATTCCCGGGAATACCGGTATTCCCGGTTCTGGAACCGGTTTCCCGGTTCTAGAAATATTCCGGTTCTCAAAAATAAAAAAAAATACTATACCATAAAATATTTAAATTACTCTATTTAATCAGTATTTCAGTAATATTTAGTTGGATTTGTAAAATTATTAAAAAATCATGTAACTATTTTTTCTTAAATTAAAAATATAAAATGTAAATGGTGTTTTTCACATGTTTTTTATTTTTTTTTTTGGCAAAAACAAAGAAAAAATTTGAATTTTACAAAATCATCATACCGGTAGTCCCGGGAATACCGTCAGAACCGGAACCGGTATTCCCGGGAATACCGGGAATGAATTAAGAACCGGGAAACCGGTACCATTTCCCGGTAATACCGAGAACCGGGAATACCAGTATTCCCGGTACTACGGTACTGACCGTAGGCACTAGTTTGTGATAATATTGACCCCCAAAAAGCAACTATTTCCACACCGACGATTTTGAAATTCCAAAGAAAAAAATTTTCCGACCCTAATACACACCATCAAACAAACCCATTTGTAAGATACAAGAAATTGTAAATGTCACTTACCACTCTTGTAGTGGTGGTACCTACCACTACCATTACATACTCATTTATATTCGTTTATAGGCTGTGAATTGTACCAAAAATATGAAATATGTGTGAATTGTTATACTCTACACTAGCATACACTCAAAAGAAAAACTACGTCAAAAAATCTGTAAAACGGCTTTTAATTTGAATCAGCAGATTGTTCTGCTGAAAAGGATATTTTTACTAAATCCCTGTCAGTTTCAGTTTTAAAACATAACAGACATTTTACTGCATTTTTACTGATAATGTTTTCTGAATTTCAAAATATGTTTGAACATATTTTTAGCAGATTATTTTGTAATTTTACAGAAATAATTTGCTATCATTCTTTTTTTAAGACAATTTTCAAAGTTATTTTTTTCAAAATGCTTATTTTTTAATACAACTAAAAATATGTTTTTGAACATATTTTAAGCAGATTATTTAAAAATTTTACAAAAATAGTTTGCTGTCATTATTTTTTCAAGAAAAATTTTCTTTTTTCAAATTGTTAATTTTTTTTTCGTTTTCTATGCAAATTCCCAAACAGTATGTAATTGATCAGTGATCGATTCTAAGACATTTAAGCGATGTCCGTCTGTATTTATCACGACGCAGTTCAACATTAAAGAGCTATCCTCTTAAAGTTTGGCACGCATACACTCAAAAGAAAAACTCTGTCAAAAAAAAATCAGTAAAACGACTTTCAATTTGATTTAGCAAACTTTTTGCAGATTGTTCTGCTGAAAAGGATATTTTTACTAAAATATCATTCATTCAGTTTGGAAAATAACAGACATTTTACTGCGTTTTTACTGATTCTGTTTGCTGAATTTCAAAATATGTTTGAACATATTTTTAGCAGATTATTTTGTAATTTTACAGAAATAATTTGCTATAATTCGTTTTTCAAAAAAAGTTATTTTTTAATATATTTTAGCATATTATTTTGAAATTTTACAGAAAGTTTGCTGTCATTATTTGAATTTAAGGTAAAACTAATCTGAAATTCTCTCTTTTGCTTAAATCTTTTGAACCACTGCACTGTGGCCGAAATCACTGATCTAGCGGCGTTTTAGTCAAAATTAAAAAATTAAAATTGATAAATGTTTTGCACTGTATCGATTACCTATACTTTACAGAGAAAATTAACGTTTTCACTTTTGTTTTTCTCTTAATATTCGCACAGCTGTAAGCTATCAAATATACATTTTCTGCAGCAAGTGTATTAAAGGAATTTGGGGCCTAATTACTCAGTGAGTTTTTCTTGACACTTTTAAGTCAATTGTTTATACATTTTGAGCCAAAAGGTTTTAATTGAAAGTAAAATGTATGTTTTAACTCAAAAATAAATGTTTGTGGCCTGTGTGTATCTAGTTTATTATTAGTTCATTATAGAAGTTTACATTTGTGAAATAAACTATAGTTTCATGGACTGCAACTTTTGAAATTCGATCGTATTCGGTCTAATTCCTATTTTGTTTATTATTTTGGGTTATTTTTGTTGTGACGTTTCAGTATGGCGTGCTAGTTCGAGCAAGTTGTTCAGTTTTTAGGGTCCATCTGCCTGTCCAAATAAGCAGTATAAACGCGATACAGACCACAATTTTCAATCGATTTGGCTGAAATTTGAAATTTAAGTTTCTTTTATCGCAAGAACAAAACCTATTAAATTTTGACAAAATCAATCCATGTTAACCCATAGCCCCCATGTAAATGTCCCCTTCAAGTTTTACTTAAATACCCCCAACAATAGTATTCAAGATATCCTCTTGAAATTCGACCAATAAATGTTTTTTACATTCATGAACAATCGCTCTAAATTTTAATGGAATCGGACCATTTTAATTTCTAGGCCTCATACAAACCACCCTCCCAATATTCACATAAATTTCCCAAAATACATAAAAATAAATAAATATTGTTTAAAAATTAATTCTTTTTAAATTTTATAATCGCAAATAAGCATTAGTCTTTATTATTTTACATTTCCGAATTAAGCGCCGCTAGATTGGCCATTTCGGCCACTGTGCACTGAACCGATATGGCTGAAATTCAATACGAACCAGCCCAGGGGAACGATAAATATCAGATTTGCTTTTCGAAAGTTGGCGTGTTTTTTATCTCGTAAATTCACGAAAAACCCTTGCCGAAATTCAGTCTTTTGCTCATAACTTTTGAACCACTTGACCGATTTCGCTGGGTTGCAATATCAACCTGACTAGGTAAATGCCCAACATATATGCCAAACTTCAGAAGTCTCTGTAAAGTCTTTCAAAAGTTAGAGTATTTTCTACAGACGGACAGACAGACGGACGGACGGAAGGACATCTTTAGATCGACTTAGAATCGAAAAAAATTGCGTGAGTGATTCGATTATTGTTTGCTTGAGCGTAAGTGAGTCTACTCACGCGCCCATCTCTAGTTCAAATTCATGCACTTACAATTAGACTTAGGGGTAAAGTATTTTTCTGACAATTCTAAATTTTTCATTTCACAATACAGAGTCTTAGCAAACTGAGACTGCTAAAATCAACAGATTTGTCATATTGCTAAAATTCGATGTAATTTCAGCAGATTTTCTGCTGAAATCAGCAGATATCTCTGCTTAAGTCAGCAGACTGCGCTGCTAAAATCTACAGATTGTTCTGCTTAAATCATCAAATTTCTCTGCTGACTCGATAAATTTCTCTGCTGATGTCACCTAGATAATCATGAGAGATAATTAGCAAAACGCGTCTGCTAAAATCAGCAGATTTTTCAAATGGCTTAAAATGTTTGTATTTTAAGCAGATTTTTCTACGAATTGGACATAGAATTTATTTTGAGTGTAAATATCTTTCTGTTAACAAATTGTGTTTATTTAACAGTGTATATTT
Source organism: Pegoplata infirma (assembly GCA_963921195.1). Taxonomy (NCBI): domain Eukaryota; kingdom Metazoa; phylum Arthropoda; class Insecta; order Diptera; family Anthomyiidae; genus Pegoplata; species Pegoplata infirma. The sequence goes on along the minus strand of OY992539.1, from coordinate 208,288,087 downwards.
GGTCTTTTGTAAATATATTCGTGTGTATGTGTGTGTCTTTTTTTGTAAAAAGTGTTACTGTGTTTCATTTATTAGTTCAGCACAATTGAAGGTTCATTTGCATTTAGGTTTACGCACAGATTTTTCAAATTTTCCATTTTCTAAAATCAACTACATGTTTAAAAGTGTAGAAAAGAGATATATTTTTGTTGTTGATATTTTCTCCCGCCAGCTGCCGGTTGTATGGAAAATCATACAAAATCATTGTATACGATTGGTGTGTGTATGTGTGTGCTTAGGTTAGGTTAGGTTAGGTTGTAAGTGGCTGCTGACGTTTTACGTCAACACACGTAGACTCTGAGGTCCATTGTGATACCACGGGATCGTAATAGGTTTCCCTACTAGTCCCTGTCGTTAAACCAGTTTGAGCTTCTTATGAAACTCCTTAGATGTTGTATTTTGACATCCGACAAATCAGAAAGATCGTACAGCTCCCTAGATCCCAGTGAAGCAAGTCGCTGACCAGAAAGTGCCGGGCAATGGCAAATAAAGTGTTCGATAGTTTCCAACTCCTCTTCATCCATGCAACTTCGGCAAAAGTCATTCGACGGCACATTTAACCGCTCTGCGTGCTTCCCTATAAGACAGTGTCCGGTAATTATAGAAACCACCGTCGAAATCTCTCCTCTTGGAAGCGATATCAGCTCACTTGTGCGCCCCTGATTAAGAGAAGGCCAAATCAGTCGTGTTGTCTCACACGTCCATCCATTTGCCCATCTTTGATTAGTCTCCGTCGCAGAACAAAGCCGTAGGTTTTGCTTGCAAGTTTCTAGAGGCATACCAACACATTCCAATTCTGTCGGAACCTGTAAGGTAGTTCCTAGTCTTGCAAGCTCATCGGCTTTGCAATTCCCTGGAATGTCTCTGTGCCCTGGGACCCATATGAGTCGTATGTTAAACTGCTTGGCCATCTCACTTAAAGACGTGCGGCAGTTAAGGGCAGATCTTGTTTTCAGAAACATTGAATCCAGGGACTTGACCGCGGCTTGACTGTCAGTATAGATGTTGACTGCGGTTGTAGACAAGACATTGCAGCTCAACCAGTCAGCCACTTCCTTTATTGCCAGCATCTCTGCCTGGTAAACACTGCAATGATCTGGCAATCTACGAGCCAGGCTCAATCCAAGCTCTTCCGAATAGACCCCAAAGCCCACTTGTTCGTGCAGCCTCGATCCATCTGTGTAAAAATTTATGGTAGCTCCACTACCCGGAGTATCCCCCATCCAAGACTCCCTGGATGGTATCATAGTGGTAAAGTGGCGCTCAAAGAGGCTCAAAGAGGGAGCACAGTCCACATTTTGTGGTATTGTTATCTTTTTCAAGATCGCGCTATGGCCACAATCACTGCTCCTCCATTGCAGCGTGCTATTAAGTCGAATTGCCGACGCAGCCGCATACTGCCTACCCAATATGTCCAAGGGTATCAGGTGAAGGAGGATTTCTAATGCAGCCGTAGGTGTAGTACGAAGAGCACCAGTGATGCACATTGACGCCATTCTCTGTACCTTCGTGATAAAGACAAAGTTCGCTTTTGTTTCCAAAGCAGGCCACCAGACAATGATTCCATACAGCAAAATTGGACGCACCACTGCTGTATAGATCCAATGAACGACTTGAGGGCTAAAACCCCATCGTTTTCCAATGGCCCTTTTACAGGAATACAAAGCAATCGTTGCTTTTCTCACCCGTTCCTCAATATTACGCCTGAAATTCAGCTTCCTATCTAGAAATACTCCAAGATACTTGGCTCCATCTGAGAAGGTGATTTCAGTACCGTCCAGAGAAATAGGATCAAAAGCAGGAATCTTATTTTTCCTTGTAAACAAAACAAGCTCTGTTTTACTGGGATTAACTCCTAGACCACAGTCTCTTGCCCATTTAGACAGATCTTTCAGAGAACCCTGAAGAATGTCCCGCAATGTTGGCAGATGCTTCCCCTTTACCGCTATCGCGACATCGTCAGCATATGCGATAACATGACAACCACGTGCTTCTAGAGATAGTAGCATTGAATTCAGTGCCAGGTTCCAAAGAAGCGGCGAAAGAACACCTCCTTGTGGTGTGCCCCTATTGACAAATCGAGATATGACGGACGCTCCCAATTCAGACGTTATACGTCTATTGGCAAGTAGGTTTTCCACCATTAAAACGATTTCACGCTTTACTCCCAGACCAGACAATGCCAATATTATCGATTCTGGAATGACATTATTAAAAGCCCCCTCAATATCAAGAAAGGCCACCATAGTGTACTCCTTTACCGAAAGCGATCTCTCGATGGTACCAACGAGCTCATGAAGAGCTGTTTCCGTTGATCGTCCCTTGCTGTATGCATGTTGCTTTGTCGAAAGCAACCTCGGGTCAATCACTCTACGCAAATATGAGTCTATCATTCGTTCCATTGTCTTTAACAAAAAAGAAGACAGACTAATTGGTCTGAAATCCTTCGGAGCTGTGTGGGAACTTTTCCCAGCCTTCGGGATAAATACGACTCTGGTATCCCTCCATTTTAAAGGAATATACGACCAGTTGATGCATGCTGTGTATAGATTATACAGCAACGGGGCTATATAGTCCAACACTTGCTGCAACTCAGCCGGGATTATACCATCAGGTCCCGGGGATTTATAGGGCCTGAAGCTTTTTATCGCCCAGATTAATGTTGGCATATTTATTATTTCCGAAGCAATTTCAGATGCTTGGGCGTCAGAACGTTCCAAAGCTTGAAACGGCGTCATGGAATTGCCCGGAAAATGCGTGTTTAAAAGGAGATCCAGCGACTCTCCACTGGAGGAAGACCACACCCCATTAGGATCTTTCAGGTATCCTAGGGTGCAAGGAGAAGAAGCCAGAACCTTGCGCAGCCTGGATGCCTCAGAAACGTCTTCTATGTTTCCACAGAAGTTTTTCCAAGAATCACATTTTGCATTTCTGATCATCTTTTTATAACTCTTAAGTTGCAGCCTGTATGCAGACCAGTCCTCGTCCGCTCTTGAAAATTTAGCCTTATTAAAGAGCTTTCTGCAGGAATCTCTGCTCGTCTGCAACTCATTTGACCACCAAGGTGGCTTTTTTTTCCCTCTAGGCTTTGCAGAAGGGCAAGACGCATCCAGGCACCTATTACAAACATTTGTTATATGGTCAACCAGACAGTCAATTTCCGCTAAACTATGCGGTTCAGATAGGGGTACTTCATCCAAAAGCAAAGAAAAAGTCTCCCTATATTTCACCCAGTTTGTTCTTCTCAGATTTCTAGAGACTGTCTCAACCGGGGCACGCTCCCTGAGTAAAAACTCAATGTAGCGATGATCTGAGAAAGAATGCTCTTCCAAAACTCTCCAGTCATCAATTCTGTCAGACAATGTATCTGATACAAGTGTTACGTCAAGAACCTCTTGCCGCGTACTTGTAACGAAAGTTGGTTCACTACCCTTGTTACAAATATACAGGTTAGTGCTTAACAAAAACTCCAAAAGTGATTCGCCTCTATCATTTGTGTCTGTACTACCCCATATCGAATGATGTGCATTGGCATCACAGCACACTAGTAACTGGTGTCCCCTAGATTCAGACTCCCGAATCAGACCGCCAACCTTCTCCGGGGGTATTGGCCCCGGATTAGGAAAATACGCAGAGGCGAGCCAAATAGATTTCCCATGAAGCTCTAAGCTAGCCGCTGTAACATCCATATCACTAAAAGTTGATAAAAAGAATATATTTAAGCCATTTTTCGCCAAGATGCAGGCTCTTGGTGAGCCCTCACCTTTGGCAACCATCAACTTAAACCCAGGGGTCTTCAATCCGCAAACCCTGCCACCCCGCACCCAGGGCTCTTGGATAAAAACCAAGTCAACTGCTCCTGTCGTCAGGCGCAGCAATAGTGCAGCTGAGGCTGCCTTACAGTGATGGAGGTTTATTTGTAGGAACCGCAACATCTTGCTTTTTTTCCACCATCCTTTCCACCACCGTGTTATTGGCTTCATCCTCCGTGTTATCATAGAGGTCGCATTCGTCCCCAGATTCGGTTTCGAATAAGCCAGATATGTGTCCCATCTGTTCTGAATCGGAGGCAACAGAACTCTCCGAATTCCTCACTGCATGGGCCTCGTCCTGAATGTCACCCATAGTGGCATCAGCTTTATCCTCCATGCCATCACAGAGGTCGCATTCGTTACCAGATTCGGTTTCGAAAATGCCAGATGCATCTCCCATCAGCCTAGAATCGGTCAGCTGAATATCAACCTTTTCCAGATTCTCCTCCCCAGCCGACTCTGCCACTGGCTTGTCTGCTTCCAAAATAGGCTTCTGGTCGCCCTTGTAGACATTGACTCTTATATGAAAAAAGCCAAATCTAATAATGCCGTCAGTCCTGGCTAAAAGCGGAAGCGATTCCTCATTAACCAAGACCACTGCTTGACGACGAGCGCCCTCCATCTCACCCAATCTGGCAATTTGCCAATTCTGAGTTGGAAGGTCAGGATTGCAGACTTTTATCATCTTTAGAATCACCGCAGTGTCACTTGTAGCCATTGGGATCCATGCATGAGCTCTGGGTTGCGAGGGGATATCATGTTTTTCCACAACGTCCAGTCTGGCTCCAGGCCATAACTCTCCCACTTGGCTAATGGCAACCTTAAACACGGCTGCGGATCTTTCGTTTCCAAAAGCAACGAGTTTTACTCGCCCCTGATACCAACCTGCGTTGACAGTAGTAGGGAGAAAATCAGGCATACTCTCAAGAAGCCTATAGTAGATTTCATTTAGTTTAGTTTCAACTAAACTCCACTTGTCCCTTGGAATACTACAATCCCCATTTTGCCTGTTTATCACAGCCCTAACGAAGTTACCTTTCACCACTTCACTAAAAGACTGAGTCCAGACGTTGCCGGTCACCTTAGATCTTTTAGGTAAAGGTTTCTCGTCGGGCGAGCGCAACCTTTTACCAGACTTCGATGACGAGGCCGAAACAGCGCTCTGTTTGTCAGATGCGCGCATTGCCGAAAGTTTGTCCTGTTCTTCAATGACTCCTTTCGCCCATGATAGCGACGCCCTCTCACGTTCGGAGAGCTTCGTTCCATCGAGTTGGCTTAGTCTGTTAATTATTTTCAAACAAAGCCTTCTCTGGTTGTGCCTGACCTTTGATGGCTTAAGTTTCTTTTTCTTTTTACCACCAATATTAGGCTGAGCACCCCTACCAGAATCAAGGCCGGACTTCAAGGTCGCAACCCTAAGACCAGTGCTAGGACCAGCACCAGTCGGTGAGGCAGAGCCTCGAACTAAATCGGTATCATTTGTGTCCATATTTTCATTTTCCTTGATGTGGTAATGAAAATATCACAAAAATACCTATTACGAACAAACCTATTACGAACAATTTTAGTAATTCAATTTATAGCACGGAGTTAAAATAAAACACGTCCACACTCGTCAACAGTTGAACGTATGTGTGTGCTTAGTATTTTATGAAATGCCTTGTGATAAGTATGTTATGAAATGTTTATAGACCTCTTTCTTTTGTTATTATTACTGTTGTGTGCACACATCCCCACACTCAAAAAAAAGTGAACTAAAATCTGGGAAAATTAACTAAATTTTGAGAAAAAGAGGGAATGATTTGGCTCCAAAGATTTTTTTTCTTGATTTAAGTTCATAATTTTCCCAAAAATAAGGAAAACAAAGTTACTTAATTTTAAGCCAATTTTAACTAGAAAATGAGAAAAATTATACTTCACATTTTAGAAATAGATTGGATCTAGACCCTGGACCCATGGGTTCGGACCCCATTTACCTCGAGACGCCGTTGGGTCCTTTAAGTGTCCCTATAGATTTTGAACCAAAACTTGTGTCCGTTTCGCTCTAACTTGCTTAGATTTTGAGATACGATAATAAGGGGTCTGAAAGGGTCTTGAGAATCTTAAAAACTGGATATCTCAAAAACTATTAATCGGAGGGCTTTCGGGTATTTTGCGGAAGTGTTCTACGAGTCAAGAGCTACAAAAACGCCGTTGGACCTTTTCTCGTGTTGGCAGTATTTACCGAGATACGTGCATATATAAAATCTCGGGAATTTCAAATTTTAGATCTAAATTTAGGGTCTTGAGACCCCGACAGATATGCAGAGCTAGGCTATTCCATATTTTTCTTTGTAGTCTTTCTTTTGAAAATTTCACCCGTTTCGCTCTATCTCGCTTAGTTTTCAAGATATCGCCATTTTGAATTTTTAACTAAATTCTAAGAAGTTATTTACTAAATTCTCAGAAGTCATTAACTAAATTCTAAGAAGTACACTTTCTCAATTCAAAGAAGGGAAATACGATGATGTTTTTTGTAGTAAATTTTAACTAAACTTGAACTAAATTGTTTTTTAAGAAAAATGTCTTAAAAATAAAGATACGATTCTTAGATTTGTGGAAAATTTCTTTGGCAGTAAGAATTTTTTTCCTTATATTTAAAAAATCCATTTAAAGAAAACTATGAACTAATTTTAAGTAAATGAACTAAAATTTTTTCCTTATAGTTAAGAAAATTTCTCATTTTTAAGTTAAATTTAACTAAATTTTAGGAAAATTCATGATAAATTTTCAAAGACATTTTTTCCTTAAATTTAGTTATGTCTTTTTTTTCAGTGCATACACATTCACGTAGTTTTTGTTGGTGTTGTTGTATAGAATACCTAAAGTTTTCAAGTTGTTATTATGAAACATGTTGACTCTAATAACTGCAGCATGCCAAATGCAACAGAAAAAAAGAAAATCTCAACATACATATAATGGAACTACAACTCAACTAACAGTACATAAAATGGAAATTTCAGCAAAATGCACACTTTCTCATATAAAGCGGATTTAGCGAAACACATTGGCAAACATTACAATAACGTGAATGTATAGAGAGATTTTTTTTTATTCATTCACCTCACACATACTTCTATCAATAGTTTTTTGCCAGGAATCTGTAGAATTTCTGTTTAAGAGTCTACAATTTTACTATGGAAAATGTTAGTCATTGGGTAATATGCTTTTTTAGGTATTTTATTGGAACAGTTCATAGTCGGTTTATCAAACTGTTTGTGTAGTAAGATCTTTAGAATTTTTTTAGGAATAATTTTTAAAATATGCTTTTAAAAGTATCAACAATAAGCTGGAAAATATATGCTTTAGAAAAGAATAAAAAAAACCGCCTACAAATATGCTACAAAATTTCGACAACAAATCTGTACAACGCTATTAGCAAGAAGAAATGAAAAAAACTTGCTGCAAAAAGAGAATCATTTTTAAAATGTAAAAAATTTTTTGGTAAAGAAAAATTCTTAAATTTTGAGACTTCTTTTCAGAATATTTTTTATATTAAAATATTCTGCGATTCTGAAACATTTTTTTCAGAAAAAGTTTTCAATATCTTAGTTATTTATCGATAACAAACAATTTTTTTCTGCGACGTTTTTTTGTAAAAAATTTTTCTCTTAATATTTAGAAATATTTTTTTACAAAACGCTGTAAAATTATGCTTTAAAAAAAAATAAGTCTACACTCAAAATACATTCTCTGTCCAATCAACAGAAAAATCTGCTGAAAATACACCCATTTTGAGCCACATGAGAAATAAATAAATAAATACTTGAGTGGATTTTGACTCACATTCACTCACGGAAACAATAATCGAGTCACTCACGCAAATCACTGATCAATAATATATACACTGGGTAATTGAATAAAAACCAAAAAAAAATTTGCATATTGAAAAAACAACTTAAAAAATTTTGTGAAAAAATAATGACAGCAAATTATTTCTGTAAAATTTCAAAATAATCTGCTAAAAATATGTTTAAAAATATCTTTTTAATTGTTAAAAAAAAAAAAATTAACACTTTGAAAAAAAAAACTTGGAAAATTTTCTTGAAAAGCTAAGGACAGCAATCTATTTCTGTAAAATTTCAAAATAATCTGCAAAAAATATGTTAAAAAAATGTTCAAAAATATCTTTTTAATTCAAAAAAATTTCAGTAAAAATGCAGTTAAATGTCTGTTATTTTCTAAAACTGAATGACAGATATTTTAGTAAAAATATATTTTTCAGCAGAAAAATCTGCTGAAAGATTGCTAATTCAAGTTGAAAGTCGTTTTACAGATTTTTTGACAGAGTTTCTATTTTTAGTGCATAACTATGTTACAAAATTTAAAAAAAAAAACAAGTGCGAGTGTTAAATTCGACTGTGCCAAATAAATTATACCCGCAAAAATGTAAACAAGTAAAAATGTTAAATTCGGCCTTGCCGAATGTAGTGATACCCTCCACAATTTCAAAAAGATTATTGCAAAAAACTTTATTTAAAAGGAAATCACTTTTGAAAAAAAAAAAAATTTTGAAAAAAAAATTTCCGCGAAAAAAAATTTTGGTAAAAAAAATCCGTGATTTTTTTCTTTTTTTGTCAAAAAATATGTTCGTACTTGTTTAAATACCATTTGGTGTTCAATTATGTTCACATATGCCAACCAGAAGGCAAATTAAAGCATTTTGTATTTTTTGGTTATGTTGAATGTACTGAAATTTTTGAGGTGTGCTTACATTTTCGTTCATAACTTTTGAACCACTGAACCGATATCGCTCAAATGCAATTCCAAACTTCTCGGGAGTACTTCCAATAAATATGGTAAGTTTCAGTCATCTCTGTGCAATATTTTGTCCGCGACAGCATTTTCCACAGACAGACAGACAGACGGACAGACGGACATCGCTAGAATGTCTTAAAATCGATCGGGCATCATGAATATATATACTTTATGGGGTCCCAGATCGATATTTCGATGAGTTACAAACGGAATGACAAACTTATATATACCCTCTATCACTAAGTGGTGGGTATAAAAAGGAAATAAAAAAAATTGACAAGGGGTTTTTTGGTTAGGGGAGGGGATACAGCGGGAAACCTTAGCGATAAATACTAAAAAATCAGCTATTACCATTTTTAAACTTCAATAAGTAGTACAATTTTATCATTATAATTTAAATTTATGTTTTATATCCACGCCCACTTAATGGGGCGGTCAAAAAAAAAATAAATTTTCAAGTCTCCTGGGTCCACGGGCAGAACTTAAAACTTCTTTTGAAACAAAAATGTTTGATTTGTTTAACAACTAAACAAAAAACAAATAAGAGTGTTAAATTCGGCTGTGCCAAATTTTTTATACCCTCCACCACGTTAAAAAATAAAAAAAGACAGGGGCGTCTCTTTGGGGGGGGGGGGGGGTCGGCGGAGTTGGTGGGAATACCTTTAGTCCCGCTATAAATGCTTACAAACAATTTTTTATGATATTTACGCTTAAATAATAGATTTTTATCGTCATTTTAATTATTTTGCATAAATACGCCTCCAAAAAGAGGTGCCGGTCTGCAAAATATCGAGTTTCCTTTTTCTATTGGTCCGACTTTAGGTCTATGAATATAGCACAAAAATGTTACATTTGTTAAACAAACATTTAAAAACTCGTAAACAATTTGTGTTTTAGGGGTTGTTTTTATTCTTCAAGGGGGAACTTTTTTCCCCCTAGTCGATTTTACCCATCTTCGAACTTAACCTTACCAGGAACATTAGAAATATTATTGCTAAACTTTAGTGCCCTAGCTCTTTTGGTTTGGACTGCATCGTGTTTTCTACAGACGGACGGACGGACATCGCTACAATGTCTTAGAATCTATCATGGGTCTATAATATATATACTTTGTGGGGTCTCCGACCGATTTTTCGATGTGTTACACACGGAATGACAAAGTGAGTATACCCCATACTGTATTTGGAGGGTATAAAAAACCTGAAAAGATGGATTTTTCAGAGGTTAGTTTAGTTCTTAAAAGTTTGAACTTTTTTCACCTGGTCCGATTTTGCCCATTTCCAGACGTAACCATCCTTTTACCATAAAATATATTTGTACCAAACTTCAAGAATATAGCTATTTTTTTTTAACAATATCGTGTCTTCCACAGTCAGACGGACGGACAGACAGGCGGTCATTCCTAGACCGTCTTAGAATTGATCATCAGTCAATAATGTAAACACTGTATGTAGCCCTAGATCTTTATTTCGGTCCGCATTTCGAAATGGGGAGGACGTGATAAAAATTATTCTTTCTAGTATTTTGTGTCCAACTGCAGGACTTAAAACTTCTTCCACGATAAAAATGTTTCATTTGTTCAAAAAAAAGTTCAAAAATCCTGAAAAAATCGAGTTTTCAGAGGTTGGTTGATTTTTTCAAAGGGGGAACTTTTTCCTCCTCGTTCGATTTTGACCATTTCTAAATTAAACCAGCCTTTGACCATAAGACATGTTCTTGCCAAACTTCAAGAATCCAACTCTTTTATTTGGACTGCATCGTGTTCTCCACTGACGGACGAATGTCGTTAGAACAAAATAGATTCGATTAAGTTTCATATAAACTTAATGTGGACCTGGACCGATATTTTGATACGTTACACACTTACTGACAAAGTTTGTTTAAAAAAAATTCACATTTTCTTACAGAAAAATTCTCAGAATCTAACAGATTTGTTTGTATACATCTGAGCCTTTTTCTATAGGAAACGTCTCAAATTCATAGAAAGTTTCAGATTGTGAAATATTTTTCGTACAGAAAAAGATTTAGATTCCGAGATTTTAAAGTCTAAAGTTCATTAAAGTTTTGTCAAAATCAAATGTCTCAGATGTTGAGACAGTTATCGCATGCAAAGTCTCAGATTCTGAGATATATTTCGTACAAAAAATCTCACATTCTGAGACAACTTTCCTATAGAAAAAGTATCAGATTCTGGGACATTTTTTGCATAGAAAAATTCTCTGATTTGGAGACATTTTTCTATAGAAAAATCATCAGCTCCAAATATCATTTTCGGTATGGTGAAACTTCTCTATTCTGAGATATTTTTTCCATAGAAAAGGTATCAGTTTGTTAAAAAAAAGCTAGTGTAAATAACATTCGACCTTATCAAAAGAATATTATTTTATTGTCCCATTTTTTCAACGATGAAGGATCCCCGCTTACAATCCCAGGCACCAATAATAACACACACTTTACAAAAAAAACGAAAAGCACGTCTATGAGTTTTTAATGCAAGAACACGTGATTGTCTATTGTTTCGTGACCACTACTAATTGGCTGCAAAAACCTTCAGCCTGGCAAGTCAGCTACAACTTACCATCCAGCCAACCCCATCCAGTTGATGGTAAAATCATGTTTTCCCTTCAAAGAAAAACTTCTCTAAACTCATCAGAAAATTTTTAGAAGGGTTATGTTTTAATAAAGATAACACAACAACACAACAAGCACTAACAACCAACACGAAATATACAATAAACGTGATTTATGTTTTGAGTCGTTAACGAAAAGCGCTTTTAGTTTATGAAATTTCGAGGTAACTTCATTTTTTGTTCTAGTGTTTGTTATTTGGTAACAAAAATTAAAGTTTAAACCAGCTAATTGACAAATTATGTGAGTAAAATAATGTGTTAAAGTTAAGAGAGCTTAATTTGGTTAAAATGTTTTTGATGTGACTACTTAGCAAAGCAAATGAGGTAGAAATGTGTCAATTTTAAATGGAATGGGTTTTTGTTGGAATGTGTAAGGGAGAATTTTGAATTATTGCTCAAGCACCCAGGAAAATTTTTCAGAACCAATTCTGACAACACTTGTTCTAGAACAGGTTCTTCGGTAACCATACACTATTACACTTTAATTATTCAGAACAAGTTAAGAGAAAATTATTGTGAAGCTTGTTCTCTGCAATCAAAATTTCATAACATTTTGGTTCTCAGAAATTAAAAAAAAAATTATGTGTCAAAAAAATTAAAAAATAAATATCAATATATTTTTGTTAACCAAGAAAAAAACAAGAAATTCTATTAAAATAGCAAGATATAATCCTGAAAATAGTTGAAACAAAGGTGAGTAAATTAAATTTTCGTTGTCTGAGTCGGGTCAAATACTAATAATATTATGTTTTTCATTTTTGTTTGCAGAAAATCCATGTTCTGGTATGTCATTATTGTTAGGCCCAAGATGCAACTTTGGAGGCGAAAAAGGATAAATGCGTGTTAAAAAAGTGTAAATATTCCATTTATATATGATTGTCTTTATCTTTGTTAAATAAAGTAATGCGTTTCAATATATTTCTTTAATTCTTATTTCTGTTCCAAATTTTACTTCTAGAACCGATTCCGAGGAACAAAAATATGTTCTAATTTTGCTTACAAACACCTGTTGCTTTTGGGACAATCCCTTTGTAAAAAGAATCGGTGTTGCACAAGAATTAGAACAGGTTCTAGGGAAGTATAAGTTGTTCCACAATCGGTTCTTTGCAACCGAAAATTTTGCTGGGCAACTTTAATAAAATGAATTTTAATTTACAACAATTAAAAATACAATACGGTTTATTGTTCTAAATCAAAAACACCCTCCAGGGTTTATCTTTTTTAAAGGATTTCTGTTAATTTTCTTATTTTTAAAAAGTTTTTCTGAATTTTATTACTTTTATAAAATTCTCTGACTTTTATAAAATTTGTCAGTTTATTTTGCGAATTTTCTTTATTTTATTTTATTTTAATGTATTTTTCTAAATTTTCATGATTTTTGAACTTCACCATAAAAAAATTAATCCAGTTTCCTACTATAAATTGGGTAAATTTCAACAGATTTAAAAAAAATGCTACTATAAATTGGGTAAATTTCCAATATATTATGTAAAATTACGCAATTTGTGTAAATTTACCCAATTTATAGTAGGAACTTGAAATCATTTTAATTAGAGTGTTTACTACTTACTTTGTATCAAAATTTGTCTAAGTTTTCCTTAATTTTTCTAAATTTGTATAGCCTTTAAGCATCCCGTAATTCTCCCGTATGTAGAAAAATAATAAAGTTAATAACGGGTATGTCGTATAAGAATGGGATTTTTTTTTAACTTTTGATTTTTCCAAGTGTTCGGGAATTTTTTTTCATGTTTATGAAGCTTTTCTTCAATATGATGAAACATGTCTTCAAAATTATAGTAACATGTGATGACGCATTTCATCTTGTTATCAAGAAGTGTCATCAATATGCCTTTTAATTTCTTTTAATAATTAAAATAAATATAACTATAGGCTGGTATTTGAACCCACGGTCTCCAAGTTGTAGTTTTTAGTGTCGACTCTTAAGCCACCACCACAAAATCTTGCACCACCACTTACAAGGGAGGTCTGACACGCCCGTCTGTTGAAGAAAAATAAAGTTTAGCACGATTATGTCATATAAGAGCGGGGTTTTTCTTCTACTTTTTATTTTCCCAAGTGTTCGGGAAATTTTGTTTCATGTGTATGAAACTTTTTTTCAATACGATGAAACTGTCATCAAAATTGAAGAAAAAATTGATGACACATTTCCTCATGTCATCTAGAAGTTTCATCAATATGTCACAAACACAAATTTTAAAAATGTGAAAAATATGGGCATTCGGGAAAATCCGAATAAAAGACGAACTTGCAGGAATTTCGCCAAACACAAAAATACAGGTCACTTTAATTTTAATAGAGATTATTATATACGGTCGTACGTATTTACATCTCCAAATAAACTACCCCAACGCTTTTACATTTTTGACAATATGGAATTTGAACAAGATCGATACGCCATTGGACAAACCTTCAAAAAACCTTTCGACCTGTATAAAATGTTCATATAGTTTATTTTTAAGAAATGGGAAAAATCCTCAAAAAACGAAAAAATCCCGTTTCCCCCCCCCCCCTTTAACCCGCTAAATGTGAGAACCAGGTAACTCTTATTTTGTTCCCTTCTTTCCCATATGCAAGTTTAAGGATAATCGGTGGGTGCCCAGTGACAGACCTCCCTTGTTAGTTAGATGCCACTGTGCAACAAATTTGGGGTTATCGAGTGTATCTTGAATGGGTCCAAAACCAAATAAAAGTATACCAAAGAAGACAAAAACCCCCAAAGGGGTTTAAAAACTTAGCTCGAGTTCTTTTTTTATGGCCCACTGAAGTTTTTAATTTTTTTCAAAGGCGTTTGAAATAAGCCAAAAAAAAAATATTTAATCAAATTCAGTAAAATTAAATGGCGGTTTTTTTTTTTGAACATATTAATCCTATATATCCCATTGTAAGGGGCCACTTTGGTCCTTTTTTCAAATATCCTCGTAGAACACCACTTAAACGAGCGATTTAAGGGTTAAATGTTCTAAACTTTTGGCTTAAAAAAAGTAAAATTTTGAATTATCACATCCTGTTAAATTGTTTTTCACCAAAGTCGTGTGATATAAGTCAAAAAATGTCATAAATCTTATTCTGAGCTAAAAAAACGTTGAAGGATTTCTTTAATGAAATTTGATACCGAATGCACGTTTTACTGGTGTTCTATGAGGATATTTGAGAAAAGGACCAAAACCACAACTAAAAATTTGAAATAGAGGGTTAATATGTTTTAATTAAAGAACCGCCATCAAATTTAACTGATGACATCTTTAAACATTATTTACCTCAGAATTAGATTTAATACTTTTTTTTTAACTTATTCGAAACGCCTTTGAAATAAAATTTAAAACTTCAGTGGGCCATAAAAAAGAACTTGAGCTAAGTTTTCAAACCCTTTGGGGGTTATTGTCTACTATAAGTACACTTTAATTTTTTTTTTGTCCTATCCAATATACAAAATCGTGTTGCACAGTGTAATTGAATTAAATAAAATAATAAGAAAACAAGCATTAAATTAAATGCCGAATCTTTTATACCCTCCAACACGTTAAAAAAAAACAGGAGGTGTCTTTTTTTTGGTTTTGTGGTGGGTGGCAACCTTCCTGGATTCAACTACAGGGCTTTGAAACTCTTCTGACATAAAAAATGTTTCGTTTGCTAAGCATAAGTACAAAAAATCTATAAAAAATGGCGTTTTTTCAGAGGTTGGTTTAGTTCGTAAAGGGGGAACTTTTTCCCCCATGGTCCGATTTTGCCCATCTCCGAACTTAACCAGCCTATGACCGTTAGACATATTCGTGCCAAATTTCAGGAGTCTAGCTATTTTATTTTGGACTGTATCGTGTCCTCCACAGACGGACAGACAGACGGACGGACTGACGGACATGCTAGAATGCCTTAGAATCGATCACTGATCAATAATATATAAACATTATGGGGTCCCCGACCGATATTTCGATGCGTTACACACGGAATGACAAAGTGAGTATACCACCATACTGTGGTTGGAGGGTATAAAAATGTTAGAATTTTTTTTTTATTTTTCAAATAAGAAAAAAAAATGGTCAAACTCGGACCAGAGAAAAAATTCCAATAAAAGAAGTAAAGGAACCTCAAAAAAAGATTTTGAATGTCTTTTTTATTTTCGGTTTGTCCCCTTTGGGGGCGTGGTTATTTAAAATAAACAGTTGTATTATTCAGCCGTCACATCATTATAATTGATTTTTTTTTCCCCCCGGCACCCATGAATTTCATCACCGAACACCTTCCACCAAAAATACCCCAAATTTTTGTAAACCCTCATACCACAGTATAAATTATTCTTTTAATTTATTATTTTATTTTACTATAATGAATACTTCTGGATTTTGCTGATTTTTTCTTAAATTTTCAAGATTTTCTTTATTTTAGGTTTTCTGAATTTTACAGATTTTTTGTTCGTATTCCTGATTATTTTCTGAGTTGATCAGTTTTTTTAAAGAATTTTTTTTATATTTTCTGAGTTTTTCCTAATGTTTCTGAACTTTTCTAAATAATTTTGAGTTGTTTCAAATCATTCGTTTTTTGATTTTTGTTTTCGAAATTTTACAGAATTTTTCTAATTAATCTGAACGACAATTTCGCGATGCATTCGAAATCCATTGATAATTTTTTTTATACTTTTTCTTTTGTTTGCCCATGTTATGATTTAGACCAGCGGTGCGCACACACATACTATAACATTTATGCTTGTGTGGGTAGTAGCAAGCTAAAAGTCAACAAATTTGCTCAAGCAACAGAATTTTATAGTGTACGTGTGTCGACAGCGCACAAGCAGCGCCTATTCCCGCGGGAATAGGAATTACAAAAATGCCCATGACTGATTTAGACTCAATCCGTGGTGCATGTTATTTTGTATCTAATTTTGACTGATTTTGAATTTCCCATATTTTTTTTATTGTTTTTGGATCTGTATAAGAATATGTGTATTTGAATTCATAAATTATGAAGTATCGTTGTTGTAGTTGTCAAAAATGTCATCATTCATTGTGTCTGTTGTTGATTGTCTAACTGACTGACTGACTGGTTGTGATTTGAAATGTTCATTTTATGTGTAGTAGTGGAAGTAAAATTCTACACATACTTACAAATCAAGATGACATACATAAAATATGCATGTGGGTGAAGTGTTTTAAAGTATTTGTAAATAGAAATTTTGAAATTAATTAGAGTGAATAAAAGAAAATGATGTAAATGCACTAATTAAATGCAGATAAGTTAAATTTAAAGGGGAATTTATTTTCTATTGAATACACACAAAAAACAAACTTTGTCAAATTACTAGGAAAAGTCTCGTAATACCAAATTTGGAGCGAAATTTAAATTTTTTTTTGTAATTTTACAATTCTTTTTGTAATTTTACAAATTTAAAAGATAATTTTACAATACAAAATCTATTAAATTCACTACAATTCCTTGTAATTTTAATTGCACCAAAAAAAATGTAAACTTACAATTTTATTGGTAAAAAGTTTGTAAAATTACAAAATTATTGGTAAAAAGCATGCAAAATTACTTGGAATTCTCGTAAAATAGGAGGTAGCAAAAAATCTAGTAAAGTTACGAAACTCCTTGTAAATTTTATCGTGTCAAAAAATTTGCAAATTTACAACTAGGAGGTAGCAAAAAAAAGTTACAAGTTTTCTTATAATTTTACAAGTTTTTTTTTTTTTTTGGAGTGTAGTTTTTTCTCTTTATGGCCAAAAATAAAATTCGTAATCTCTTTGTAATTATTATTTTCAATTTTCCCAAAACAAATTTTAATACTTTAAAAAAATATTCCAATTTCATAATAAAATTATTTTACTTTTGTCTTTTTTCCCAATTTCATATTCTAAAATCCTGGTGGTGCTTAGTTTTAATTACTTTAACGTTTAAGTTAAATATCTCAAAAAAAAAAAACGACACAAAAACTTTCTTACTAGAACATCTCCCACCATCGTCCTTCATCGCCTTATCTCTACTTTTAATAGCTTTTTAACTTTTTTCTAATTCTTTTTCGGTCTTTAGCACAACACATTCAAAAAATTAGTTAAATGAAGTCCGTACTCCATTTTCCATAGTAGTCTAGACGATTCAATGCAGCCACATTTAGCATTATGTGTAAAAAATTTTGTCTTTAAAGCCTTAAGGTATGCTATACTTTTCTAGTGTACTACGACTACAATTAAAAACATACTTTTGTTTATACCACTGGACACACTAGGTCACAAAGTTTAAAAATTATTTTTCTATCTATGGCTTATATAGTAACACACTCCTACAACTTTTTATATGTATGGTGTTACTGAGATTGTATGTGTTAGTAGTAGTTTTGGTTGTGGTGGTGGTGGTGTTTATAATCCTTTTTTGACATTATAACCAGATGACATTGTCTTTTACCTAAAATGGAACACCGTGTTATTATAACTTAAGGTTTTAGAATTTACTTCAACACCGTTAACAGATGTAGTTCGAAAAAGAACAATTGTAATTGGAAGATTCTAATTGTCATTCGAAAATTCCAGTTGTAATACGAAACATTTTAATTGTAATTCCAAATAGATCAATTGCAATGCGAAACAGATCAATTGTAGTTCGAAAAAGATCAATTGTAAATCGAAAAAGATCAATTGTAAATCGAAAAAGATCAATTAAAATTCGAAAAATACCAATTATAATTCGAAAAAGATCAACTGTTATTCGAAAACTATCAATTATAATTCGAACAATATTTATTGTTATTCAAAGATTCCAATTGTAATTCGAAAACAATCAATTGCAATTCGAAACAGGTGAATTACACTGTGCTACAAAAAACACAAAATCGAATACACTTTTAAAATGAGGTAGTTAAGGTTGTAGGTCTTGTCGAAAAGATCACAAAAATGCCCATCAAACTTGCCAGACACCCTCAAATTTTTAAGTTATTGTCAAAAAACGATTTTTTTGGACTTCTCTCACTAAACCACGTTTAACTTAAACATTTTTCAACCGATTTTCAATTTTTGAACTGTTTTGGATAGAAGAAGGATAGGGCTTTTCATATGTGTGAATTGGTCTATACATATAAAAAAGATATGTATTGATTTTTTTAACAATATCTAATTTTTTTGTTATTTTTTTGAGTTTATCGATTTTTTTTTGCTATAGTTCGTTTAACAACATTTATATTTATTAAAGTATTCATAAAGAAAATTTAATTTTGAATACGATGAGCTTTATGCCAAAAAAATCGGATAATAATTGACAGAGTTGTGATAATTTTTCTAAAAAAGAAAATTAAGATTTTGCTTGAAATTGCCGTTCGGATAACCCAGGCAAAACAAAATAAAAAAATAAACGAACATTCTAAGAGGTCGCGTATCATTATTTTAAATGTTTTTGGCCTCCTGAATTCGAATTTGACCTTGAAATTGCGCTATCTTATTAAGTTTTTGATATATCAATTTATGCTAAATATCTCAAAAACCTGACGAGATAGAGCAATTTAAAGGCCAGATTCGGACTCAGCGCGTCAAAACCCTTTAAAAATATTGTACATGACCATTTATGATAAATTTATTTTTTGCCTTGGTTATCTGTACGGCGATTTTCTGCTAAATCTTAATTTTCTTTTTTAGAAAAATTATCACAACTCTGCCAATTGCTATCCGAATTCTTCAGGACAAAGCTTATCGAATTCAAAATTAAATTTTCTTTAAAAATACGTTTATAAATATATAGGTTGTTAAACGAACTATAGCAGAAAAAAATTGATAAACTCGAAAAAGTTTCAAAAAATAACAGAAAAAATTAGATTTTATTAAAAAAATCAATAAATATCTTTCATATATGTATAGACCAATTCACTGACATGGAAAGCCCCATCCTTCTTCTATCAAAAACAGTTAAAAAATTAAAAATCAGTTGAAAATTTTCTGAATTACACAAGGTTTAGTGAGAAAAGTCCCAAAAAAACGTTTTTTGACATTAACTCTAAAATTTGAGGGTGTCTGGCAAGTTTAATGGGCATTTTTGTGATCTACTCGACAAGGCCAACAACATATACTATGTCACATCAGAAGTATTTTTTTACTGTAGCACAGTGTTATTATTCGACTAAGATCAATTGTAATTCAAAGATTCTAATTGAAATTCGAAAAGGATCAATTTGAATTCGAAAAATATCAATCGTAATTCGAAATATATCAATTGTTATTCGAAATAGATTAATTCTAATTCGAAAAATGTCAATCCTTATTCGAAAAATATCAATTGTAACACTTAAAAAAAAAAACTTTTAAAATGACAAGAAAAACTTGTTATTTGACAAGAATTCCTTGTTATTTTAAAAGATTTTTACCAATAATTTTGTAATTTTACAAATTTTTTACCAATAAAATCGTAAATTTACACTTTTTTTGAAGCTATAAAACTTACAAGGATGTTTCGTGACTTTACTATATTTTTTGGTACCTTCTTATTTTACGAGAATTCCTAGTAAATATTACGAACTTTTTTGTAATTTTACAACCAATAAAATTGTAAATTTACATCTTTTTTGGCGCAATAAAACTTACAAGGAATTCTCGTGAATTTACAAGATTTTATTTGATTTTTCTGTAAGTACAGATCGAGCACGGGCTCTAATTATATTTGTTATAAGGGTTCAAGGGTTCGATCTGTACTTACAGAAAAAATCAAATAAAATTACTGACAAAATATGTCGCCATTAGGCACGTCTCCGAAACAGAAAATGCAAATTCCTTCATTTGTGTCTGCAATTCCAGATCATGTTGGTAACCCTTTGCGAAATAAAGTAAGAGACAAAAAAGTTGAAAGAAAGTTTGAAGTGAGGTTGAGATTGCTAGAAATAGAATTGTAGTGTTGGAAACTGTCAAAATTTATTCTGTGGAAACTATAAATATTCACATATATGAAAAACAGTTTTCATTAACAAGACAAACCGACATTTAAAATCCTACTGAAGATGACACTAACTGGGGTGTTTGAAACCGGTATAGGAAATACCAGAAATGTCTATAATTTTTAGAAATTCAATTTTTCTTCTGCATTTTTTCAACTTGAACCCTTATACTAGATTTTTTTTGGAAAAAAACCTTGGAAATTTGTAAAATTACAAAAAAAAAACTGTAAAATTACAAAAAAAATGGTGTAAATTTCGATCGAAAGTTTTTTGTTAAAAAACAAGGAAAACTGTCAAATATTAGTAAAATGAGATTACGAGACTTTTTTTAGTAATTTAACAAGGTATTTTTTTGTGTTTACATTCAACTTAACCTAAAAATACAAAAGGCTTTGATTCGGTTGCTGGTTGGTATTTGTGAACATAATTCGATGCCTTATGGTACAAGAACAAACTTTTATTTTTACCAAAAAAATTCTCGGATTTTTTCTTACAAAAATTTTTTTTGAGGAATTTTTTTCACCAAAAATTTTTCCGCGAAATTTTTTTTTATACCCTCCACTCTAGTGATAGAGGGTATATATAAGTTTTTCATTCCGTTTGTAACACCTCGAAATATCGGTCTAGGACCCAATAAAGTATATTAATTCATGATCCTCGATCGATTTTAAGTCAATCTAGCGATGTCCGTCCGTCCGTCTGTCTGTCTGTTGAAAACACGCTAACTTTCGAAAGACTTATCCTAGACTACTGCTGCTTAAAATATACATTTAAAATTTACGGCGGCAGTTTGGTATTAAAATCCAGCAATATCGGTCCAGTGGTTCAAAAGTTGTAAGCAAAAGAGTGAAATTCGGCAAGGGTTTTTCGCGAATTTACTAGTTAATTTACGCTAACTCTCGAAAGACAATCATGAGGCTGCTGCAGCTTGGCACATATGTTTGTTGTTCCCCTGGTCTAGTTAGTATTAAATTTAAGCAAAATGGGTCCAGTGGTTCAAAAGGTATTAAGAAAACAGTGAATTTCAGATTGGTTTCACCTTAAATTCATGTGTTAAAAGCCGTTAAACAAGCTTTAAAAACATTGGTCAAGTCAGAAAAATGTTTTACAAAGTATTTTTGCCACTCAAAAATATTTTTACATTAAAAAAAAATACACACGAAAAAAATTTTACAGTGAAAAAAAAAATTCACACTCAAAAAAAAAAATTTGGTATTTTTTTTTTTTTCAAAAATTACAAAAAAAAGTTTTTTACTCGAAATAAAATATTTCTAATCAAAATTTTTATTTTTTTTTCACGTTAAAAAATTTATTTCCACTTCAAGGGGGCATTGTGGAGGGTATTCATGGATTCGGCCAAGTCGAATTTAACTTTTCTAATTGTTTTTCAATACATTCAACAAGGCCGAATTTAACTTTTTACTTGTTTGAATTACAGTTGATCTATTTCGAATTACAATTGATCATTTTCGAATTACATTTGATGCTTTTCGAATCACAATTGGCATTTTCAAGGTACAATTGATCTTTTTCGAATTACAATTATTCGTTTTCGAATTATAATTGATCTTTTTTGATTTCAAAATGGATCTTTTTCGAATTACAATTGATCTATGTCGAAAAAACAATTAACGTTTTTCGAATTTCAATTGGAATCTTCGAATTACAATTAGAATCTTTGAATTGCAATTAATGTTTTTCGAATTACATCTGAAAATGGTGTACTCTTTTTTTACTTCATTGTAATTGTTTTTTTGTCTCTTGGCCAACAGCTGTTGCTTGTTTTACAATATTCTGGGATATTCTTGACATGGTCGTCGTTGTTATTACTTCTGGTATAGTTTTGTTAATAGCCTTGGCTATTAAAACTTACTTAGCGCTACACCATTTACACAAGAAATTCGTAAAATATCAATTGAATAACGTAAAAGATTAAAAGAAATTGGAAAAATATTAAATGTAATTCATAAAAAAATCAATTGAAATTCGAAAAATTCAAATTAAAAAACATCAATTGTAATTCGTAAAAGCTTAACTGAAATTCGAAAAATATCAATTACACAGCCCTACAAAAACAGGTTCTCACCCTGAAACGAGACCCACTAATCTTTATGTATTTTGAACTCCTGAATTCAATTCCGCTATCATAATTAAATTCTATCTTGGGGTTTTCTTGTAATCTTACAAGGAAAATCCGCAAAGTGAACCTTTCACATTTATTTAAAATTTATACATGTCTATCTTGAGATAAAAAAAAAAAATTGAGGTCGCACTTTAAGACCAGCCGTATTTTAGATTTCAATTGATCTTTTTTGAATTTCAATTGGTCTTTTACAAATTTCAATTGATGTTTTTCGAACTATAATTGATATTTTAAGAAAATCCTATTTATCTTTGAGAATTTCAATTAATATTTTTCTAACGTC
Source organism: Pegoplata infirma (assembly GCA_963921195.1). Lineage (NCBI taxonomy): Eukaryota > Metazoa > Arthropoda > Insecta > Diptera > Anthomyiidae > Pegoplata > Pegoplata infirma. Next base: position 208,265,463 of record OY992539.1, on the reverse strand, counting down.
AATTAATCTTTTTCAAAACTTTAAGAACATTGATGTTTTACGAAATTCTCAACTGACCTTTTTCGAATTTTAATGGATCTTTTTCGAAATCATCGAATTTTGTATTTCAATTGGAATCTCCGAATTTAAATTGTAATCTTCGAATTTTATTTTATCTTTTCAGAATTTTAATTTAATTGAATTGTAGTTGATCATTTTTGAATTCGATTGAAATCTTTGAATTTAAATTTATCTTTTTCGAATTTTAAATGATTTTTAATTAACTTTCTAGTTTTTTATAAATATTAATTTTTTTTTTTGAAAATTCTTTTCGTAATTTTTTTTCCAAAATTTTTACGACCCCTTTTGAGGCTGCTTTCACCAACCAATTTGGTGGTCACCATCCACCATTTGTTAAGCATTGTATCAGAAAAAAATATATTTAGATACAAACATTTGTATTAAACAATAAAATTTCATTTATAAAATGTTGTCGGAAATAAATGTGGTTTTGGTTTATGATGAAACAGTTTTGCGTTTTACGGTCATTTATTTATGCAAAAAAAATTATATTGTTTTAAAGTTGTAAATATGAATTGGCACTGGAATTTTATAATTTAAATAACTATTTAGGTTACTCAATTATGAGCATATATTGAAATATGGGTTAAATTTTTAAATTACATTTTATGTTTTATTTGTTTAAATTTTACAGGAAATGAATATCGAAAATAAATGTGGTTAAATTGTGAGGGATTTCGCAATAAAACTGTTTTACCAAAGAAAAATTGAAATAAAAAATTTAAAATCTGAACTTTGGAATATTTTAGCGATCGATTTTAATACGATTTAGCGGCCTTTTTGCTATCTTATTTTTTTCCTTTATGTTTTTTTTTTTCTTTTCAATTATATTTTTCAAAAAAAGGACCCCAATTTTAATCTTAATCCCATCTCTGTTGTTTTTATGCGGATCGTCGCATATATAAAAATTTTAAATGGTAATTAAGTAAAAAATATTTTTTAAATACAAAAAATATTAAAAAATATTTATAAATGAATATTGTTTTATTTTATAATTCATAACTAATTTGTCTTTAGTTTTTACAAGCATGTGTTATTGTCATTTTTGCAAAAAAACAATAATATCATCAGCAACAGAAACTTATACTTATTCACATAAATTTGAGCTATTGGTTGTTAGAGAACAATAACTCTATAAACACTTAATCATCTTCTGTCTTTTTTTATGAAATTGTTTGTGTTACCAAGGGTTTTCAATAGGGATTGGTTTTTCTGGATTCCGTGATCTTTGAAGAAATATTTTCGGGGTACCGATTACGTGATCCATAGAATTAGGATAAGCACTTTTTATGTTAAATCATAATAGGAACATGGAAATGGCCTCGAACTAGAATTAACTCTTGCTCATCGCATACATAAAATGTCGAATAAATAACTAGTTTTTTATTATTTTTAATAAAAATTAAACAAACTTGGTTAACCTACCCTAAGTAAGAGAGAATTTGTCTTTTATAAGAAGCAAAAACAAAAACTGCATTTAACATTTTCCGACGGCAAACATGCAGAAATGAATCAACTTTATTTTAATAATATTTGGTGTGATATTGGTAAAAGTTCGAAATCATTTATTTGTCATTTTTCATTGTCTTTCTATGTTAAAATAATTGGAAATTTTAATTTTAGATATTTTTACACTAACAGTATTAGCTTATTTGCTAAAGACTTCTGATGATTGTTAAAATTGGAAAGTTCCCGTTCATTTCTCAAAATTACCAAAAAAAAAAATAAAAAAATAGAAAGCAGAAACTCTATAAGTATTTAATAGTAGAATACCCTAATAAAAAAGCAGACTTAACAAAATTACTTATTAAGAAAATTCATTATGACATAAAAATGGCCTCGAACTAGAATAAACTCTTTTTCATTGAATACCAAACAATGTTAAATAAATTGATATCCTGAAAATCTCCGGACTAAAAACCAAAAATCACGATGTAAGGGATTGGACTAGTTCCGAAAATTCCGGTATTTCCGGGATCGTGATTTCGGGATTAGAAGCCCTAGTGTTAACGTTTCTCATATCTACGTATAATTTCTTTACTATACAATAAAGTAAACATCCATAATAACGAATAAGGGGGAAGCACTTATTTCTACAAGAAATTTCTTAAATATGTATTTAAAATGTTGTATAGCCATATAGAAATTGTTTGGAAAAAATATCCACACAATTTTTTCTACCACATATGAGGCATTCCACACCAACTGTTCCACTACAGAAAAACCATTGTGGTTTCAATGGGCTATCTTTTGCAAAGTATTCGCCCTTAGGGTACTATTAAATAACAAAAATAAAATTTAAGATTTTTCAAAAAGTGGGCCTTGGAGGCATGGTCAAAAATTGAAAATTTCAGCATTTTTTGCCTAAGTATCCTTATTTCAATATTTATGCCAATGAAATGAAATACAGTGATGTCTCTAAAATAAAAGTTTTTTATAGATTTTTATATGGGCTATCGATAAAAAAAATAAAAATTGGAAAATTTTCAGAAGAAGTTCTGAATTTTTTAAATTTAAACTTAATCTTTATTTATCAAAAAACATGCCACAATTTTATTTCTTTTTTAAATGTTTAAAAATTAGTTAAGGTGTATATCTATCCGTTCTGAAATTTTCAGAGATGCATTTTTCCTTGTTTTCGAGAAAAAAAATGTTGAACATTGCACTATGCTTATAATTTATAATAATAGGGTATATTACGTATGCGAATGAGTAATATTAACTCTTAAAAAACATTTAAAATAGAGATGTGATCGTGGGTAAGTTTTTTTTTACCATCACGAACTCTCACCAAGGAAATTATTTTAATCACACATGATAATTAATTTTGCTCACGCTCAGTCACGCTCACGTGAGTATCGTGCCCGTGACAACATTTTTTTCTACTCACGTGAGCGTACGTGAACGTGAGGAAAATGAAAAATCGTGCGTGACTAAAACTTTTCCTTCGTGACCGTACGTGAACGTAAAAAAAAAACTCACCCACGAAAACATCTCTATTTTAAATGTTTTTTAAGAGTTAATATTACTCATTCGCATACGTAATATACCCCATTATTGTAAATTATAAGCATAGTGCAATGTTCAACATTTTTTTTCTCGAAAACAAGGAAAAATACGTCTCTGAAAATTTCAGAACGGATAGATATACACCTTAACTAATTTTTAAGCATTTAAAAAAGAAATAAAATTGTGGCATGTTTTTTGATAAATAAAGTTTAAGTTTAAATTTAAAAAATTCAGAACTTCTTCTGAAAATTTTCCTATTTTTATTTTTTTAATCGATAGCCCATACAAAAATCTATAAAAAACTTTTATTTTAAAGACATCACTGTATTTCATTTCATTGGCATAAATATTGAAATAAGGATACTTAGGCAAAAAATGCTGAAATTTTCAATTTTTGACCATGCCTCCAAGGCCCACTTTTTGAAAAATCTTAAATTTTATTTTTGTTATTTAATAGTACCCTAAGGGCGAATACTTTGCAATTGATTTCATATTTACACGACATCACTTTTTTTTTGCTGAACATTTGGTGTGGAATGCCTCATATATGTAGTAACAAGACGTAAATTAAATTTCAATTACGAAATGTGCCCATTTAATTAAAAAAGTAATTGATTTTTACCTTAAACAATATTAATCAAATCTAATAAAAAAATAATTGAACTTGCTTCAATTTGTTTAAATTACACAGTGATACAAAATCAAATTTTCCGAATCAGAATGGGATGAAAACAAATGAAAGTTGATATTTTACATAACAAAACCCTACTGGGGGCTAATTATGTAACTTGATAATCGTCAATCGTCATCGTTAGCACATTATTCTATTACCATAAAATGACACTATATGGTAATAGAATAACGATGAAAACGACACGATTGACGACTATCAAGTTACATTATTACCCCCTGTTTTTTTTTAAGTTTAGTGCTAGATTTTTTTACACGCATTTGAAGTGGTTGATTTTAACGTCCAAACATTAGCTCAAAATTACGTTAGCTATAGCCGGTATTAATTTCACTGCAATGGCAAAATTATTAAAAATAAACCACTCGGCACCGTCGCGTGTGATTGTTATTTAAAAATTAAGTATACGCCACTCATAAAGTATTCAAGTAATTTTAATTATAAATATTATAAAAATTCACCAACTTCAAATGCGGTTAAAAGAACTAGCACTGCATTAAAAAGTCCTTGAGGGTTTGGATATAGAAAATGTCAACTTTAATTTGCTTTTGGTTTCATCCCATTCCGATTTTGGTTGCTCCGCTGTGTTTACGTGATTATCATGAATCACGCGCGATTTACGTAAATCGTGAGTATTTTTTCCACTCACGTGACCGAGAGTCAACAAAAAAGTTCGTGCGTGATCGGGCGTGAGTACACTCAAAATAATTCTACGGCGCTTAAGTCAAAATTTAAAAATTAAGATCGATAAATGGTTTTGCACTGCATCGTTTACCTATACTTTACCGAAAAATTTGCGTTTTTACTTTTGTTTTGCTTTCAATATTCGCAAAGCTGTAAGCTATCAAATATACATTTTCTGCAGCAAGTGTACACTCAAAATAATTCTACAGTAAAAAAATTAGTAAGTGCGTTGGTAACCCAAATGTACTAATAAGTTCCTAATTATCAGTATTACAGTAGTTTTTTTAGTATCTTCAAAGTGCTAAAATTAGTATTTCTTACTGTTTATGAGTAATTTTTGTTGGTAGTTGGCTTTACTAATTTTTTTACTATTTTTAGTTCGTAAAAGTACTAATATACAGTAATTTAATAGCTTTTTAATTTATTTTTGTTAGTAATTATTCCGTATGGGGGCGCTTGTTTTCAAGCAGAGCTACCAACTGTTTATTTTTTTGCAAAATCGTTAAATTTGAATTCAGTGTTGTCATTATGATACATTTCGGGTATTTGCTGGTGCCTTTTTGGTCTTGCCGTTTTTTAAATACGCGTTTTAAAAAATAGGGTATTTATGGTGTTTTTCCATTTTTTCGCAACATTTTTTTTTAAATTTGTGATTTTTATATTATCAATAGATTTGAAATTTAAAAATAGAAAAAAAAATAGAAATAGAAAATAGAAAATAAATGATTTATGCTTTATTAGTAGGAGTGAGCAGGTATTTACAAAAATTGATATAGGTAATAATTTTATTAACTAAAATTAGCAATTTTATTTACTAAAATTAGTAATTTGTTTTACTAAATAGGGCAAAAATTTTAAATATTTATGATTTTTTTAGTAATTATATTTACTAAAATTGTAGTAAATTGCAGTAATATTTACTGTTTTTTTAGTATTTTTCATGTACTAGATATTAGTAAAAAATAGCTAAATTTTTAGTATTGAATACCCACGTTTTTTTTGAGTGTAGAATTCTTGTGTGAATTTTTCGTGATTTAAAAAAAAAAAATTAGATTGAGTTAATAATAAATGTGCTACGAGGGTCGAACTGGAAAATTTAATTTTTAGAAAATATTTTTAAAAAAAAATTTAAAAAATATTTTTAAAATTTTTTTTGAAGTTCAAACAACGAAATTTAAAAAAAAAAAGTTAAATTCGGATTTGCCGAATGTAGTGATACCCTTCACAATGTAATAAAAGATTATTTGCAAAAAAAAAAAATTAAAAAAAAAAAAATACGCGGAAAAAATTTTTTGGTGAAAAAAAAAAAAAATCGCGTAATTTTTTTTTTGTAAAAAAATTGGTTTGTACTTGTAAAAACTTCATTCTGTGTTCAATTCTGTTCACATATTCCAACCAGCAGCCAATTTAAAGCATTTTTAGGTTGTGTAGAATATACCAAAATTTTCGAAGTGTTCTTACATTTTAGTTCATAACTTTTAAACGGCTGAGCCGATTTCGTTCAAATGCAATACAAAACTACGTAAGATAACATCAAGTAAATTTGAAGTCTCAGTCATATATGTTTAATACCTTGGCCGTGATCACCATTTCCACAGATGGACAGACGAACAGACAGACGGACATCGCTAGAATGTCTTAGAATTGATCACAGATTAATAATATGTTACTTTATGGGGTCCCTGACCGATATTTCGATGAGTTACAAACGGCATGACAAACTTATATATACTAACAATAAGTGGAGGGTATAAAAATCTAATCCAATACCTACAAAACAACTTATACAAAAGTACTCGTTTGATAAAAAAAGGTCTCGTATTTTAAATTTTGTCTTTAAGAAATTTCATCTACCAAACCTCTGTGTGAATACTTTTGACCGGCGCTGTATATTTTCCAATTTGTGTGTATGTCAGAAACGGGATTATATCGTGAGCGAGATTAAATTTTTTTTTGTACTCACGTAAGCGTGTGTGAACGCCAGCCAAAGAAAATGTTCGTGCGTGATAAAAATTTTTATTTCTTGAGCATAAGTGAAAGTCACTCACGATCCCATCTCTAAAATAAACTACTGAAAAGTTTTTTGTGACAATTAAAATATTTAATTTATTTTAATAATAATTAAATTTTGCAAAAAAAAATCTTAGTCATGAAAAAAATTACCAACCTAAATTAATTTAACACAGAAAAATAATTTTCTTGAAAATTCCATGAGAATATCATGCTTGCAATTATAAGAAATACCAGATTTCGATCTGGTATTTTTTATACGGTAGTCATATGCATCTGTTTTAATAAATTTTGTTGGTTGCCAATTGTGTCAAACTAAGGGAAGATATATTTTTTTTTTTGGTCTTCTAATGCTCAATGCGTGTAGGGTTGAATTGGTCTCTAAATAAAACACTATGTTAAAAAAATAGATCCGTACCAATGAAAAACAAAAAGCCTATTTTAACAAAAGTTTTATTTTAAACTTCAAACTTCCCGTACATTTTTTGAAGTTCATTTTAAAAAACAAAAACAATTTGTATGGAAATAAAATTTAAATTCGATTTTAAATTTATTTTATTTTTTTGGTAAGGCTGATAATGTTTCTCTACACATATAAAAATTTCATCGCAATCTGACACTTTCTCCCGAAAAATATTTCAACAAATCTTAAAAATTTTCTACAGATCGAAATTCGTCATTAAGTTTATTATATAGTTAATGCTTTTCAAGCAGAAATCTTTGCCAATGAAACATTTTTTTTTTCTCTTATATTTTCCTCCCTAATTTTAGCATTTCACAATACCACATTTCATTGTCCTAACTATGGTATTGGGGTATAATATTACAAAACAATACAAATACTCGTACAATTGAATGATGAATGAATTGTGCAAATGATTTTGACACATCGCATTTTTCTTTACTAATGATTGTTGTTTAGTGTGAAAATTAAATTTTCGTTGGTAATGAGAAGTTTTTCTAATTTATCTTTAAATAATATTACAATATAATTTTGGACAGCAGTGTTTTTTTTTTGTAAATATCATGAGAATTTAATTAGAATTTGTGAAATTCTGAGAAATTTTTTAAACAGAAAATTTTTTAAATACGTGGATAATGTTTGTATTAAAAAGCTTCTGAAAATCTTCTGAAACATTTTTCATAGAGAAAAATTCTCTGATTCTGAGACCTTTTTCATATAGAAAAAATCTCAGATTCTGAGACATTTCTATATAGAAGAAATCTCAGATTCTGAGTCATATTTCAAAATTCTTAGATTCTGAGACATTTTTCATATAGAAATATTCTTAGATTCTAAATCTGATTCTAAATCATTTTTCATACAAAAAAATTCTCCGATTCTGAGACATTTTTCATATAGAAATATTCTCAGATTCTAAATCTGATTCTAAATCATTTGTCATATAGAAACATTCTTAGATTCTGAGACATGTTTTGTATAGAAAAAATTCTTAGATTCTCTGAAATTTTTCGTGTAGAAAAAGTCTCAGAAAAGTTTTTAGAAGATCAACCTGAAACTTTTTGTTATTACATTTTGTTAAAAAATCACAAATTTTTTTATTTATTAAATAAATTTAATGATTTTTTATTGCTTATTAAGAGTTAATGATAGAAATGTTTGCATTTTTTTACTAATTAATTGTTTTTTTTTCTACTGAATTTTGAACAATGATGTATTATAATAATAATTTTATTATAATCATTAAATTGTTAAAAATGAATTAAAATGAAATAATAAATAAATTTCAATAGGCTTTTATTTATTTTTTAATCATAATATCAAAAAAATATGCAATTAAAATTATATAAAAAATAAATAATTTATAAAAAATAATATAACTATTATTGAAAAGAATGTTTAATAATTATGTATTAAACAAAGCTGATTAATTTCTATTAATTGCACTTATAATTTTAATTGCTTTTTTGTGCAACAATTTGTTAATGAGTTTTGATGATTTTGAAGAAGTTTTTTTTTATTAAAAAAAGTAAATTGATTTAAGTGGAAAGTAAAAAAAATATGACACATTTTTATGAAATATGATTGAGGCCATGCGAATATTTTAACAGGTTTAATTAAAGATAAAAAAGCCAAAGATTCGGTTCGAAATGGTTAAGCTTTACTTAATAAGCTTACTTACCTTAAAACTTTTGAAAGCTCTTTCCAATATTCAGTGATGACCCTAAAGCTTTATGAAATATAATTGCGGCCATGAGAATATAAAAATTCTAATTAACAGATTTAATTGATAATTCAGTGATGACCCTAAAGCTTTATGAAATATAATTGGGGCCATGAGAAAATAAAAATTCTAATTAACAGATTTAATTGATAATTAATAATTAATTGATAATTCAGATCGCAAAAAAAAAAACGAAAAAATATGCGGTTCGAAACAGTTAAACTATACTTAATAAACTTACTTACCTTAAAACTTTTAAAAGCTCTTATAGGACCTTTCAAATATTCAGTGATGACCCTAAAGCTTTTTTTAATTGTTTCATAATAGCACTGTGCGTCTCGATTTTGTGTCTTGAATGGGGCAAAAACATAAAGCATTCCCAAAATAAAGCAGTTGGCCAAAATCCCCGAAGGGTTTTGAAAATAAGGTTGACTTCTTCTTTTATGACCTACTGAAGTTTTTTTGTCGAAGGCGCTTGAAATAAAAAAAAATTAATAGATGTCTTAAGTTAAATTTGATTTGACATCCCAATTGTAGGGATCATTTTAGTATTTTTTTCAAATATCCACATTAAAGTAACCTTTATTTCCCCAAGTATATGGGCAAGTTTTTATTTTACTAGACCTAAAAATTATGTGGTACAAATTTAAGGTCAATCGGTTAAAATTCTCCAAGTTTACGATTTTTAAAAATTTTAAAAATAAATTGCAATGCAATATAATATATTTTTTTTTAATCTGTTAAAAAATTTTTGAGATGTCGCTTTTTGGAATTTGCAAAAATTGCGTTTTTTTCCTACGGTCAAGAAATTTAAAGAGAAATCTCAAAATTGTTTTTCTTGACCCTTTCAAAAAGCTTAAGACAAACTTTTATTGAAAGTTAATACCATGGCGCCCTTTGATCAAAGTTTAGCGTTTTTGGTGACAGTTTTCTAAAAAGCAAACGTCGAAGGGCGACGGACAAATTTTAGTTCTAAACCCCTTTAAAATTATGCAGTACAAATTTGAAGACTGTCAAAAAATTAAAAAAAAAGCATGAATTAAAATTTTTCTTGCGATACACCGCTCATTAGTTTATTATCGATTTTTTTTGGAAATAATTCGGCATTCAGTTAAGTACTTGCCAATTTGTTAATTATTATCTAAAATTTATGAAATTTGATTTTTTTACAGCGCTATTAAATACCTAAAAACAACATGCTTAAATTAGTCATTATCTCTTTTACTTTTCGATTTATAACCATTTGAATGGGGAAAATTTTTTCCGATCCTGGTCCAGTTTTTAGGGAATTGGTTGGTCACTTAACGTCCGATGTTTTTCAAACCTTGATTTTTAGTTAGCTAGATAAATTTGTGATATTTTAAAACCATAACGAATAATATATATTTTTCTGTTAGAAAGTTACACTATTTTCAGTTAGAAAGTTACACTATTTTAAACTCAAAAAAAAAAAATTTGGATTTTTTTACCAAAAAGTACCAATACTCTTTTTTTAGACCTAACACTTTTCACTGATAAACCTGATTTGAACATAGTCGAGTGGGGAATCCTTGAAAAGGCTTCTTGCTCGGATCACAAATATTTAAGTTTTAAGGTAAAGCTGGAAAATTTAATGACAAACAAACCGTATAGAAACCCTGAGAAAACAAACTGGGGTAAATATAGTAGTTTAGTAGACAAGAAAATGGTTGCTCTACCAAAACGAGAAATTTTAGATGAAAATACTATAGAACTAGTAAATGATAATCTTACGTCCATTTTACGCGTATCTTTTGAAAAATCTTGCCCCTTAAGGTATAGTCGCAAGAAACCCCAACCTCCGTGGTGGTCTAGAGAGCTTTCAAACGCTCGCAATTTAGTGCAGGACTTATTTAAGCACGCTAGACGGGGCAACACAGATGACAGCTGGGCGCAATACAGAAGTGAACTAAAAAGCTTCAAAAAGCTAATACGGAAATCAAAAAAAAATTAGCTGGGAAAACCTTTGCAGCAATATTGAACATACCACTGAGGCTGCAAGGCTAAGAAAAATTTTATCGAAGAAGAACATTCCACCAATCCTACTGAAAAAAAGTGATGATACGTGGACAGAAAGTGCTGATGAAACACTTGATGTTCTACTTACAACACACTTTCCGGGATGTAGGACAAACCCGATTGCAATGAATGTAATCCGCGATAACCCCCCGATCATTCCAGAAAATTGTTTAACTGCTGACCGAATAAAATGGGCTCTAGCTTCATTCAAACCATACAAATCACCTGGACCTGACGGCATTATTCCGGCAATGCTTCAGAACGTCTCCAATATTTTAATTCCGCATCTTTTATCGATTTTTACTGCATGCCTGAAATTTTGCTATATTCCAAAAGGATGGAGGAAAGCAAGTATTATATACTTGCCCAAAAGCGGTAAACTTAACCACGCGACGGCAAAAGATTACAGACCAATCAGTTTAACATGTTTTCTTTTGAAAACACTGGAAAGGATAATTGATCTATATATACACTCAAAATAATTCTACAGTAAAAAAATTAGTAAGTGCGTTGGTAACCCAAATCTACTAATAAGTTACCAATTACCAGTATTACAGTAGTTTTTTTAGTATCTTCAAAGAGCTAAAATTAGTATTTCTTACTGCTTATGAGTAATTTTTGTTGGTAGTAGGTTTTACTAATTTTTTTACTATTTTTAGTTCATAAAAGTACTAATATATAGTAATTTATTAGGTTTTTAATTTATTTTTGTTAGTAATAATTCCGCAAGGGGGCGCTTGTTTACAAGCAGAGCTACCAACTATTTTTTTTTGCAAAATCGTTAAATTTGAATTCAGTGTTGTCATTATGTTACATTTCGGGTATTTGCTGGTGCTTTTTTGGTCTTGCCGTTTTTTAAATACGCGTTTTTAAAAATAGGGTATTTATGGTGTTTTTCCATTTTTTCGCGACATTTTTTTTTTAATTTGTGATTTTTATATTATCAATTTTTATATTATACTTACGCCTAAGACCTAATGAAATTGGAAAAAAACAGTCCCCTTTAAATTTGACTCAAGGTATCCTTTCAAAATTTGCAGGCCCATTTTGCTTGCCGACGGCGGATTTCTTATATAGTTGTATTTTTCTAATGATGCAATCAAAATATGTATTTTTGACAGATTTAAATAAAGAAAATTTGGGTTTAATTTCGAAAATTGTGTAACAGGCAAAACGCGCAAAACAGTGACTCAAAAAGCGCTAAATTTGAATAAAATAAAAAGCGATAAAAAAATAATTTTAATTCAAGGTTAAAAAAAAATTAGAAAATCATCAGGCCTATTCACAGAATAAGTCTTAAAATTGTGAAATATCTTTTTTTAAAAATTTTCAACAAAGTTTTCCATTTCTTAGATTTAAAAAATGCGCTTTTTGGGTGGTCGGATAGCTTCAAATCCAGCACGAAGCGCGCTGAATTGGCATCGCTGTTTTTGGTTGTTATTTGATTCAAAATTTAATTAAGTTTTGTACCGGTCGTACAAAAATTAAAATTTTTCGCCATTTATTTTTTTTGTTTCATTTAGCAAATTTAGTTTTTGGATTATATTTTTTTTCTTCATCAAGACAATTTAGTTTTTGGATTATAACATTTAAATATTGGGATTCCCCACGAAAGATATGAGTAAAATATTTTACTAAACTACCTGTCTAATATCACTTCATACGGATTGGAAATACTAACAATATTTTTTAAAGAAAATGTATTATATTATACTACCTCCGTCCCGAAATATTTTTAACATTTCTATAGATTTTTTTGTCCCAAAATAAACTTAACATTTTATAAAGCAGTGTTTTAGTTGAAATAATACAAGATAAAGTTAAAAAAATAATCTTATACTAATCTCGTGTACTAAAACTGTAACAAAATTAATTAAAAATATTTGCAAGATGTCCCTATTGCATCCATAATGCATTTATTAAAAACCGTTAAAAGGGCCTCTAGCGTAAAATTTCTTATTTCATACGCCGCATTTTGTAATAATTTTCATCTTTTCGACCATAGTGGACACCATGCCTGTTTGTAACGTCGAAAACAAGTTGTCTCATTTATCTGGATGCAGTTTATTGCATCCATTTTGCACGTGAATTGAAAAATTGCAAAGCTATAAAGAATTTTTAAATTATTGATATGTCCCGATATGTATTAACAAAAAAAAAACAAAGTTTTTTCAAAAAATCCTCCATAATCCCAGCCAAAATATAGAAATGTTAAGATTATTTTGGGACGGAGGTAGTATAATATTTTTAATGAAAATGTATTATAAACTTTTTGGTACATATTTCCTACATTTTTTTACAACTACGTATTTTTTAAAATATTTAATGACTGTTGTTTTTTAAAACAATTTTGTTTACGGTCAAAATGAAGTAAAATGCATAAAAATTAAACTGATAAAATATCCAAACATTTCATTAAAAAAGATCTGTGGCGTGTTGATTGAATGTAATACAAAAGTTTGTATTAAATTTATTGTTTTTTTAAGAAATATGAATGTAACATTATTTTTACTCGTGATTGTATCAGCTTATTTATTTAATTTATGATAAAAACAAATACTTTTATTATCGTTTTTTTGCGCTTTTTATCCTTTTAACCTTAAAAAGCACATTTTCCATTTTTTTTAATTTTCTCTTTTTTCTTGTAGCTGATTTTTTTTGTAAATTTTTACCCTTTTCCTACGATTTTTGCGTTTTTTTATTATATTTGTAATGGCAACACTGTCTGTAATAGCCACCAAATGCTTCTTCACAGTTCAGCAGCAAGCAGCAGACAGAAAAAATGATGAGTACTCTTTTTAATTATAATTTCACTAAAATGACGCATTTTTTATTTCTTAACATTAAAAGTGCATACCCCTAGCTGCAAAGACAAAAAGTACTTATTTTTTAAATGTATAATTTATAATTAAACACAGTTCTTTATATTTCTGGCCGTCTGCTGCTTGCTGCTGCAGTGTGTGCGACTACCACGTTTTCTCGCATTTAACTGCAGTGCTACCAACAGATTTTTCTGTTTGTTTAGTGCGAAAAAGAATTAAAACCGAAACAACGCGATACCCGGTCACGGAGTGTTTGTAAAAAAAATATATTTTAAATTTATTTAATTAAGTGGTGTTAAACTAATTAAATAAAGAACATAATATAAAATGCCATAAATAATAAAACTACATCAGTTTTTCATTTCAATGGCTGTGAAAAAAAACTCAAGCTGAAGAAGAATATTTAAATGGCTGTGAAAAAAAAACTCAAGCTGAAGAAGAATTTATATTATGGATACACACACGTATACAAAAAAAATGTATGTAAAAAAACACCCCCTGTAGTAAAATGTTTGTACTTTCATTTGAACATGTATTGAGAAAATATTATTTCTTTTTTATATTTTTAGCAATCGTTTTCAAAATATATTTCAATGGTATGGCGACAACATTTATATTTTCAAAAGCCTGACGTGGTACAATCTACGCTACATTTTTATGCAGCTCAAGAAGACATTTAATTAAGTACATCTTATAACCGAAGTGAAATAAAAAACCATTTATATATAATTTTTTTCTGATTTTTATTTATTAAAATTGATATAGGTAGTAATTTTATTAACTAAAATTAGCAATTTTATTTACTAAAATAAGTAATTTTTTTACTAAATAGGGCAAAAATTTAAAATATTTATGATTTTTTTAGTAATTATATTTACTAAAATTGTAGTAAATTCCAGTAATATTTACTATTTTTTTAGTATTTTTCATGTACTAAATATTAGTAACAAATTTTAGTATTGATTACCAATTCCTGCACTAGGTCCTTTTGGACTAAAACATTAGTACTCGTAGCTAAATTTTTAGTATTGAATACCCACGTTTTTTTTTGAGTGTACGAGAGCATTTAGGTACAAATTTTCTATCGGATGCACAGCATGCTTACCAGCAGGGTAAATCCATAGAGACTGCGCTCCATTCACTTGTACAGAAGGTAGAAGTATCCCTGGAGTATAAGGAATTTGCTCTTGCAGCATTTCTGGATATAGAAGGGGCTTTTAACAATGTAAATACAAAGACGATAGTTAATGCTTTGGACAAGGCTTCAACTAACAGTTGTTTGAATAAATGGATAGAGCAAATGCTTTCATGTCGGGAAATAACGGCCGAATGGGGTCATGCAAAAACATCTCGTTACGCTACTAGAGGAACACCACAAGGTGGGGTTCTGTCACCACTGCTCTGGCTCCTGGTGTTGGACCCCATTTTAAAGGAACTGAAGACTTTAGGAACCACAACAATAGCATACGCTGATGATGTGGTTATTCTATCATGTGGCAAATATCTGGATACTGTATCCGAGATTTTAGAGGGCTCACTTAAGGCTATGTGGAAGTGGGCTTCAGGAAATGGACTTAATGTCAACCCGCAGAAAACGGAAATGGTTCTTTTTACTAGAAAATACAAAATCCCGGAATTTAGAAAGGTTCGAGTGGGAGGAGTTGAAATTCCAATATCACCGCATGCCAAATTTCTTGGAGTGTTCTTGGACAGTAAGCTGTTCTGGAACAAGAACTCTGAAGAAAGAGTAAAAAAGGCCAACAACGCGTATTACGCGTGTAAGAAAATGTTCGGCAGTACCTGGGGTCTAGAACCTAAAGTCACTTACTGGATTTATACTTCAATCGTAAGACCAATCTTACTCTATGGAGTTTTAGTCTGGCATAAGGCACTCGAAAAGGATGTGACGCTTAAAATGTTTCAGAAGCTTCAACGGCAAATGGGACGGAGTATCACTGGCGCTTTGAGAACAACATCAGCCGACTCTATCGACACTTTATTGCACTTATTACCAATTGATCTCTTTGCTAAGGGCGAGGCTTACAAAGCTTGCCTCAGACTCAAAGAGTCAAATTGGTTCAAGTATCGCAACTTTGGACACAGTAACATTGCTAATATGGACCGTATTGACTCTGATTACACAGTGCCCAAACTATTTTTCGACCGGAAATATGAAGTTAGATTTCCGGATCGAGAATTCTGGTCGACCTGGCAGGGCCCTCCTGCGAACTCAATAAATATCTTTACTGATGGATCGAAGCAATCGCATGGTGTTGGAGCTGGTTTCACGATACTGGAACTTGACCAACACTTATCTTTTAAATTACCCGTGGACTCGAGTATCTTTCAGGCTGAGATAGCTGCTATATCAAAAGCTGTGGAATATATGGCAAAGGAAAAAGGTGCCACCCTTAATTTCTACGTGGATAGTCAAGCTGCTCTAAAGGCACTCTTGAGCTACCAAATTAAATCGAAAACGGTTTTAAAGTGTTACGAGAATTTAAAACAACTTTGCTTAAATAATGAAGTTACCTTATTATGGGTACACTCAAAAAAATAACTTAGTCAAAATATTAGTAAAAGGTGTTGTAATTTACTTCAACCAAACTTTAGCAAAAAAAATTGTAAAAAATTAACTTTTACAGTTTTTTTTGGCAATTTACTATTGGTAAAATACAATAATTTTTTGGTATTTTTACTATATTTTCTTGCTAGTTTTTTTTTTTTATTTTACTATAATTTTAGCAAAAATATTAGTATTTTCCTTAAAGAAATGGTAATACTTTTTATTTTTTTTTTTCTTAGTTTAAAAAAAAAAATTGTTTCAAGTGTTCTAGTGTGAAAAAAAATCATTGCAGATTGATGATGCTGCCAACACCATAGCAAAGTAGCCATCCATCAACTGCATGTGCGCTGAAAAATAGGCTACACAATTTTTAGTATTTTTTACCATATTTTTTGCTAATTTTACCATATTTTTTGCTAATTTTATATGAAAATTTTTTAAAATTTGCCACCTAAATTGTTAATAAAAAGTTAATAATTTTGAAAAATTATTTTTTTAAAATTTTAACACATAGTTAGATATCTAATCTTCAATATCCAAAAGTTTTTTTTTATTTTTTTTTTTAAATACATGTGAAAAAAATTAAAAATTCGAAAAAAAAATTGTTAATTTTTTACAAATTTTACCTGAAAATATAAAAAATTTCTTGTGTAGACTACTACGCAAATCTCATTTGTTCTACTTAAGCTAAAAAAAATGACGCAAAAAAAATAAAAAAGTGAAGTGTTGTTCTTTAAATTTTTTGTTTAAAGTGTTTAAGTGAAAAAAAAAATCATTTTGGATTTTGATGTTGTTGGAAGTCCAGTTACTGCAAATACAGCTGCTGAGAAGAAGGCAAAAGAAGATGCTGCCACCATCAAGCCGAAGAAACCATCCAACAACTGAAGTAATATGCTGCTATTACTACATTTAAAGAATGTGGTGCTCGAAAACAGGCAAAAAAATTTTTAGTATATTCACCAAATTTTAAATCAACTACTAATCAGAGAAAAAAAGTTACTAAATAAAACAGTTTTTTTTACCAAATTACAAATTTTTTTATCTATTTCAATTTTACAATTTTTTTTTGGTAATTTTACCATATTTTTTGATAATTTTACAAGGTTGATTTTTTACAAAAATAAAATGGTATTCTTGTAATTTTACCATTTTTTTCCTAATTTTTTGATTAGCAAAATGGTTTTGCTAATATTACCAAAATTTTTGCAACGTCCAAAACTACAGTTTTTTTTGCTAATTTTAACCATTTTTTTTGCTAGTTTTACAATATTTTTTTTTTGAGTGTACCAGGGCACGAAGGAATAGAAGGAAACGAGAAAGCAGATGAACTCGCGAAACTTGGAGCAGATGGCATAGGTACCACCATAATGCTTTCACCGCCACTCCAGCATTTCAAACTAAAACGAAATACCCTAACTGTCGCCAAAGCAAATCGAAGATGGAAGGAACTTGGGACAAGTCGTATAAGCAGAATTTTATGGCCACGCTATGATTTAGGAAGAACTAAATTCTTACTTACACTTACGAGAATAGAATGTCGTATGTTGACAGGTTTAATAACGGGACACTGTCTTGTCGGAAAACATGCCAAGAACATGAATCTTATTACGGACGCAAACTGTAAAAGGTGCGAGACACCAGACGTCGAAGAGACCATTAAACACATCCTGTGTCACTGCCCGGCTTTGGCACGAACTCGACTATCAATTATAGGAAGTTCACAGTTCGAGACTTTGGAGGAAATTACGAGGATAGACCTGAAAAGCTTGAAACAATTCGCAATGAAGGTCAATGTATTTAGTTTACATCGATAAGCGGAAAAAGTTTTGTGGTATCGCTATGGACCAATTGGTCTATGCGGAGTGCCCATCTGGCACCGCCACCCTAACCTAACCTAACCAATACTCTTTTGCTTCCAGCTTAATTTTTTTGTTCAGAACATGTAAAATTTTTCGGATGATCTGAAAGGGAATATCACGTAGATGATTTAAAAAAAAGCATGTCAAAATTTCATATTTTGAGCTCCCCAGCCTGATCGAAATTTGACCCATTTTTAACACAAATTTCAACTTTTCCCCCCTGTGAAAAAATTGCACGCCTCTGTTGGGCCTACGGAAGCAAACATATATTCTTAAATATGTAAGTAGCTTACAACATAAATAGCTAATAATCCCCGCTTTTAGTATTTTAGTATATAATCCAGTTTTTTGTAAATTGTTAACAAACAAATTGGGAATTGGGGGATTCCTTTCATTACATCTTTATATTTTGTTATGTGTTTACATTTGCTATAGTAAGACCTATATAAATTAAAAATTTTATTTCAATAGGCTCAAAAATAAAAATTTTATTGCATATTGAAAATTTACTTGTTAAAATTTCGCCCAATATTTTGAAAAAAAAAAAATTAAATTTTATAGGTATTTTCTGAAAAAATTTTGAAAGGGGAAAAATAATGGGGTCATACATTTTACCCCATGTGAACGCTATGAGCTGATGTCCTAAAAAATAAAATTTTAAATCAAAAAAATGTATGGGGACCACCTTAAGCGTTGAAGATTGAGGGTAGGAAAAGGTTGGTGTTGAAAGAAATATTGGAGGTCGGTCATATATTTGACTCGCATAGGGGCAACCCTGGGGCAGTTGGAGCAAATTTCATAAAAATGTCATTTTGTTTGGGAGCACCTTTAAGGAGTGAAGATAGCGAGTAGGTTTGTTCAGAAAAAATGTTGGATTGTAAAAATTATTGGGGGTAGGCCTTACTTTTCACCCCTCTGGAAGCGACTCCGAGGCAATTGTGGGGCAAATGGCTTCTCATCGGAGCAAAGGTGGCGGTAAAAAACACTAAAATCCCCCTCGGAATCGCTCCTAGAGGAGTGCAATGTAAGGCCGATCCCCATTATTTTTACACTTCAAAATTTTTTCAGAATACACCTCAACATATTTTCCAAATTTCATAAAAATCGTATAATAAACAAAAAATTGGCAAGCACTTAAAGCCTTTGTATGCAAAATTTTCCCTACTTCAGGGGGCCTGGATGCGTCCCTATTGGACATTTCATTGCAAGCGGTCCAGTACTTACTGAATGGCCGAATTATTTCCAAAAAAAAAACGATAATTAACCACTGTGCATCGTATTTCATAATTTTGGAGTTTTAAAACTTTGAAAAAAACATATGTCTTGCGACACATCACCTTTATTAACTTTGATGCACTGAACACAAATATGAAAATATTTTTAAAATCGGTCGGACTTTTTCCGATTTTTTTCTACGTTAAATAATTTTTAACAAAATAATCACAAAATAAAATCGACCTTCATCTTTCATTTAAACTCAAAGTTTCTGAAATCGTTTTTTCTCGAGGCACCGCAACCTGAAATTTGTCAACAAATTTCCAAAAAAGGTGGTTTCTTTCTGTGTCAAGAACAATGATTTTAAGACAATAGGTCCATTCGATTACTTTTTTTGTAGTAAAAGTAGTAAAAGGGAAACATTTTTAAAATTTACTCATTGAGAGAAAAAACCAAAAAAGTAAAAAAATGAAAAGTAGTAAAATAATAGTAAAAATATATTTGTCATTTTATTTATTTTTTTATATTTTGTTATCTGAATATTAAATTTTAATAATCCTCAAAACTTTTTCCAAATAAGTTTCTTCAATAAAAAATCATAAAAAAAAATTCTGCTAACTTTGGGATCATGTTCTTTAGAGCAATCTTATATCGCGAGCCTTTTTTCTAGATTTGTAGAACTTTTTTCAATGGAAAAAACGTCTGCAAAGTTTAAAGAATTGTTCAATTACAAAACCTTCGAAAAATCTTAATAATCTAAAGATTGTTTTGAATATAAAAGCCGCATGAATCATATGACCAGGGGCATATCCAGGACTTTTTTTCGCAGGGGGCCCAAACATATTTTTTGTTTTAAATTTATTTGTGTATCTGCACATATTTTGGAATCTTTTCCCGTCGTCTTTCCCTTGGAGACAAACGTCTCAGATGCTGAAACATTTTTCATATACAAAAAAAATCTCAGACTCTGAGACATTTTTCCTATAGAAAAAGTCTTAGATTTTGAGACATTTTTCCTATAGAAAAAGTCTCAGATTCTGACACATTTTTCCTATAGAAAAAGTCTCAGATTCTGAGACATTTTTCATATAGAAAAAGTCTCTGATTCTGAGACATTTTTCCTATAGAAAAAGTTTCAGATTCTGAGAAATTTTTCCTATAGAAAAAGTCTCAGATTCTGAGACATTTTTCCTATAGAAAAAGTCTCAGATTCTGAGACATTTTTCCTATAGAAAAAGTCTCAGATTCTGAGACATTTTTCCTATAGAAAAAGTCTCAGATTCTGAGACATTTTTCCTATAGAAAAAGTCTCAGATTCTGAGACATTTTTCCTATAGAAAAAGTCTCAGATTCTGAGACATTTTTCCTATAGAAAAAGTCTCAGATTCTGAGACATTTTTCCTATAGAAAAAGTCTCAGATTCTGAGACATTTTTCCTATAGAAAAAGTCTCAGATTCTGAGACATTTTTCCTATACAAAAAGTCTCAGATTCTGAGACATTTTTCCTATAGAAAAAGTCTCAGATTCTGAGACATTTTTCCTATAAAAAAAGTCTCAGATTCTGAGACATTTTTCCTATAAACAAAGTCTCAGATTCTGAGACATTTTTCCTATAAAAAAAGTCTCAGATTCTGAGACATTTTTCCTATAGAAAAAGTCTCAGATTCTGAGACATTTTTCCTATAGAAAAAGTCTCAGATTCTGAGACATTTTTCTTATAGAAAAAGTCTCAGATTCTGAGACATTTTTCCTATAGAAAAAGTCTCAGATTCTGAGACATTTTACCTATAGAAAAAGTCTCAGATTCTGAGACATTTTTTCTATAGAAAAAGTCTCAGATTGTGAGACATTTTTTCTATAGAAAAGATCTCAGATTCTGAGACATTTTTCCTATAGGAAAAGTCTTAGATTCTGAGACATTCTTCCCATATAAACAGTCTCAGATTCTGAGACGTTTTCCTTATAGAAAAAGTCTCAGATTCTGAGAAATTTTCCTTATAGAAAAAGCCTCAGATTCTGAGACATTTTTCCTATAGAAAAAGTATTTGCTAATGATCAGAACCTAAACAACATGTACTTTTTGCAAATACTCTCAGAATCCTAAGATTTTTCTAATTTTTTTTATCTTTGATAAGTAGAAACAAACTTAAAATACTGTTTTCTGAAGAAAAACTAAACTGAGGTAGTTTCTCAAAAGAAAAACCCTTAAAATGTATAACCTGCGTATTTTTTATAGAAACATTCCACAGCATCTTTGAAATCTTGAGGATTTTTCAAGACGGAAGCTCTTTAAGAAAAAAAGACCACAGCCGACGGACAAATCAAGTGTCTCTGGTTCTAAAAAAATTATCCATATTCCTAAGAAATTCCACGTTCAGTTCATGTTCGTTTTGGGAAATATGCATCCATCCCATTGCAATTTAATTGGTTTTTATGGTGTTTTTCATCTTTAATAACAAATTTGCAGACAAAAATTTATTTTATGTACAATTTTTTTTTTTAATAAATAAAAAATAAAATTTTGTCAATAATTTTTTTTGACATAATTTTATTTTTACTCATTGAAATTTTGCCGGTAAATTGTAGTAAAATTTTAGTAAAAGAGAAATACGTTTTCTCTTAAATTGATTACTACATTTATTATTTTTATGTGTACTCGAACGGATTTTGAGCAAAAATAGTAAATTGAGTAAATAAAAGTAAATTGTAGTAGGTAATCGAATGGAGCTAATATTTCATTTAAAATTAATTTGAGTCAAATTCGATCATTTTAATCCGTGGCTCTATTCAATCAAAGTTTTAGTTTTTTAGACATTTTTTACCAAAAACTCAAAACTTTGACAAAGGGCGCCTTGCTTTAAAATGGTCTGGTTTGGCTCAAATTAAGTTAAAATTAATGTTTGTCTCAAGCTCTATGAAATCGTCAGTGGAAATAAATTTTCACATGTTTTTATAATTTCTTTAATGTAGGAATGAACCGTAATTTTTGGAAATTTTTTGACAAATTTCAAAATGCGATAACTCGAAAACTGCTCGACCGATTTCAGACTTTTTTTTTTATTTTTATTTTTTAATTTTTTGAAAAATTAAAAATTTTAATGGATATTTTCCAATTCAAAATTTGAATCGAGGAGCGAGGGTGAAAATAATCGGATTTGTATTAAGTTTAAATAAAACATTGTTTTAATAAAAATGGTCAAGGGAAAGAAATTTTTAGATTTTTTTTTTTTAATTTTAAACCTCCACTTTTTTAAACTGGTTTTGAAATTTTAAATTTTTTAAAAAGTCAATTAATTAAAAATCCGGCAGTATTTTTTTTATTTTTTAAGTTAAGATTTTTGTCTATCCACACAAAAAAAATCAGGAAATTTTTTGTATTATTCGAGAAAATCGCATTTAAATATTGCATTTCATTTCTCTTGTATTTTATTGTGTCAACACTGCGTATGAGTAACGAAAATTCATGGTTTCGCAAATATTCGTTGCTCATACGCGGTGTTGGCACAAAAAAATACAATAGAATCACAGAATTTTTATAAAATCCAATATTCAATGCGATTTCCTCGAAAAATACGAAACACATATGTCCCACAATTTTTTTTGTCGATAAAAAATATCTAAGCTTAAAAAAAATTTAAAAAAAATGTGACAGGATTTTTGATAAATTGACTTTTTTTAAAAATGAAAAATTTCAGAACAGGTTCTAAAAATTTTCCAAAATAAAATTTTTAATCGATAGCCCATTAAAACTTACAAGAATGCAGGTTTTTAAAATTGTGATGCATTCCGTTATAATTTGATAAACATTTTATCAAGAGAACTCGACACAATTTTGATAATTTTACCAATATTTAACAACGCCTCATTTGCCCAGTTTTTTTAAAAATTGAAAAACCAAAAAACAAACTTTTCTTACAAGGGAAGTCTCCCTAGTGTCACCTGCGGATCTTTATGGAATTGGTTTTATTTTGTAGATCAGAAAAAAATAAAGGGACACGTATTTTTTTTAGCGGCCCAAATTCATATTTAGGGGGTAAAAAGGAGGGGGGAAGACAAGGCCATTTTTCATTTTTTTTTCGTTTATCTCCTATATTATGCAAATAAACCTAGTCATGTTACATACCAAATGAAAGTTCTTTGGAAAACCTATCTACGTGTGCTAAGAACGTGTCCAAACATGCACAACTTTTCATATTGAGTAAAATACCAAAATTTTAGGACATTTTTGTTAATAAGTCGAAAAATATTAACTTCTTTGGCCCGTTGATAGCACCGCGAGATAGGTATTTTTAATACCTTTAATCTGATACCACACGTGCCTATTTTAATTTTGTTTAAATAGGCGTAAATCGTAAAAAACTGAAAAAGGTCAATTTCCACCCATACAAATCGACCCCCCCCCCCCCCCTAAAAATGAGTTTGGGCCGCTAAAAAAAAAATACGTGTCGAATTAATTTTAAATCTTTAAATTTAAAATCTAAACATGTCTTTCCCTTGCCCTTTTTTATAAAAACAATGTTTTATGTAAACTTACAAGGGAAGTCTCTCTGGTGTCACCCTCCGATCTTCATGAAATTTGGATATGTTGTTAAGAACGACAATTAATTCGACACGTATTTTTTTTAGCGGCCCAAACTCGATTTGTATGGGGGGAAATTGACCTTCTTCAGTTTTTTACGATTTACGCCTATTTAAACAAAATTAATATAGGCATGTGTAGTATCAGATTAAAGGTATTAAAAATACCTATCTCGTGGTGCTAACAACGGGCCAAAGAAGTTAACATTTTTCGACTTATTACCAAAAATGTCCTAAAATTTGGGTGTTTTACTCAATGTGACGGAAAGTTTTGCTTGTTTGGACACGTTCTGAGCACACGTAGATAGGTTTTCCAAATACCTTTCATTTGGTATGTAACATGACTAGGTTTCTTTGCATAATATAGGAGATAAACGAAAAAAACTGAAAAATGGCCTTGTCTTCCCCCTCCTTTTTACCCCCTAAATATGAATTTGGACCGCTAAAAAAAATACGTGTCCCTTTATTTTTTCTTCTCTACAAAATAAAACCAATTCCATAAAGATCCGCGGGTGACACTAGGGAGACTTCCCTTGTGAGTTTGTTGAAAATAAAATCGAAGTTTTGTAGCATGGACTAACAGGCGGCGGTTTTTTCTGTTCTGTTTGGTTGATTTACAATTGATTTTTGTTGATTTAAATATGACGATTTTATTTTCTGTGTAGGATAAACCTCCACTTATTCAAACTGGTTTTGAAATTTTTAATTTTTTTAAAACGTTAATTTATCAAAAATACGGCAACA
The DNA here is from genome assembly GCA_963921195.1 of Pegoplata infirma. Taxonomy (NCBI): domain Eukaryota; kingdom Metazoa; phylum Arthropoda; class Insecta; order Diptera; family Anthomyiidae; genus Pegoplata; species Pegoplata infirma. The sequence continues at coordinate 208,241,004 of OY992539.1, read as the reverse complement.
CTTTTTTTAATTTTTTTTTTTAAATTAAGATGTTTGTCTATCCACACAAAAAAAAATAGGAGGGCATTTTTTTTTTTGGTTTATTCGAGAAAATCGCATTTGAATTAAAAATTCTGTAATTCTCTTGTATTTTATTGTATCAACACCGCGTATGAGTAACGAAAATTCATGCGTTTCGCAAATATTCGTTGCTCATACGCGCTGTTGGCACCAAAAATACAAGGGAATTACAGAATTTTTATAAAATCCAATATTCAATGCGATTTTCTCGAAAAATAAAAATAAAACATCTAAGCTTTAACAAAAATAATAAAAAAAAGGTGGCAGGATTTTTGATAAACTTTTTTTGATGACTTTTTTTAAAAGATTTCCAAAATAAATGTTTTAATCGATAGCCCATAAAAAAAAATTTCAAGAATTCAAGTTTTGAAATTGTGATGCATTCCGTTATAATTTGATAAATATTTTATCAAGAGAGCTCGACACAAATTTGATTATTTTTCCAATATCAAATACAAAGCCTCCTTTGCCCAGTTTTTTCAAAAATTGAAAAACCAAAAAACGAAAGTTCCATAAAGGTCTATCCATACCACCTATTCAGATATTCATGGCACACATATTTTTCTGTAGCGGTACATTTGGTGTGGACTGCCTTATATGCTAATTTTTTGTTTGTCCCATTCCACATACACTCGTTGACCCTTAATTTGTTGCACAGTGTAATTTAAATATAAAAAAACTCATCCTTTTTTGTGGTTTGATTTTATTTTATTTGATTTTATTTATTTTTTTTTTTATTAAATTTATTATCTAATATTAGCTTAATTAACATTATTTATAACAACAATTTATTTACGTTTTTTTTTTTTGAAATTCGTATTTATTTTTTATTACAAAAAAATTTAAATTATAAAAGCTTTAATAAAAAAAAATTACAATAAATTACAAAACAAAAATCTAATAATTAAAAACAAATAACAACATATAAACAAAATTTACATAAATAATAGAATAGATAATTAACAAAAGAAAATATTAATACAAAAATTATGTAATTTTATAAATAAAAAAATATTTTATAAATTATATCATTCCTAAATGATCATTATATGACCTTTGGAAAAGCGGTTTTCTTTTTTTTATAATTTAATTAAATTATTTATATAAAAAAAATTCCATAGATTTTTTTTTTTCAAATGCATTTATAGTATATAGTTTTGGTTGTTATTGAATTTGTTAAATTATTTATATTTTTATATTTGGTCTATTTTTTAACTTCTCTTAAGGCTCCCTTTTTATCTTTCTTAACTTGAGCATATATTGAGGCAGCTTTATAATCGATGGGTCCATAATGTTGACTTTCTAAATCGGCATAGATTAATTCATCATCAAAACTTAAAGGATCCAATGGCTAGAGGTGGGAGAAAAATAGGGGAAAATAAAAATTTTAGGTTATAAACAAAATTGAAAAAAATATAAATGAATAGTTCATGCGAATAAGGACGAATAGACCACTTTTTTGCAAACACGTTTTTTTGCATAAATGCATTTTATTAGCAGAGCCCTACAATCCTATGCAGAAATTTTGGGGAAATTTTCACATTTAAGGCTAAAAAAATGACTTTAAAAGTGCAATAATTCGTATATTTTTATATTTTTGTTTAAATTGGGAGTGAACTAACGCACAATTTTGATTAAATACAACACAAAAACATACAAAAATTTTACTTTCAAACCACACTTATTATATTGGCAAACAATTTTACCGTTCTTGAGTTATAAGACTTTAAAGTGTGGAAAGCAAAAAGGGCGAATATCCATCCTTAACAAAATATTATATAAAAATTATTTAGCTGCGAGTTTAAAATTGATATTAGGTAAAATTTGAAATTGTACACAAAAAAAAACAATCTTAGCACATCCAAACAAATTAACCAGATTTGCGAAAAAAAACAAAAAAATTTTCATGTCCTTTTATGTTACATCGTAATATGCAGTCAAGGGTTAATATTATAATTCCTAAAAATGTATTTAGTGTCATAAAGAATTACTACTGCATCAAAAGGCAGGAATATTAAAAAAAAAATTTAAAAAAAATTTTTTTTTGCATGTCCTTGCAATCCTTAAATAGTGTATCCTCGAAGTCCTTAAAGTGTTACAAACAAATACCAACCATAGTTCGTCAAGTTTTGCAATTCTCGTGAAAATGTAGTCAAAATCTGCTGCAAAATAACACATTTTTATTCAAATTTCAATACATTTTTTTGGATATTCACCCTTTTTCCATTTAAGCAAAAAATTGAAGTCCAATTTTTGGCAAGTTCTCTTTCGAATACCTTACTAAGATTTTGTATATAGGTAGATGTGACTTAAACCTTGAAGCTAATACCAAAAAGTTGACAAAAATATTATTTTTTAACCGTTTCCTGCGTTTTTATTTTCCCCTGTAAAATTCTACAAATGGTCTATTCGTCTTTATTCGCATGAACTATTCAAATGTTTTAATTAAGAAAATCAAATTTTACCAAATTAGTAAATGGATGATTTAAAATTATTTAAATGTATAGAAAGTTTTAAATTAGATAAAATATGTAACAGGTAGGTAGCTTTTAAAAATTAAATTTGAATATTTTTCCAATCGTCCGTTGTAAAATTGTAAAATTTAATGTAATTGCCTACTGATGACGTAGAAGTGGCTACAGAAACCATGGTCTAGGGTAAATCCACATTTAATTTAATCTTTAGAAGACACAATTTTCTTCTTCAATCAGAAAAACACAAACAACAAATTAAATACACTTGGCTTACGCCGAAAAAATATAATAAATTAGAAATACTGACAAATGTCGCTCGTGTGAGCAATTCACTTTAACTATGCGTTACTGTAGTGTGAAGAACAAAAAATTCTCTGCTATAGTAAAGTTTGCATAAAATAAAGTAAATGAAAGATTAAGAAAATTGTTGTTGGTCTCTAGATTAAATGCATTGCTTGAGTTAGAGAAAAAGCTTTTCTGCATACGTCACACACGAAACCTACTGTGAGTTAAAAACAAACGACGTTTAGTCACTGATGTTTATACACCGAGTATAGCCTAGTTGTTATGGCTTCGGCTTACAAAACATGAGTGATTTAACGACACAGGTTCGAAGCTCATGTCAGGCTAGTCTGTTGATAAAAAAACATATCGTGAACCTATATTCAAAATATGCCAACTCAAATTTGACGGAAATGAGTTTCCGATGGCAAATAGCTCCCCTATGTAATACCTATCTGCCATAAAAATTTCAGTGCAAAAAAAAAATTTGTTGTCGTTTTACATCCATTTTTGTTATTCTGCTAACTCAAAGTACATATTTTTTTAGTGGAAATAAATGCCAACTCCCATTGTAAATTTCCAAAAAATTTTCAAAAATTTTTTTAAAAAAAATTATACCATATATCTTATTGCATTTGCCATGCTAAACACGAATCTTGTAAAGATTTTGATATCTAATGACTGGTTCTCGAGATATTGCCATTTTGAAAATATCGGTAAATAATGTTTGCAAAAAAAAAAATTGCTTATATAGATGTAACTTTCAAACTATTTATCAGATTGAAACATTATGAATGGGGCAAATAAAGTCAATTATATAAGCTTTCAAAATAGCTAGTTTGGAGTGACCCTATTGCAATACAGCGTGAGTTACAGAGTGCCAAATTTGACCACCCTGAGATGGAAAGGCTTTCGGAGCTAGTAACTTTTAAAAATATGCAAAGATTTTTAATTTTTTGTTTAGTTTTTGCAATTACCGTACTAAGGATAACAAAAACCAAAAAAAAAAAAAATTTTTTAAATTTTTCCAAAAAAAAATTATTTTTTTTTTTCCGACAAAATATGCCAACTCTAAAAAAATATTTGTTTTTTGATATAGTAATAAATGCCATCTCTGAAAAATACGCAAACAAGTGCAAAATATGAAAATTTTTGCACAGGTAAAAATTGTTTAGAATATTTTAACCATCTTGTGGAAAGTACATTGTTTATTTTTGCAATAATATGCGAAATAACTAGTTTTTTAGCTCTCCTGAACAGTAAGCTTTTTCGAGTTGGCATTTATTGAATATAGTTCGACGATATAAAGAGTTTTTCTAGCAAATATCAAATAATCAATTTAATGTAATTGCCTACTGATGACGTAGAAGTGGCTACAGAAACCATGGTCTAGGGTAAATCCACATTTAATTTAATCTTTAGAAGACACAATTTTCTTCTTCAATCAGAAAAACACAAACAACAAATTAAATACACTTGGCTTACGCCGAAAAAATATAATAAATTAGATTTTCTAATTTATTTTTTATTTCCTGATTTTTTTCTGTTCTGAATATTTTAGATTTTTTTTTTCAATCAAACGAGTTTTAATTTAAAATAACTATTAATGGTAATACCCTCCACCTTTCTTTAAAATTTATTATTTTTTTTTTTTTTTGTTTATGGTAATATTTTTTTTTGAGCTTCTCTGAATTTAATTGATTTTCATAAAATAATTCTAAATTATATATGTAAATGTTTTCTATGTTCTGCATTTTACTTAATGTTTCCTTGTTTTTACATTAAGTTAAAATGAAAATTAATTATAACACTTGGAACTAACAAAAATCAATAGTTTTTTTGACTACACAGAATATTTTTAGTTTTGCAAATAGCACTATTTTAATATAAGCCAGCTCTCGATATAAGTTTCTCAATTCATTTGTGAAGCCTCGAAATATTGCGACCCATGAAGTTTATATCAGAAACGAAAAATTACTATTGCTGTTAGTCTAAGGGGCATGTCACCACAGACCTAATTCCGTTTTATTTTTATTTATTTATTATTTTTTTGGAATGAAATCACTTTCAAAAATCAAAGTAGAATTGAATTGCATAAAAGTGGTTTCATTCCGAAAAAAATATTTGCTTTGCTTTTTACGAGTAAACCACTTATTCCACTTCCGAACGGAATTGAGTCTGCGACATGCCCCTTAATTCTCTATACATAAAATTTAAGCCAAATCCGACAGTTTTAACCCATACCGGTTAAAGTTCTTTTTGTTATTTTACTATTTGGTTTTAAACTATATTAAACTTGATTAGCTTAACAGGGAAAAAAGCTATTTATTTTGTTGGAAATACAATTTTTTTCAAGGCCCAATTTTAACACCCCATGGCCCGGGTTCAACAAAAGCACCTTAGTGGCACTTTAGTGTACTTCTAATATTCCCAAGAGTCCGGGTAAATTTTATTCTACTATACCTTAAAATTATGTGATACAAATTCAATTGGATTAAATTAACACGTGACTCCTGTCGATTAAAAATTGCAATTTTTTAAATAAAAAAAAATAAATTTGTCTTGCGATAAATCATATTTATAACTTTAATGCGCTAAAAACCAATATCAAAAAGTACTCAAAATTGATCGAACGGTTTTCGAGATATCACTATTTGAAATTCTCCAAAAATGGCGCTTGGCCCTTTTATAAAGCTTGAGACAAACTTTTATTTAAAAGTAATTTGAGCCAAATCCGATTATTTTAACCCGAGTCGCCGTTTGATCAAAATTTAGATTTTTTTTAGAAAATTTTTATCAAAAAATCTAAAATATGATCGAAGGGAGCCATAGGTTAAATTGGTCTGATTGAGCTTAAATTAAAGTTTTTATTAAGTTCTATAAAAAAGTCAATGAAAAAAAAAAATTTAATTTTTTAGAAAAAAACAAAATTTTTGGAAATTTGTTGACAAATTTTAGGTGGCATTGTCTCGAAAACCGCTCGACTGATTTTTGATATTGCAGTAAAAAAAAAATCTTGTTAAATTAGCCAAAAAAGACTCGTAAAATAATTCTGTGCTACTTCCTATTTTACGAGAGTTACTAGTAAAAATTACATTTTTTTTTGGTAAAAAGCTTCTAAATTAAAAACAATTTACTAGCTTTTTACCAATAACATTGTAAATTTACAAGTTTTGACGCGATGAAAATTATAAGGACTTCTCGTGAATTTACTAAATTTTGTGCTACCTACTATTTTACGAGAATTTTTAGTAAAAATTACGAGTTTTTTTGTAATTTTAAAAGTTTTTTTTCTAATAAAATTGTAAACTTACAACTTTTTTAATGCGATACAAGGAAATCTCGCGACATAACTAGATTTGTTTTGTAAAATTACCATGGACAATGACAAAAAAATTGTAAAATTACAAGGAAAAATTAAATTTTGATAGAAAATTTTTTGTTTAAAAACAAGCAAAACCGTCAAATATTGTCAAAATGGGTTTACGGAACATTTTCTAGTAATTTGACATGGTTTTTTTTTGTGTGTACAACCTACAAAAAAATATATATTTTGAGTAGGGTTATTTTAGCTCGATTTTTGTTTTCTTATCTATAAGAATCTGGTAAATTTTCCATGGGCAAAAGGTCGCAGAATTTAAAACTTTTTCTTAAGGGAAAAGGCCCAGACTATGAGACTTTTTTAAAGGAAAATGTCTCAGAATCTGAGACCTTTTCTATATGAAAAATGTCTCAGAGTCTGATAATTATTCTTTTTTAAAAGGGTCTCAGAATCTTTAACTGTCTAAAGGAAAAAGATCTCAGAATTAAAGACTTTCTTTTTTTTTGAAACAGGTCTCAGAATTTGAGACTTTTTGTACAAAGACTCATAATCTGAGTTTTTTTTCTATAGAAAAAAGGTATCATAACATGATATTTTTTCTAATGAAAAAAGGTCTTAGAATCTGAGATTTTCCTGTACAGGAAAAAGGTGTCAGAATCTGAGAAATAGCAAAAATTCCCCAGAATATAAAATTTTTTCTATAGGAAAAAGAATCTGAGACACTTTTTCTTTAGAAAAAATGTCTCAGATTCTGAGACTTTGTTTAAAAGATGATTTTAACAAAAAGTTTGCTTAACAATGAGTAAATTTTGAATTTTAAAACAAATTTAAAAAATGAACAAATTTTTCGTGGGTGTATGGGGGACAATATAAATTTTTTAACTTAAAAGTGGGGCATGGCGCAAAAAAGGTTAGGAACCATTGGTTTAAGCTCTTAAAAACAGCAGTATAAAACGGAAAAATTAAGATTATTTTCTTGTGTAAGCGAATTCATTAGACTTTCGGGGCCCCCTTGATGTCGGGGGCCTTGGAAACATGCCCAGTGTGCCCTAATGGTTAAAACGGTATTGCCTACATACACAATTTTTTAATCAGATTATCGCCTTAGAAGCTATTAATCGATATATCGACAATTTTGCTTAAATTTTACCTAAATTTGTCGAAAAAAGAAAATTGCATTGTAAATTTCATAAAAAAAAATAATTCGTTTTTCTACTTGACGTTCAAGTCTGATCTAATACAAAGAAATTAAGATGTTTTTTAAAAAAATCCCCTGAAAATTGTAAAAGTTTTTTGCATTTTAGTAAAAGTGCAGAAATTTAGTTTTTGTATAAATACTGTCATATTTGTGTGTTTTTATATTTGGCACACACGAAATAAACAAATACATACAACTGTTTTTGTATAAAACTGAATTTATGCTTTTATTTTGCATGTAACTTTTACAATTTTTGACGGATTCAATTGTGGATCACAATTTTTTTTTAATTTGTAATCTTGTATTATTTAACAATCATACGCCACGTATGACCAAAACGCAATCTGTTTTATAAATAATACTCATACGCCATGTTATCCGTTAATGAAATGCGAATGAGAATTTATAAAAGCATACATTAGGGGGAGTTAGTAAAAAACAGCATTAATGTTAACAATTTTTAAACAGCTATAACAATAGATTTTTAATATTTTCAAATTCAGTTTTTTTTTTAAGATGAATAATAATATTTTTAAAATTTTTGGTATTCAAAATTTGGTCCACGGGAATTTCCTGCGTTACCGCCCAAAGAGCATCAACATGAACCGATGTTGATGATTATTTTTTTCATTTGTAGATTATTATTCGCTAGTGCTTATAGTGGCCTGTTTGACATTTTGAACTAATTATTTTTTAATAAAAGAAGAAAAGTGAATTATCCACATTTTGCTGTGAAATTGCAGCCGATTTTCAGAATAAAAAAGTATTAAGTATTTTGCGGTTTATATCTGTTTTATTTTCATGCTGTTTTTTATTAACAAAACCCCTTGATAACAATCTTAAAATTTTGCAATTGACATTTGGATTTTAATTAAGTTTTAAGATTTTTGTATGAATAATCCCATTAATATCTATTTTCATAAAAAAACGCCTTAAAAACGTTGGTTTATAAAAAAAACTGAATACAGAGCTACAGTTTGATTTTAGTACAGAGAACAACTTGTTAAAAGTTACAATATAAACAAATAATAAATAATGTTAGTAATACTTACGTGTTTTTGGTGTATTAAATCCTTACCCATATACACCTACACCAAAATGTTAGTAAACATATTAATTATTAACCGAAATCAAGCATTTGATAGAATTTTTATTATTTGTGAAACAAAAACATTATTACATGCAAATAAAAAAAGTTAATAATTTATTAAACTGTCGTGCTGCTAAGTAGTTAAAAACAAAGTAGTTATAAGACAATCACAACAACATAAAAAAGCTGTTTTAAAACATTAACAATAAGATACAAAATGACATGATATTCTTTTACAATGAAAACGTATACACAGGACTATTAATTACCAAAAATCCTTTTGTATTTTTATAAACAAGAATTTGATTTTTTTTTTTTTGTGTTAAAAATTCCGCAAAATTAATATATTTCTCATATTACCTCAAACGACAGTTTATAAATTATTAACTTTTTTTTATTGAGTTTTTGAAATTAACTATAGTAGAAGATATTTTCATTTGGAAATGTCTTTAGCAGAAAAATTTTTTATAAAAAAAATTACCTTTGTCGTGGAATCAATTTTATTTAATAAGAATTTTGTGTATTTGAGTTTTAAAAATAATAGGAATTAAAATATATAGGTATTACTGCCTTTGTACGGATCCACAAAATCTTGCTAAGAAAAATTGAAAATATTTAAGAAGTTTTTTTGGAATATTAAAAATGTGTTTATGGAAAGTGTAAAAAAAAAAATAACAGGAAGGTGAAATAGGGGTGATATGAAGAAAAATTGTGAAGTGTCAATTATATTTTTTTTAATTTAGAATCAAAGCTTTCCTAAAGAAAAGCTAAGATTCCGGGACATAATTAAAAAAAATATGTGTCGTTAATTGTTTGTAGTTTACTACAAAAGCTTTCTTTTATAAATATTCTCTTTTTAAAGAAAAGGTATTTGATTAACGAACAACTTTTATTAATGACATCTCTTGGGGATTATTTCAAAAATAACATCACAAAAATAATGACTTTTGTTAACATTTATTTTAAAGTCTTTCATTATTGTTCTGTTAGTAAAAATAAATGATTAATCCATCAAATTTAAATGATTATTAGCTATTTTTTAAGGCTGGTGGTTTCACTTAATTTTTTTTTTTACTAAAATTGAAACACTTTTAAGTTTTAATTCATATCACCCTACAAAATCTTTTAAAATTGCATAGATTTCTATTTCTTTTTAAATTAAAAGTGTTGCTGTTATGTATTTGAGGTTTTTTTTGCGAGTGTATATCTAGTATATTGTTTTGAGAAAAACGCCATGGGTTAATTTTTTGCTTTCTTTTTATTATTTTTTAAATTATAATTTTTGGTTAAGGATTTAAAAGCCTTTATTTGATGTTATTTTTAAATTGTTTTTTTTTTTTGGTTTCTAGAAATTTTTTTTATACTTAATGCTAAAAAATTAAACATTTTTTGTTTTTTTAAATAAATAAATTAATAATTATAACAAATATATATATATAAAAATAAATATATAAATAAATATATAAATAAATATTAAAATAAATATTAAAACTAAGTAAATTATATATCAAAATAAATTAATTAAAATACTTAACACATAATAGTTTTATGTTCATAAAATAAATAAATAATTTTATTAAATACATAATTTGTATAAATTAGTTCTTGGTTTGAAGAAAAAAAATAACTTCGATAAGCTAGCAAACAGGTCCATCTGTTATTTAACAAGTTTTTATTAGAGGTAACAATTGACTACCATAGTTCTGTTTGAGACTTAAATTCAGACGCATAAAATAATCCAGCAAAAATTCGCTTACCAAGTAAACAACTTAACGGTTAGCAAAAGTATGAGTTACTGGTTACCTCCCAATTTCAATGTTAATTTTTTTAACACGATGATTTCATTGGAGGTAACCACATTTTGCCTTTTTTTGGCGTAAAGTAATGCGAATGGTAATTAGTAGTATTCATAGCCATTACTACGTAAGCGAGGCGGGAAGGAGTACCCATTACCAAGTTTTTGCTGGCAAACTCTAAATTTGTATCTAAATTTTGATCAAAGGGCACCATGGGTTAAACTGGTCAGATTTGGTTCAAATTAAGTTAAAATAAAAGTTTATCTCAATTTTTATGAAATAGTCAATGGAAAATTAAAATTTTTTTTTAATCCTTGAAATAGAAAAACCGCCATTTTTGGAAAATTTTTGTCCAATTTCATGGCGAGGTCTCAAAAACCGCTCCACCGACTTCAAAATTTTTTGATATTCGTATTCCGCATGCTACAGTGAAAAAATACTTCTGATGTGACATAGTATAGGTTGTTGGTCTTGTCGATTAGATCACAAAAATGGCAATTAAACTTGCCAGACACCCTTAAATTTTAGAGTTATTATCAAAAAACTTTTTTTGGGACTTTAATCTCTAAACCTTTTGTAATTCAGAAAATTTTCAACCGATTTTAAATTTTTTACTGTTTTTGATAGAACAAGAATGGGGGTTTCCATGTGTGTGAATTGGTCTATACATATAAGAAAGATATTTATTGATTTTTTCTATAAAATAAAATTTTTTTGTTTTTTTTTTGAAAATTTTTCGAGTTTATCGATTTTTTTCTGCTATAGTTCGTTTAACAACCTTTATATTTATAAACGTATTTTTAAAGAAAACTTGATTCTGAAGACGATAAGTTTTATCCTGAAGAAATCGTATAACAATTGACAGAGTTGTGATAATTTTTCTAAAAAATAAAATTAAGATTTTGGAGGAAATCGCCGTTCAGATATCCCAGACAAAAAAAATAATTTTATCATAAGAGGTCAAGTACAATATTTTTAAAGGTTTTTGGCGCTCTGAATCCGAATCTGGGCTTTAAATTGCTCTGTCTCATCAAGTTTTTGAGATATTTAACATAAACTGATATATCAAAAACTTTATAAGGTGGCGCAATTTCAAGGTCAAATTCGAATTCAGGAGGCCAAAAACCTTTAAAATAATGATACGCGACCTCTTAGTATGTTCGTTTATTTTGTTATTTTTTTTGCCTGGGCAATTTCAAGCAAAATCTTAATTTTCTTTTTTAGAAAAATTATCACAACTCTGTCAATTGTTATCCGATTTTTTCGAAATAAAGCTCATCGTATTCACAATTAAATTTTCTTTAAGAATACGTTTATAAATATAAATGTTGTTGAACGAACTGTAAGAGAAAAAAATCGATAAACTCAAAAATTTTTCAAAAAATAACAAAAAATTAGATATTGTTGAAAAAATCAATACATATCTTTTTTATATGTATGGACCAATTCACACGCATGAAAAGCCCTATCCTTCTTCTATCCAAAAAAGTTGAAAAATTGAAAATCGGTTGAAAAATGTTTAAGTTACACGTGGTTTAGTGCGAAAAGTCCCAAAAAATCGTTTTTTGACAATAACTTTAAAATTTTAGGGTGTCTGGCAAGTTTGATGGGCATTTTTGTGATCTTTCCGACGAGACCTACAACCTTAACTACCTCATTTTAAAAGTATATTTGATTTTATGTTTTTTGTAGCACAGTGTTATTTTCATAAATCATAGTTATTATGTCAACAGAAGTATTCCAAAAAGGCGACAGAACACACAACTTTCGACTTTAAAGACTTGGGGAGATAAAATTATACGATATTCAAGTGCGTATTTTTAATATTTCTAATTATTATTTTTGGGGTGTAATGATAGATCGCCTCCGTGAACAAAACTGTTTGCAGGTGCACCCTGGTCTCCGCTAAATGATCTATCGCCTCTGGCTGCCAAACTATCAGAATTTATCTGATCTCCTGGTAAACGTATACAAATAATCAAGAATAATTAAGAAACATGCAGCCTAAAATGAATTTAAACAGCACTTCTAAGAGCTTCCTGACAAAGAAGATCGGGCCTTCAGTCCGAATACTACAGCTCAACATTGAAGGTATGAGTAGAGCGAAATGTGATTATCTTACACGAACTCTGAAAGAAGAAAATATTGATGTTGCGGTAATCCAAGAAACTCACATAGCATCGGAGGAAGAATTTAAGACTCGTGGCATGATTGAAGGTTACGATGTAATAGGTGTACTGTATCATAGATCGTATGGTTCTGCAACATACGTTAGACGTGGTATAGAAGATGTAAAACTCATTGGTTGTGACTCAAATGATAATATTTTTACCATTACAATTGAAATGGCTGGAACCCACATCACTAATATATACAAACCTCCCACCATACCATGGCCACTATCAGTTCTACCAATTTTTCCCCATCCATCACTGTATGTTGGTGATTTTAATAGCCAGCACACCTCTTGGCGATACAAAACTGATGATGTTAGCGGCACAATGCTAACCGAATGGGCTGAAGTAAATAACATCCGCCTAGTATTTGATGCAAAAGATGTAAGCTCCTTCCACTCCGGACGCTGGCGCAGGGGGTACAATCCAGACCTCACTTTTGTTAGCCTGAACGAAGATCACACTCCGCTTCCGATCCATCGCAAGGTACTCCACTCCTTCCCAAACAGCCAACATCGCCCCGTGTTTATGGAAACTGGTATTCAAATCCCACTCGTCCAGTCAGTACCCAAACCTAGATGGAACTTCCTTAAAGCTTCTTGGCCTTCCTATGCACTGGCTCTTGATGCCAATATTAGATGGCTCAGTCCAACTCCTAAAAACTATCAGCGCCTGGTCAGCATAATAATATCCACTGCTAAAAAACACATTCCTAGAGGTTTCCGTAAACAATACATACCAGGCTGGTCTGATGAAAGTAATGCACTCCACACAGAATACATAAACACTGAAGACCCCTCTATCGCCGATGAACTGCTGAACTCACTTGACAACTCACGCATAGCAAAATGGCAAAGAACTGTCGAAAACACAAACTTTACACATTCGAGCCGTAAAGCATGGAGCCTGCTTCGGAAATTAGGCAGTAGCACACCGATAACAGCAACTAAATCGGCAATCGATCCAGACGACATAGCATTAAACATCAAGAAGACATCCCAGATGATATCAGATAAAAGTGAAACTATCGCCACCAAGAAGAAGCTCAAAACGTTAAAAAGTAATGCTCAAAATATTCCACAATTTTCGGGCCCATTTAGTCTGGAGGAAGTTGATTGCGCTTTACAACAGCTAAAAGCAGGAAAGTCTGCAGGTGCTGATGGTATTTTTCCGGAATTCTTTTTACATAGTGGAATGAATTTCAAAAAATGGCTGTCTCAGTTCTATTCCAATATTATGCTTACTGGACACATACCCTCTGCACTAAAAAGATCAAAAATCTTAGCACTGTTGAAAAATGGCAAGCCAAAAGATCAGGCTGATAGCTACCGTCCAATTGCTTTGCTCAGCGTAATCTACAAAGTCCTTGAAAGGCTTATATACAATAGAATAGAGCCTTCGATAAACAACATTATACCGCTGGAACAAGCCGGTTTTCGATCTGGGAGAAGCTGCTCCGACCAAGTACTCGCTCTCACCACCTTCATTGAATCCGGTTTTCAAGACAAACTTAAAACTTCAGTCGCCTTTGTAGATCTGAAAGCAGCATATGACACTGTATGGAAAGACGGCATGATATACAAGTTCCTTAAAGTCATTCCCTGCAAAAGAACGGCAACCCTACTCAACAACATGTTAAGTGATAGGCATTTCAAAGTCTATCTAGATAACAAACATAGTAGACAATGTAAACTTAACAATGGTCTCCCCCAGGGTTCAGTTCTAGCACCTCTGCTATTTAACTTATACACACATGATCTACCACCAACCTACTCCAAGAAGTTTGCATATGCCGACGATATAGCGATCGCTACACAGCACATAGATATGATGCAAACAGAAATGGTTCTCACACATGATTTATCAGCACTAGGTCAGTATTTTAAAAAATGGCGTCTTTGTCCTAGCTTAAATAAAACTGAGGTTTCATGCTTCCATCTAAATAACATCCAGGCGGATTCGAAGCTCACTGTAAAATTTGGTGATGTAACATTAAACCACAATCCTACTCCAAAATACCTAGGCGTAACTCTGGATAGAACATTGTCGTTCAAAAGGCATCTAGAAAACACAGCTGGCAAAATTAAAACTCGGAACAATATAATCCAAAAACTAGCATCAACAACCTGGGGAGCCTCCGGAAGTACTCTACGCTCTGCAACCTTAAGCCTAGTTTACACCACTGCAGAATATTGTGCCCCTGTCTGGCTTAACAGTGCACATGTGGGAAAGATAGACGTACAGCTAAATTCATCAATGCGTATAATAACAGGCACTATGTCTTCCACTCCCACAAGGTTCCTTCCCGTTCTTAGTAACATCCTTCCACCTAAAATAAGACGCCAGAATGCACTCCTACGTGAATACAACAAGATCACATCTAATCCATCTCTTCCAATTCACGAGTTCATAGATACATGTATAGGGAATCGCCTTCGATCACGCAATCCTCCTTTGAAACTAGCCCAGACACTGAAGCAAAATAATTTTGATGCACGTGCTGCATGGAAAGACGAATGGACCCTCTCATCCAGTGAAGATCCATTCCAGTTTCAAGACTTGACAAGTATGCCACCTGGTTCAGAATTACCCAGACTCCTATGGGTGAGATTAAATCGAATTCGCACAAACCATGGCAGGTGTGCATCAACTCTTTATAAATGGGGGTCATCTGATACTCCCTTTTGTGACTGCAGTAATATTGAACAATCCATATATCACATAACTTTAGAATGTCCACTCCGAAGATTCACCGAAGACTTGTCCGAACTAAACAACGCCAGTCCCGAAGCAGTTCAATGGCTATCAAACATAGACATCAATATTTAACTTTATACTTCGCTTATTTTTTATAATTTTTTTGTTATGTAAACCAATTTTTATGTACTTTAACATAGGCATGTAAATATGTAGTAGTACTTATGAAACAAACAAAAAATGATAATTTGTATTAACGCCATACGATAAATAAAATAAATACGCAACTTTGACTAGGTTTTAACTGTTAGCGCCGTTTTCCTCCAATCTAGTTATAACATAGAATTAAAGTTAAACTTATTATTAGAGTCCGACCGAATATTCGGTTTCGGTCTCGGTTTCGGCCGAATAATGGGGTTTCGGCCTCTATTCGGTATTCGGCAAAATTTTGGCCGAATATTAGCCGAAACCGAAACTTTTTGGTATTTTAAAAAAATATGTAAAAATATCGCTGAATTTTTTTTATTTCGTATTTCATTACACTTGCTTCAGTTCAATTGAAGAAAATATTACAAGTTTATGCAATAAATGTAAAACTGTTTCCGTTCAAAAATTATTTTCTTCTAATCTGCAAATGAAATATACAATTTTTTTGTAAGTTTTTTAAAAAACATATTTTTTTTTCAAAAATACTACAATTCCTATGGGTTAAAAGCATTATATGCTGTATATTAATCTTTAACAACTTTTTAATAATTTTATTCATGCCAGGCGGTAATTTTTTGTAAGTTTCGGTTTCGGTTCGGTACGGCCGAATATTACTTTTTCGGCCGAATATTCGGTTCGGTTTCGGTTCGGCCTCGAAAACTGGTTTCGGTCGGACTCTACTTATTATCTAAAAGATATATCAAAACTAGCTGCCTTTTCGTGCCTTTAAACAAATGGCATGCAAAAATGTTGACGAACTCTAAAATTAAAAATAAATAAAAATTTAATTATGAATTATTTTCGCTCATTATGCCCTACTCAATTTGCCATTCCGTGTGTAACGCAACGAAATATCGGTCTAGGATCACATAAAATACATATAACATTGATCCATGATCAATTTTAAGATATTCTAGCGATGTCTGTCCGTCTGTCTGTGGAAAGCACGATGTAGTTCAAACCAAAAGAGCTAGACCCCGGAAGTTTGACAAAAAAAAATTACTTATAACTGGCTAAGTTTGTAAATGGGCAAAATCGGACCTCGGGTTAAACAATTTCCCCTTAAAAAAAAACAAAAACAACCCCAAAAAACATTTTTTGCATATTTTTTAGCATATGAGGCATTCCACACCAAATGTTCAGCAAAAAAAAAGTGATGTCGTGTCAATATGAAATCAATTGCAGAGTATTCGCCCTTAGGTCACTATTAAATAACAAAAATAAAATTTAAGTTTTTTCAAAAAGTGGGCCTTGGAGGCATGGTCAAAAATTGAAAATTTCAGCATTTTTTGCCTAAGTATCTTTATTTCAATATTTATGCCAATGAAATGAAACACAGTGATGTCTTTAAAATAAATGTTTTTTATAGATTTTTGTATGGGCTATCGATTAAAAAAATAAAAATTGGAAAATTTTCAGAAGAAGTTCTGAATATTTTAAATTTAAATTTAAACTTTATTTATCAAAAAACATGCCACAATTTTATTTCTTTTTTAAATGTTCAAAAATTAGTTAAGGTGTATATCTATCTGTTCTGAAATTTTCAGAGATGCATTTTTCCTTGTTTTCGAGAAAAAAAATGTTGAACATTGCACTATGCTTATAATTTACAATAATGGGGTATATTACGTATGCGAATGAGTAATATTAACTCTTAAAAAACATTTAAAATAGAGATGTTTTCGTGGGTGAGTTTTTTTGACGATCACGCACGCTCAGGAAGAAAAAGTTTCAATCACGCACGATTTTTCATTTTCCTCACGTTCACGTACGCTCACGTGAGTTGAAAAAATGTTGTCACGTGCACGATACTCACGTGAGCGTGACTGAGCGTGAGCAAAATAAATGAGCATGCGTGATTAAAATAATTTCCTTGGTGAGAAAGCGTGATGGTAAAGAAAACAGCTTACCCACGATCACATCTCTATTTTAAATGTTTTTTAAGAGTTAATATTACTCATTCGCATACGTAATATATCCCATTATTGTAAATTATAAGCATAGTGCAATGTTCAACATTTTTTTTCTCGAAAACAAGGAAAAATGCATCTCTGAAAATTTCAGAACAGATAGATATACACCTTAACTAATTTTTGAACATTTAAAAAAGAAATAAAATTGTGGCATGTTTTTTGATAAATAAAGTTTAAATTTAAATTTAAAATATTCAGAACTTCTTCTGAAAATTTTCCAATTTTTATTTTTTTAATCGATAGCCCATACAAAAATCTATAAAAAACTTTTATTTTAAAGACATCACTGTGTTTCATTTCATTGGCATAAATATTGAAATAAAGATACTTAGGCAAAAAATTCTGAAATTTTCAATTTTTGACCATGTCTCCAAGGCCCACTTTTTGAGAAATCTTAAATTTTATTTTTGTTATTTAATAGTGCCCTAAGGGCGAATACTTTGCAAATGATATTCTATTGAAACCACCATGGTTTTTCTGTAGTGGAACAGTTGGTGTGGAATGACTCATATTTGTTAGCATATTTGTTCAACAATTGAACAATATGTTGATTACTATAAGAATTAAAAAACCTGCGCTTGTCAAAGAGACTGAGAAACGTATTTTTTTTGTCCGCCCCCGTTTGGAGACGTGGCTATAACAATAAATGCTAAAATTGTGTTATTTTTGCGTATTATAATTAATGAGTTTGTAGACATTTATTGCAAAAAGGTAGAGGCAGTCCTCGCCGACAAACCCCCCCCCCCCCCCCCCCCTTACTCCATTTCCCAAAAAAAAGACAATTTATTTTTTTTTTTCACTTTTTGGAGGGTTCTGGAAAGATTTGGCAACAGCCGAATTTAACACTATTTTTTTATCTTGGCAACCTTCATACGATTTTTTTATTATAACTTCCTTATTTTTGTCGTATTACAATAAAATATCAGTTAAATTTTATATTTGACACCAATGAAAATCTATATGAATCCGTTAATTTTTTTAAAAATTGCAACATTTGGCCCTTAAAAGTCTATGGGGCTAAATGTTGACCTTTTCTGAAAAATTTATCTACAAAATTACTTATTATAAATATCTGTTGCAAAATTCAATTGAAAATAATTAGAAAATATAAAAAATACCTATTTAACTTGTCCTAACATTTTACTTTTATACTAAAACTCAACAAAAATATCGAAAATGTATTTTTAACCCTTCACAACTTTAGTTCTCGTCAGTCGATTTTTATGATTAAAAGCACAAATTAAAGCCTAAAGTCTCACCTATTCAACAAAAGAGACGGCATACAAAAATATTGATCCAATCAAAAGTTACAGATTTTTGATCCGGAAATGACCAAAATTTTCCACTGTGCGCCCGGCGCTTTTTTTTAAATTTAAAAAAATATATCTTATGCTTCATTATATTTATTAAATTTGATGCGAATTTCGAGATATCGCTATTCGAAATTTGTAAAAATTACAGTTTTTTCCTTCGGTCAAGAAACCTGAAAGTAAAATCTAAATTTTTTTTCGTAAAGCTTTAATAGAGCTTGAAAAAAACTTTCATCTAAGGTTAATTTGAGCTAAATCAAATCACTTAAACGCGTGGCGTTCTTTGATCAAAGTTTTGGTTTTTTACAAAATTTTAACCAAAAAAACTCCAAACTTTGATCGAAGGGCGCCATGGGTTAAAATGGTATAATTTGGCTCAAATTAAGTTTTAAATAAAGTTAATTTCAATCTCTATAGTCAATGGAAAGAAATATTTCGTGAACGAAGGAAAACAACCGCCATTTTTAGCAATTTTTTGACAAATTTCAAATGGCGATATTTCGAAAACCGCTCAACCGATTTTTGAACTTTGTACAACTAATGTAAGATAAGTTTTTAGTTTTTTTTTTTTAATTTTTCCAAAAATTCGGATTGGATATGGCTCAAATTAATTGTAAATGAAAGTTTGTTTAACCTCTGTGAAAGGGTCATGGACAAAATTATAAATTTCTTGACCGTAGGAAAAAACCGCTTTTTATTGCAAATTTCAAATAGCGATATATCGAAAACTGTTCTACAGATTTTATGTAATTTTTGGAGGCAATTTTCCAAAAATTCGGATTGAATTTGGCTCAAATTAATTTTAAATGAAAGTTTGTTTAACCTCTATGAAAGAGTCAAGGAATTGTAAATTTCTTGACCGTAGGCAAAACCGCCTTTTTTTCAAATAAATAGCGATATCTCGAAAACTGTTCTACAGATTTTATTTTTTTTTTTATTTTTGTGTTTATCGCTTCAAAATAATAAACTCGGTGTTGTCGCAAGACATATTTTAATTTTTTTTTTATACCCTCCACTTACAATTAGTGGTGGAGGGTAGAGTTTGTCATTCCGTTTCTAACTCATCGAAATTCGGTCTGGGTCAGTGATCGATTCTAATACATTGTAGCGATGTCCGTCTGTCTGTTCTCAGAAGTGACTGTAACTAAACAAGTTTGATTGCGATTGTCCTGAGCAGTTTGGTATTGTATTTGAGAGTAATAGGTTCAGCGGTTCAAAAGTTATAAACGAAAATGTCAGGACACCTTCAAAGTTTTGTTGAATTCCACATAACCTTTAAATGCTTTAATTCGGCTGCTGGTTGAGATTTGTGAAAAGAATTCGATGCCAAATTGTATTTAATACAAACAAGTGAAAAAGTTAAATTCGGCCTTGCCAAATGTATTGACACCCTCCACAATGTAAAAAAAATTATTTAAAAAAAAAAAATAACCTTAAAAAAAAAATTACGCGGAAAAAAATTTTTGGTGAAAAAAAAATCCGCGATTTTTTTTATAAAAAAAAAAGGTTTTTAATTGTAAATATACCACTCTATGTCCTATTCTTTTTACATACATATGCAAACCAGCGGTCAATTTATAGCATTTTGTATTTTAGGTTATGTGGAATGTACCAACATTTTGGAGGTGTTGTTACATTTTCGTTCATAACTTTTGAACCGTTAAGGCGATATCGCTCAAATGCAAAACCAAACTGCATATGACAACAGTAAGTAAATGTGCTTAGTCTCACAAGGGAAGTCTCCCTGGTGTCACCCTCCGATCTTCATGAAATTTTAATATGTTAAGAACGAAAATTAATTCGACACGTATTTTTTTTTTTAGCGGCCCAAACTCATTTTTAGGGGGGGGGGGTCGATTTTTACGGGGGGAAATTGACCTTTTTCAGTTTTTTACGATTTACGCATATTTAAACAAAAGTATTATAGGCATATGTGGCATCAGATTAAAGGTATTAAGAATTCCTATCTCGTGGTGCTAACAACGGGCCAAAGAAGTTAATATTTTTCGGCTTATTAACAAAAATGTGCTAAAATTTTGGTATGTTACTTAATATGACAAAAAGTTGTGCATCTTTGTACACGTTCTTATCACACGTAAATAGGTTTTTCAAAGACCTTGCATTTGGTATGTAACATGACTAGGTTTCTTTGCATAGTATAGAAAATAAACGAAAAAAACTGAAAAATGGTCTTTTCTTCCCCCCCACCCCCTCCTTTTCAACACCTAAACATGAGTTTGGGCCGCTAAAAAAAATACGTGTCCCTTTATTTTTTCTGCTCTACAAAATAAAACCAAATCCATAATGATCCGCGGGTGACACTAGGGAGACTTCCCTTGTTAGTATGTTCGTTTATTTTGATATTTTTTTTGCCTGGGCAATTTCAAGCAAAATTTTAATTTTCTTTTTTAGAAAAATTATCACAACTCTGTCAATTGTTATCCGATTTTTTCGACATAAAGCTCATCGTATTCACAATTAAATTTTCCTTAAGAATACGTTTATAGATATAAATGTTGAACGAACTATAACAGAAAAAAATCGATAAACTCAAAAAATTTTCAAAAAATAACAAAAAATTAGATATTGTTGAAAAAATCAATACATATCTTTTTTACAAGTATAGACCAATTCACACGCATAAAAAGCCCTATCCTTCTTCTATCCAAAACAGTTGAAAAATTGAAAATCGGTTGAAAAATGTTTAAGTTACACGTGGTTTAGTGAGAAAAGTCCCAAAAAATCGTTTTTTGACAATAACTTTAAAATTTGAGGGTGTCTGGCAAGTTTGATGGGCATTTTTGTGATCTTTTCGACGAGACCAAAAACCTTTACTACCTCATTTCAAAAGTATATTTGATTTTGTGTTTTTTGTAGCACAGTGTAATCTTTATACCCCACACCACTCTGTGGTACAGGGTATAATGAGTTTGTGCTAATGTTTGTAACTACCCGAAATAATGGTTCTAGACCTCCCTTCAAGTATACCGATCAACTCAGAATTACTTTTTGAGTCGATTTAGCGATGTCCGTCCGTCTGTCCATCTATTGGTTTAAGCACGATACAGGTCTCAATTTTGAATAAGTTGACTTGAAATTTGAAACTTAGGCATCTTTTGGCCCGAAGACGAAGCCTATTAAAAGTGGAGAAAATCGGTCAATGTTAAGACCTAGCCCACATACAAACGCCCCCTTTGGATTCGGCTAAAATGACTCTTATACTCGTATTATAATAGATATCGCTTTAAAATTTAGCAGGTAATCAAATTTTGTATACAAAAATCACTATTTAAAATTTCAAAGGAATCGGGTCAGTCCTTCTGGTAGTCCCCATACAAACCACCCTCCCGATATTCACATAATTCCCTCAAAATTCATAAAAATGGAAATATTTGATAAAAATTTTATTTTTAGGTTTTAAACGCGTTATTAAGTAACTTTATCAAACCGGAATATAATTGAACCATTTTTGGACTTAGTCACCCATATAAAAATTTGGACCGATATTCAGTTAAATCGGTCAATTGACAAAAAAATAAACCAATTCCACTAAAATTTGACATGTGTGTGTTTTCTACACTAAAAAAAGATCTAACAACGATAGATCCAATCGATCCATGTTTCGACTTGGGACGCATTTTCCGGGAAACACTGGTGTAGGGTATCATATGGTCGGTCTTGACCGACTATAACTTTCTTACTTGTTTTTTTTTTTTTTGGTTTGTGAGATTATCGCTTCAAAATAATAAACTCGGTGTTGTCGCAAGACATATTTTTCATTTTATTTATTCCGTTTGTAACTAATCGAAATATCGGTCTGGAATTATTGATCAGTTATCGATTGTAATATGTTCTAGCGATGTACGTCTGTGTGTTGAAATGGCGATACCGGCCAAAATATTACTCAGATGTGACGGAAACTAAACACGATTAATTGTTGTTCTCCCGAGCACTTAGGTGATGCATTTGAGCGAAATTGGTTCATCGGTTTAAAAGTAAGGATGGAAAATGTAAGGTTACCTCGAAAATTTTGTTACATTCCACATAACCTAAAATACAAAAATGCTTTAATTCGGCTGCTGGTTGAGATTTGTAAACAGAATTCGATGCCGAATTGTATTTAAAACAAGAGCACACATATTTTAAAAAAAATGGTTCGCTGATTTTTTTTTTACCAAAAATTTTTTTCTTCCCAATAATGTTGTTGACATTGTGATTTTTTTTTTTTTAATTTTCAAAAATTCAAAGCTTTGGTCGCCGGATGCCATGGGCTAATTAAATCCGATTGGCCTAAAATTTTTATCATATATATTTTAGGCCTAGGAGAATAAAAATTTGTCAGGACGTTCAAAATGAAAAAAATAAACTTTTTTGCCATACAAAAAAATGCCGGTTTTATATATAATAATATTTACATATTAATTACAAACATTGTTGGATGATTTTCATTTAAAACGTTGTTGTATTAACTAATAATTTAATTGTATTGACAATATTATGTAGTTGAATAAAAATCAATTATTTTGTTTATCAATACAATTAAATTGGTTGTTAATATAATACCTTTTTTTTGGAAATTGGCCAACAATACGTTTGTTTTTCTCTGTGTTAATACTTTTTTTAATATATATATTTTTTCAAAGAATACTTACGCGTTTTTTACGCTTATGGTTCGATTTGAAATAGATATTTGCTCCTTTGAAAACTTGTTAAATAACATATAGGACGTTTTTGCTGGCCGTTCAGTGTTTGGTTTATAATGCTAAACTTAAAGGATGTTTTCTTTTTTTTTTTGCTTCACGGTAGTAAAGGAATGTTTTCTTTTTTCAAATGCGTTTGGTTTGTTTTGCTTTAAAAAATATTTAAAAAATTATATTATAATAACTTATTTTTCTATGCCTTTAAAAACATAATTTTAACTTACTTAAATAACATAAAAAAAAACTTTTTGAAATATACACATATAATACACAGACATAAGAAAAATGTTTATAACATACACATAGACTTTATTTTTTTTTTCATATCATTTAATGTTTTTTTTTTTTTTGGTTTTATAAAGGCCGAACTATAATTGAGTTAAAAGGACTTAAGTCACAAATAATAAGAAATCTTAAAAATAAAATAATTTGAAATTTAGTTTGTCTTTAGAAAACAAACATTTGAATTTCCATGTTTACATAAAAAAAGAGCTTAAAGTTCTGTTAAGTCAATTTTAGTTCGTTTTTAATTTGTTTTTTATTATTTTTTCTTTTATTGTATAATAATAAACTTTTTCTGTTTAAAACTACTGGCTAAATCTTAAAGCTAAAACTTAGAAAAAAAAAAACTATTTATAGTTTTCTTACTATAATTTATTTATATTTTTTTTGTTGTTTTTGACAAAGAGAATATTTGAATAAAAGAGGCCAAAAAAAAGCTTTTGAGAGAAACGACAAGTTTTTAAACAAAATTATTAACTGCCTTAACTGTCGCTAGCTTTTCAGATTTGGCTTCATGAATTCAAACAGAAGCTCACACTACAAGTCGGGCAATAGATAGACAATTAGCTAAAGATAAAGTTAATAAAAAAGAAAAACAATGTGTGGGTAATTTATCCAGCTTAAATTTAAGCTTTATAGCGTCCAGATTGAGTAAATAATAAATGTGCTGTAAGAACATGAAATAAAATTTTTAGAGGCATTTTGAAAATGAAGTTAAAAGAAATCATTTCCCAGTTCGCCCTCGTGAAATATTTTTAACTAAATCTGAATGCTATCAAGCTTAAATTAGTGTTATAATAATATTCGTTATATTTGTCTTTCCGAATTGCTTTCTACTGCCCGACTTTTGATGTGGGCCACCGTATTTTCTACTTGATTTTTTTTTTATAATAATATTTTCTTTTTAAATTCTTAACAAAAACTTACAGTCATTTCTTAAATGGGGTTTTTTTCTTTGAGTGTATAAACAGAAAGATTTTTTTTATAAAATTTTGGTTGTGGTTTTTTAAGCCAAGGCTTTAAATTTTGGTTTGCTTTTTGTATTATATTAAATTTATATTTACAATATTTTTTTATTTTATTTTATTCTATTATTAAATTAAATGTTTACCTCCGGATGAGTTTGTGTTAAAACATATTTAACCCGATTTTCGGTTTGGTTATTGCTAGCCATTATAACGGTTACATTGGGTGATTGGGGAGTTTTGGGAATTTTCTCCCCATTCTCATCCTCATCATCTATATCATCTTCACAATAAGAATAACCTAAATCTTCTTCATCGTCTAAATTTTCTAGAGAGGATTGTTTTGGTTGATTTTGTAAAGTATGAAACAATTCTAATTGATGTAAGTTTTGTCTACTGCCCGCTTGGGTATTATACCATAATTGAGGATTTGATTTGGTTAATTGTTCTAAAGCTTCTAAAGAAGCGGCCGGATTTAAGGCGGTGGAATGTTTAAGGGGCTTATCAGGATCTATTTTATTTACTGTAGATTTTTTGGGAGATTTATGATAGAATTGTAGGGAATTTTCACAAGATTTTGATGAATCCATGGTTTTATTCTCTCTGAAATCTTTAGATTTCTCCGAAGCACTCGTAAGTTGTTTTGTATTTAAATTATCTTTTAAAGGAGATTTTGTTACATTAGAGCATTTAACAGATTTGTCTATACTATAAGGTTTAAAAACTTTTTCTAAATCTTTTTCTGATAAAACACTAGCTGGATTACTAAGAGATTCTCTCACCACGCCAATGTTTTCTTTAGTTTTGGGAGTTAAACAAACTTTGGAATCACTTTCCTTGTCTAAATTTTCAGAATTTTTATGTAAAACTGTTTGAAATGTTGAAGTTTTCTTAGGAGAGTTGGAAAATTTTAAAGGAATTTTTAAATTTTCTGAAATTTTATTTAAATGCTCATCAAAAACCACATTTTTGGGTACATTTTCTAAATCGGATAAAGTGGAGACTTTTGTAGATATTGGCGTTTTACCTATACTAGAGAATTTTGTTGGCCCCTTAGTCTTTTCCAACTCTTCATAAGTTGGTAAATTTAGAGGATTTCTCTTAAAATCTTCTTTATTAAGATTTTCTTGAAATTTATTTTTTGTTCCTCTCGAACATAAACCACTTGGATTTTGTGGAGACTTTACAAACTCGGCATAAGTTGTTAAATTTGGATAAATTCTTTTTAAATCTTTGTCATTGAAATTTTCAGGCAATTTTTTATTGTTACTTTCCAAACTGGAGACTTTTGTAGAGTTTGGAGACTTAACAAAATCTGGGTGAGTCGCTAAATTTGGATAAATTCTATTTAAATCTTCTCCATAAATATTTTCTAACACTTTGTTGTCGTTTCTTTCTAAACTAAAGTCTTTTGTAAAGTTTGGAGACTTAACAAAATCTGGGTGAGTTGCTAGATTTGGATATATTCTTTTAAAATCTTGTCCATACACATTTTCTAACAATTTGTTGTCGTTTTTATTTAAACTAGACTCTGTTGTCGAGTTTGTAGACTTTGCTAAATCTGGATGAGTCGCCATATTGGCGGCACTTCTCTTAAGATCTTCATCTTCATTTCCTACATTTTTTTCTAATTTTTGTTCTCTACTGCTAAATTTTGCTACTTGTGGAGAGTTTGGAGACCTAACAAAATCTGGGTGAGTTGCTAAATTAGGCAGATTTTTATTTAAATCTTGGTCATCTACATTGTCTGTTATTTCTTTGACTCTACTGCTTAATTTTGATACCTGTGGAGAGTTTGGAGACCTTACAAAATCTAAATGAGTTTCCAACATGGCAGGATTTCTATTCTCTTCTTCACTGTAAAGATTTTCTGACAACTGTTTGCTAATACTAGTGAATTTGGAACCTTTTGGAGAGTTTGTAGACTCCACAAACTTGGTATAATTGGCTTCATTTATGGGGTTTCTATTTATACTATCCCTCATAACATTTGCCGGCAATTTCCTATCTGTTCTACCTAATGTTTCAAACTTTGGAGAGTTTGGAGACTTTACAAAGGCTAACTGATTTTGTAAATTAAAAGAAGTTGTATTTGAATCTTCCTCTTGAAAAGAATCTGATGTATTTTTGTTAGATCTTGTTAAACTTGAGATTTGTGGAGAGTTTGTAGACTTAACAAACTCGGGATATGTGGTTAAATTTCTAGGATTTCTATATAAATCCACTTTTTCAACATTTTCCTGTACATTTTTTTCTGTTTTACTTAAGATTGACAACTTTGGAGAGTTTGTAAGCTTTCTAAGCTCAACTGGTTCTGTTCTATGCAAACTAGCTACTTTTGGAGACTTTGGAGAGTTTAAAATTTCTAATCTCTTACCTAAATTTTCAGAATTTCTTTTTGAAACAGCATAAATAGCCATATTATCTTCCTTGATTTCAGTTGATTTATAAACTTGTGGAGAGTTCTTGGGCTTATCAATATCTTCATATATTGGAAGATTTTGAGAATTTTTATTGGAAACTTGTTTATTTACGGTATTTTTTAAAAAATCTTCCTTATCACAAATATTTTGACCCCCTTTCTGTGTTCTATTAACAGCGGAGACTTGTGAAGATTTTGGAGACTTTGTCAAATTTTGTGGATTAGTAAAATTTCTGCTATTTCTATTAGAATCTTCATAACTAGCTTCATATATGGCTTCTTTTTCGTTGCTTGTAAGAGTGGAGACTTTTGCAGAACCTTGAAACTTGGGTTGATTAAAAAAAATTCTACAATTTTCTGCCAAGTCTTCTTCTTGGGTGTTTCTTACTGTAGAAAGTTTTGGAGAGTTTGGAGATAAACTAAAATCTGGTTTTTGAACTAAATTTCTATCTAAATCTTCATATATTAACTCTTTTGCACAACTTTTACCAGTTTTTTGTGGAGTCTCAGAAACTCGAGAATTTTCCGAATCCACTTCTCTATCCCCCGTAACATTTTTCAAAGAATTCCAAGAATTGGAAGAGTTTGTTGATTTTAAAAATTCCTGTTGCTCTTGCAAACGTTGTGTTAGGTTTGTAAAATCTCCCGAATCCATTATGTGTTCCTCATCTTTAAGAAATTTTTTAACTGTTCCCACATATTCTCCCACTAAATCTAAAGAATCTTCACTTTCTTCTGAGGGTTGTATGGGTTTAAAGGTAACATTTTCATTTATGGTATAAGGACGAAATACTAAAGGACCCTGCTTAGCATAAGGTTGTTCTTGTTCTAAATTACAATTAAAATCCTTAGATTGAATATATTCTTCTTGCTGTAAATCTAAATGTAATTTGGATTGATGTTGCTGTTGCTGCTGCTGTTGTTCTTGATAATTTTGTTGTTGCTGTTGTTTTTTCATTCTTAATTGTTGTAAATTACACAAATGCTGACCAGCAACTGTTTGTGTTGGTTGAAAATGAAAACTATGATATTTACGCAAGGGCAATTTTACAGGACGTACCATATAACCCAAGGGTGGTGTTGCTGTTGTTGCTACTTCTGTAAATGATGGTGTTGCTGAAGTAGCAATAGTATTGGGTTTTGTAATTGTTCTAGGTAATTGTGTTGCATTTGACAATCTTCTATGTTGTGACAAAACAACCACATTATTAACATTTTCCTGCTCGTCATCATCAGCAGCATCATCATGGGCAACATTACAACTTAAGCTCATATGTGGTATGTTAAATGATTGGTCATCATTATCATTTCCATCACCATGGACGAGGACGACTTCATTATATGGTCGACCATTATCATCAATAACATTTTTACAATTGTTGTTGTCAACATTTTGCTGTTGTTGGTAAAACATTAGCATTTGTTGTTGATGATGTGTGGCGAATTGCTGGCATGATGGTGTGGATAATGATGCTGATGATGGTTGTTCGATGATATTTTTGTTGTTGCCGCTGTGTTGTTGTAAGCTAATTTGTTGTTGTTGTTGTGATTTAATAGGGCTACATGCTGCTGCTGTTGCCTTGAACGCGTTCGTGGATTTGGTGCTATAATTGTGGGCTTTATTATTGGTGTTGCTGACAATGCTGCCGTTGTTGCCGCTTTGGCTATTGGTGTTATTAGATTGTCGCTGACATTCGTTGATGTGCTTGATATGTGCGTAGGGGTCGCTGATAGTCTGTCGTCGATGTAATTTCTTATGACAGGTGGTGGCGGCGGCGGCGGCAGGTTTTGTTGCTAAAAATGGATTAGTAGCAAGTGGGCGTTTGTATAACTGGTTAGTTTTGCATATTTTTTTTTGGGGATTTTGGTGAAAGCAAACATAAAACCCAATAATAACAATTGAAAAAAAGCAATGGATTTTTGTTGTAGTTTTTGTAAAAATCCATAAATTAAAAAATTGTCAACATGCAGGGTAACATAATTATAATAATTTGCGTGAAATGAAATTAAAAAAAAAATTGGAAAACAAAAGTTAGTAAAAAAATTAATAAAAATATATAAAAAACAAGTGAGAGTGTTAAATTCGGCCGTGCCGAATCTGTTATACCCTCCAACATGCAAATAAATAAAAAAAAAAAATTGCAGGGGCGTTTTATTTTTTTTTTGGGGGGGGGTCGGTAGTGGTAATTAGGGGGGTCATTTCTTCTCGAATATGTATTTAAGAATTCATTCGTGTACTTTTTGCTGTAAAAAAATACAAGTTTATTTAAAAAAAAAAAAATATTCCTCGCCCATAAAAGGGGGGGGGGGGGGCGGACCGAAGAAACGACATTTTTTAATTCTGTGGGTCCAAATGCAGGATTTTGAACTTCTTGTAGCATAAAAATGTTGCATTTGTTAAACAAAAACAAAGAAAATCATGTAAAAATATGGTATTTTTCAGAGGTTGGTTTAAATCCTCAAGGGGGAACTTTTTTCCCCCTGGACCGATTTTGCTCCTTTACGAACTTAACCTGCCTAGGAACATTAGACATATTCGTGCCCAATGTCGGGAGTCTAGCTCTTTTATTTTGGACTGCATCGTGTTAACTACAGACGGACAGACGGACAGACGGACAGACGGACGGACAGACGGACGGACGGACGGACGGACATCGCTAGAATGCCTTAGAATCGATCACTGATCATAAATATATATACTTTATGGGGTCCTAGACCGATATTTTGATGCGTTACACACGGAATGACAAAGTGAGTATACCCTCATACTGTAGTTGGAGGGTATAATAAAAATTAAATTTTGATATTTTGGAGAGCAGTGGAGCCTAATTGTGAAATTGAAATTATTTTTCATATAAATGATGATATTTGCTTCTTAATTCATATTTAAAATAGCTTTTTAATGAGTTTTTTAACAAAGCTTTTAAACACTATTACTAATCAGGCTGTTTTGATAAGCATACATACAAATCTTGACAAGCTCTTAAAATTTCCTATTTTTTTTAAAAAAAAGTTTTAACAGTTATTAAATAAAATTTGCTATTTTTAGCTTTCCATTGAAGAAACTTTTGAAATTATAAAAAGCTTTTTTTTGATTGGGCTTTTAAAAAAATGTCTCTAAATATTACACAAATTTTTGAGACTACATTGTTTAGATTTCTTAAAGCTGGCGATCATCAAAAAATACTATGATTTTTAACGAGCTTTTAATGTATTCTACCAAAAAAATACTGCTTGCCCATGAGCAATGTCTCACTTTAGAGCATTTCTTTCGAACGTTTATATCGGCGAAATAAATATGAATTGAAATCATGACATTTTTAAATATTTTTAGTATTTTTTTAAGTCACTGCCATACTTTACTCCAACCGGTATGCAGGTTAGTAAGCAAACAAAATCCCTCCCTTATACTACTGCATACGGTATGCAGTTTTGTAAGCTATAGAATTGTCAATTTTTCGCCTTTCAACTTTGTTCGAATAATTAAAATAATTGTTTTTGTTCGTTCGATCAAACGATTAAATCTAAAAAATTATTCGATTAATCGATGAGAATAACGAATAAAAAAATGGTTATTAAAACATATTTTTATTAAGTTTTCAGTTTTTTAAGTTGGTGGAGTCGGCGAGGGACGTTGGAGGACACCTTTTCCCTCTTAACTTAAATCCGTAAAAGTTAATTTTTTATGTATATTTGTGCTTAAAAAAAACACACTTTTGTCGTTATTTTGTATTAATTTCTATAAACATGCCCTAAAAACTGGGCGGGCCGAAAAAATAGCATTTCCTAATCATCTTGGTCCAAATGTAGGTCAAAAAACTTCATATGAAATAAAAATATTTCATTTATTGAACAGATATAGAAAAAAAAACATGAAAAAAATTCTGTTTTTATGGTAGTGTTTTGGTTCTTTAAAGGGGAACATTTCCCGCCTCGTCCGATTTTAGGTCCGAACCTAACCAGCCTACGACCATAAGATATAATCGTGCCTAACGTCAGGGGTATGGTTCTTTTATTTTGGACTGTATCGTGCCATCCACAGACGGACGGACAGACGGACATCGCTTCAATGTCTTAGAATCGATCACTGATCAATAATATATGTATATATTTTCTGGGGTCCTAGGCCGATATTTCGATACTGTAGTTGGAGGGTAAAAAAATAATTGTTCGATTAATTGACATAAATTAATCGATTTATTCGTTATTCGAAAAACGTAATTTTTAAATTAATCGAACAAGAATTTGGTTTTGTTTGATCGCTTAATCGAATTATTCTTAATCGGTTGACAACTCTAGTAAGTTAATGTCATAAAAAAATAACAACATCAAAAATCTTTCGCTTACACAAGTGCATTCTTGTATGCAGTGCTTCCAAAATTTCGATTATTTTTTTCTGGGATATCATTAAGAATATATTAGTAAAAAAATATATGGGGCATTCCATGACAAATCGGACTCTTTGAACATTTTTTGTTTAGATTTTCCCATTTTACAGTTTTTAGTACCTTTCGAAAACTATTTCATGGCAAATTGTCATTTTTTTTATCGATTTTACAAATTTTTTGCCCAGGATTACGATTATTACTATTTTTTCGATTTTTTTATTGATGCAATGGTGCGTCCTAGTAGGGTAAACAGCAAGGTCGACCCCCAATTATTTTAACTTCTTAACATTTTTTCCAAACAAACTAGCACTCTAACTCCAATTCCTAAGGGGGCTTCCATACAAAATGATTTTTTTTTATATTTGCTCTAACTGTCCCAAGATTCTCCTAAGAGGAGCTTTTTAAAATGATCTAAAAATAGATTTTCGTTAAAAAACATTTTAAATTCATAAAAAAATTGTTTGATAAAAGCTTTTATTACACAGTGCAACAGCCCATGTAGGGCCTCAACCAAACCAAGACAGTTTGAAAGTACTTTTGCAAAGTAGTAAAAATCCCAAAGGGGTTTTCTCTGTAACGTCTCAAATTTTTTTTATAGCCCACTGTCGAAAAAATTAGGTAAATGTACTTTTAAGCTTAAAATGTTGTTTGGAATTCTGCAATAGAATTTTATTTTTTTTAAAGTACGTTAAACGTCTATTTTCTTTTTTTAGTGGGTCATTTAAGTCCTTTTTTAAATTTAAAATTTTTTTGACGCGATAAAACTTACAAGGAGGTTTCGTGATTTTACTGGATTTTGTGCTACCTCCTATTTTACGAGAATTCCTAGTAAAAATTACGAAATTTTTTGTAATTTTACAAGATTTTTAACAATAAAGTTGTAAATTTACAATTTTTTTAGCGCATTTATACTTGCAAGGAAATCTCGTGAGTTTACTAGATTTTTTTGTAAAAAAATTTTGGAAATTTGTAAAATACAAAAAAAAAAAATGTAAATTTCGATCAACATTTTTTTTTTTAAAACAAGGAAAACTGTCAAAAATTGGTAAAATTGAATTACGAGACTTTTTCTAGTAATTTGACAAGGTTTTTTTTTGTGTGTAGAGCATTTTAACCCTTTAAACGCAAGTCTTAGTAGACTTTTGGGACATTTCTTAAAAAATAAACTTAAATGACCAATAAATGCGGAATATAGAGGGTTAATAAATTCTATACACTCAAAATAATTCTACAGTAAAAGGTTTTGTAAGTGATTTTGTACCAAAATCTACAAATAATTTACTAATTTTAGTATCTTCAAAATACTAAAATTGGTAATTTTTACTGGTTTTCAATAATTTTAGTAAAAAATTTTAGTATTGGTTACCAATTTCTGCACTAGGTCCTTTTGAACTAAAATTTAGTTAAGTTTTTAATATTATATACCCACGTTTTTTTTGGTGTAGAAGAAATCCAAGCACTATTTAAAGCTCAAAAGAACAATAACATTATTTTTTCGACTTTTTTTAAACAGCTTTGAAAAAAATAATGAAAAATTCAGTGGGCTGTAAAAAAATGAGTTGTTACAGAGTAAAAAAATAATATTAAAACTTTTCATTTGAAAATACTTTTTTTTTATGAGCTTTAAGTTTATACCAGTGATCGGCACCCATTGCACGCTGGAGCCGAACACAATCGGTAATTCACATATATACAACACGAATGTCAACAAAAAATCAACAAAGAGCATAAAAAAACAAATATTTTATTCAGTAGCAAGCTTACTTTCTTCAAAGCAGGTTGATGTCGCTTTGTTGAAGAAATACACCAACACATGCATATTTTTATTAAAACACTAATACTTTCATATGCCTCTTTCTGCCGACCACTGGTTTATACCATTAAAACCAAGTCGGGAAAAAATTACATTCTCTCTGTTCTCATTCTTTCTCTAAATTGAAACCTTCTGATATCTGTTAACGTAATTTCACATGTCAGCATTTAAGCTTTTGAGGTTCCAATAGGGATTGGTTTTTCTGAATCCCGGAATTTGGGATTAAAGAAAAATTTTTGGGATCCCGGGATTTTTGGAAAATTTTAAGGATTTTTCGGAATTTTTAAAAATGTTTGGCAGTTTTCAGTAGGAGCTAATTTAATAAAAACAACTAAAATTCGGCCTTGCCGAATGTAGTGATACCCTCCACAATTTCAAAAACTTTATTTAAAAGGAAATTACTTTGAAAAAAAAAAAATTAAAAAAAATTTCCGCGAAAAAAAGTTTTGGTAAAAAAAAAAAATCCGCGATTTTTTTCTTTTTTTGTCAAAAAATATGTTCGTACTTGTTTAAATACCATTTAATGTTCAATTATGTTCACATATGTCAACCAGAAGCCGAATTAGAGCATTTTGTATTTTTAGGTTATGTTGAATGTACTGAAATTTTTGAGGTGTGCTTACATTTTCGTTCATAACTTTTGAACCGCTGAACCGATATCGCTCAAATGCAATACCAAACTTCTCGGGAGAACTTCCAATATATATGTTAAGTTTCAGTCATCTCTGTGCAATATTTTGTCCGCGAGAGCATTTTCCACAGACAGACAGACGGACATCGCTAGAATGTCTTAAAATCGATCGGGCATCATGAATATATATACTTTTTGGGGTCCCAGACCGATATTTCGATGAGTTACAAACGGAATGACAAACTTATATATACCCTCTATCACTAAGTGGAGGGTATAAAAATTTAAAAATAAAAAATATCCATGGGAACCACCTTAAGGGTTGAAGATAGAATGAAGGTACACAGAAAAAAAAAAACGGACCCCCATATTTGTGAATACAATAAATTTTTTCACTGAAAGTGCGCCAATACGAAAATTTGTAATATCAACAAATGTTTGTAATTTTTGATTATTGAAAAAAAGTATTTTGTTTTTTCAACAAAGAAATTCAACAAACACAATTAGTTGATCTGACAAAAGCAAAAAATCTTAATTTTTTTTTCAACAAAGAAATTCAACAAACACAATTTGTTGATCTGACAACTGAATTTTTTTTTTCAACAAAGAAATTTAACAAACACCAACATTATTTGTTGATATGAGAAAAGAATTTTGAAATAAAATTACTAAAATATATTATTCACTTTATACTATATAAATCTTTCTATTAAAAAGCTATAAATTTCCAACGACTAGAAAAAGCTTTTAAACAGGTCTAGTTTATTAATTTAATACTATTCCACTAGCTCTCTTATTAAAAAAAAAAAACATAAATCAAACAAAAAAAATACATTAATTGCTTAAAAAAAGCTTAAAAGCACACACATTTTTTTCTCTCTCTCCCCCTTTTTGTAATTTCCTTTTATTTATAAAACAAACAAAAACTTACCTCCATATAATTAATAATTGCTTCTTGTCCATTTGAAGAACGTTGTTGTTTTTTACATTTTGTACGACCTAAACCAACAGCTCCTCCTACATTACTACCACTAGCACTTACACTACTAGCCACGGAGAGCGAAGAAGAGGAGTGAGCATGATGACCCAATTGATATTGTTCAAATTCTTCGGGTGTTGTTATTTCCGAAGGTTGTTGATGACGATTACAGCGTGGCTGTTGTTGTTGCTGTTGTTGGCTAGAATTTGTTACAGCTTTATTATTGCTGCTGCTGTGTAAAGAAGTTGTGGACGACAATGAGATGGGATCATTACAGGTATTATCATTTTGTGATGATGAAGCAGACTCATAGGCTGAAGTAGCCATAGTAGAGGAAGGTGAAGAAGGTCTTTCAAGATTTGACATTGAAGATTGATGAGGATCATTTAGATTCATATAGAGTGGTGTAGGAGGCACTCTGGGTGCCTGCTTTTTATGTGAACTATTAAAATTGGCCGTTACAGCAGAGTGAACCAAAGTTTGACTTTTATGATTTTTTGAAGATTTTGAAGTCTTTGGTGTTCTGGGAGTTTTACACGGTGGTGGAGTACCCCTTTGTGTGGATGTTGTTGTTGCACCGTTTGAAGGTAAAGGTGTAACACATTCATATGAAGAATTTGAGATACCTGAATCACTGCGATAGATACTTAGGCGCTCAGGTTCTATAAGATTTAAATCTTCTTTAGGCTGGTGTTGGCGTTGGTGATGTTTTTTCTTAGGACCCTGTGATCCTCCTACAATGCCATTATGTGCTCCATAGGGTAAGGGATGTAATAAAACCGTAGCCATTTGTGATGCACCCGAAGAATTTGGTAATTCCATTTCACTTAATTGTGAAGAATGCACCTGAACGGCATCATTAACATTTTCATAAGCAGGAGGATCATAGAAATTTAAATGAGGATTCCGAACAGGGCCCTTGGGATTAATATCGCCAAGGCTACCACCAGCAAAAGAATGATGTCTTTTACATTTATTATTGGCTGAGGATAATAAAGAACCAAAAACTCCTCCACCACCACCACCACTGCCTGGCAAATATTTCTGATTACCAGAGCTGGGACTGCCATTGAAAGAGTGATTTAAATTTAAAGCCTGGGCGGCTGTTGCTGATTTATTATTTTGTTTATGTTTGCTATTGCTATTATTGTTGGCAAATTTCAAGGAATAGAAACGTTTATCTTCTAATTTATCAACAAATGTTTTACGTTTTCCTTGTCTTTTCATTGAAGTAGTTTGATGATTTCCGGTAGATGATGCCTGTAAATCCTCATCACCAGAGGTATCAAATTTCTTGAAATTGCTAACAGCCAAAAAGGGATTTGTTGCTGCAGCAGATGAGGCAGTAACATTCGGATTTTGTTGACGTTCCACCACAGCGTATGTGCTAAAATCATGTTCAATTGCATTTATCAAGTGTGGGGAGGAATTGGGTACACCAACACATCCACTGGAATTGTTAAATTTCTGTTGAAATTGATGCGGCAGCTGCTGCTGTGGGTGTTGGGGTTGTAGCATTTGCTGTTGTTGCTGCTGCTGCTGCTGTTGTTGTTGATTTTGATAGTATTCGGTATAACTTTTTGGGAAGCAATTATTGAGATTATATGTCACTTGATGAGGATTTGTGCTAGTTGTCGTTGTACTCATTGTATTTTGATTCATCATATTATTTTGTTGCATTATGTTAGTAGTGTTGCCCGTTAGAGAATTATTGTTGTGTACAATAATACCTCCATCAGTTGTTCTAGTAGAAGATGTATTGAGACTGTTGCTGGTTGAATTTGGTATCAAAGTGTGCATACCAGATAATGTTGATGCTGTTGTTGGTTGATGATGTTGTGTGTTATGGTGGCGATTATATGGCATGGTGCTATATTGTTGCTGTTGTTGCTGATAATACTGTTGTTGCTGTGTTTCCGTTTCATGTTCATCGTAATATGTTGTTGCTTGCTGTTGTTGTATGGATGTTGGTGTTGCTGCTGTTTGTTGGCTGATATTTCCATTGAGTCTCTTGGGTCGTGGTACACTGCGCACCACATTTGTGTTGTTATTAAAATTTGTAGGAGTCGTAGGAGTAGTAAACTATTTAATTTTTTTTTTATTTTTGTTCCAGTTTTTATTAAAGGGGAGTTTTTTGTTGATTGTTTAGATTTTTTCATATTGTGTGTTTTTTATTTAAATAATTTTTTATTTTTTGTTTTGGCGCGCACATTATTAGTTTTATATTTGTTTTTTGTTTAATATTTAAGTAGCACAAGCAATTCAAGCATTAGTTTTGTTGGTTTTTTATTAATATTTGGAGCGGGTTTTTATTAAATGCATAAAGAAACAAAAAAAAGAAGTACAAAAAAAACAATTTGGGTTAATTTTATTTGTTACAAATATTATTTGGATTATATATTTTTAATGGTTTTAGGGTTAATAAACATTAAATTTTTTAGTATTTCTTTTTTAATTCAAATACATATTTAAGGGTGTTGGAAATAAAAAAATAAAAAAACACATTTAGATTTATTGTGACTTAAAAATAATTTTTTTATAAAGAAAATTAGGTAAAAAAATTTTTGTAAAAAATTTGAAAAGCATTAACAGGCTTCAACTACCCCGCCATAAATTCCCAACGGTATATGTACTAGTAAAGCACTGGGTATACAAAAAGTACTACGCTTTGTCGAAATTTCTAACTAAAACAAGTAGAAAAGTTAAATTCGGCTTGGCCGAATCTATGAATACCCTGCACAATATTAACCAAGTTAGAGATAAAAAAGAATTTAAAAACAAAAATAATTTATAGGGAAATAAAATCAAAGGCTGATTTTAAATATATTTTATTTTTCTGTGGTAAGGCTGAATTTATTCATTTGCATATTTGCCTTGCCAACATAAATTCAAAAAAGGAATCCACGTGTACGAATACATAATATATATTTTTTACTCCTATTAAAATAAACAGCAATAACAACAAAAACAACACAAACAAACATATGACAATTCATTTGTAGCTATTAGTTAAACAGCACCAACAATAGAATACAAGTATAGACACAAGAAAACATCAATTATTAAATGCACGTACGGATGTACACAAAATGGTGTCATTTTTGTAAAAAAAAAAAATACTAAAAAAAATTTTTTTCAGTGTAAAATTTTTTTCGAGTGTAATTTTTAAGTTACTTATGCTTTTAAAACTGCACAAGTTTAAAAATCATTGCTTTAAAACTAAACAAGTTTGAAAAGCATTGTTAAGTTACCAATAATTCTTTTGAAACTTGTTTAACACGTGCATTTAAGATAAAACAAATCTGAAATTTAGGGTTTTGCTTATAACTTTTGAACCAATGGACCGATTAGGCTCAAATTCAATACCAATCAGACATGCGGAACGACAAAGATATATGCCAAGCTTAAGCATTATTTATATTATATTATTGTCTTTCAAAAGTTAGCGTGTTCTTTTTATCTCGTAAATTCGCGAAAAACCCTAGCCAAAATTTACTCTTTTGTTCATAACTGTTGAACCACCAGACCGATTTGGCTGGATTGCAATACCAACCTTACCAGATAAATGACCAACATATATGCCAAACTTCAGCAGTAGTGTGGCCCATCACCATATGGAAAAATACCAAGTATAACTCACGACTGAACGTACCTCAAAATATAATATATGGCATTGTAACGAACAATTTGCTCCAAATTTCAGCACCCTACAACAATTGGAAGGGGATGCTAACTGATTATAAGTGTTTGCAACCTCCAAAGAAACCTTTTTTTATTGCAATCTTAAAAATAACCATATGGAATGATAGCGTAACAAGAGCACATAATTAACATGTGGCCAATTTGTCCTAAGATTGTCCTTAAACAAAAAAAAAAAAAATAAATACATAAGTATTAAAAAAGCGGAACCCTGCATTCCACTAAAACCGCTGTAACTC
Source organism: Pegoplata infirma (assembly GCA_963921195.1). Classification (NCBI taxonomy): domain Eukaryota; kingdom Metazoa; phylum Arthropoda; class Insecta; order Diptera; family Anthomyiidae; genus Pegoplata; species Pegoplata infirma. The sequence continues at coordinate 208,202,303 of OY992539.1, read as the reverse complement.
TAAAACTATAATTACCATTAAGTTGCGATAAAGTTCATTGGAAAGGTAATACAAATGTCATTAATTTGAGTATAATATCAAACATTTTTTTTTTTCCTAATCGAAACTAAAATGTCCTTATTGTCCTTTGTAGACAACTTTAGGGCAAAATCGCCATATGTGACTTATGTGATCTTGTAACGTACCATTCCATGTAGTCATTTTAAGGATTGCAAAATTTTTTTTATTTTTTTTTTTTATTTCTTCGGAGGTTGCAATGTGATCAGTTAGCATCCCCTTCTAATCGTCGTAGGGTGCTGCAAAATATATGGTACGATAACATTAAGGTACGTTGACCTGTAGCGATTCAAAAGGAATTTTCGGCCACCCTATTCAGCAGCCTCTGTAAAGTCTTTCAAAAGTTAGCGTGTTTTCAACGAACAGACAGACGGACGGACATCGCTAGATCAACTTAAAATCGATCGAGGATCATGAATATATATACTTTATGGGGTCCTAGACCAATATTTCGATGTGTTACAAACATAATGACAAATTTTTATATACCCTCTATCACAAGAGTGGAGGGTATAAAAACGAAAATATAATTTTTTTTAAGTTTATGCTGATGTTGGTAACTACCCGAAATATTGCTCCTAGACCCACTTTCATGTATACCGTTCGACTAAAAATCACTTTTCGAGTCGATTTAGCGATGTCCGTCTGTCTGTCCATGTAAACGGTGTAAACACGATACAGGTCACAATTTTTAATAAATTAACTCGATCCTATATAAAGGTCGAATAAATATAATAATATTTTAAATTAACTCGACTTAAAAACTTAAGCTTTTCTTGGCCCAAGGACTTGAAATTGAAAAAAAACTCGGTAATGTTGGCTCAAATGTCTCTAATAACCGTATTTGTATTTGGCAGGTTAACGTATTTTGTATCCACAAGTCACCATTCTGAACTTAAAAGATATCGGAGCAGTTTTTCTTGTATCCCCATACAAACCACCTATTCGATATTCACATAAATCTCTCAAATTTAATGAAAATTTAAAATATTTTATGAAAACTTTGTTTGTGTGTGTTTAACTCGTACATTAATAACTTAGGAACCTTATGAAAATTTCGCCCGATATTCAGATAAAGCGGTTTATTTGCAATAAATATATGCCTATTGCACTTAAATTTGGTTTGTGAGTGGTTTTAACACTAATTAAAGATTTGAAAAAAGATAGATCCAATCGGTCCATGTTTGAACTTGGCAACCAAACGGTTTTCGAGATATCGTTATTTGAACTTTGCGAAAAATGGCGGTGTTTTCCTACGTTCTAAAAACTTTTTAAAAAAAATGTCTGCTCTTTACCCTTTCAAAGAGCTTGACACAATATTTCATTCATAGCTAATTTGAGCCAAATCCGATCATTTTGACTCGTGGCGTCCTTCGATCAAAGTTTTGCTTTTTTACAAAATGTTCAAAAACTCTAAACTTTGATCATAGGGCGCCATGGGTTAAAATGGTCTGATTTGGCTCAAGTTAAGTTTAAATGAAAGCTTGTCTCCAGCTCAATAAAAAGTTAACGAAAACAAAATTTTAAGATTTTTTTAAAAAAAATTTGTGAAATTTTGTGAAATTTTTTGACTAATTTCAAATGGCGATAACTCAAAAACCATTTTACGATTTAAATTATTTTTTGATATTTGTGTTCAGCATTCCAAAATTAATAAAAGTCATGTATTGCGAGATTTATTTTTTTATTTTTTATTTTTCAAAAATCTAAAATTTTGGTGGAAATTTTTCAAAAATGTTAATCTTTGATTGAAAGGCGCCACGGGTAAAAATTATCGGATATAGATTAAATTAATTTTGAATCTATATATATAAAAATGGATGTGTGTATGTATGTGGGTATGTATGTATGTATGTTCCGTATGGACTCGAAAACGGCTGGACCGATCTTGATGAAATTTTCAGGGAATATTCAGAATAGCCTAGGGAGTAACACTGTGCGGTCAGATTTTTGATTTTTTGCATGTGGGCGTGGCAAATTCGAATTTTTACATTGCACCACTAATGACATCTATATATAAAAAACGGGTGAACCGATTTTGATGAAATTTAAACCAAAGATAGTACTAACCGAGTACTAACTATGTGCCAAATTAGAGCGTGATCGGACAAATACGCGCAAAATGCCATGCCCCTTTGTATTGAATTGAATTTTATTTCTGCATGCTCCGCAATAACGCAAAAACTGTTGATTCAATTTTAATTAAATTTTCAGCACTGATAGTGTTATCCGAGTGCGGAACTATATTCCATGTTATACTACGATTGGAAAAAGGGGCCACGCCCCTTTGAACTATATTGGACGTTGTCTGCCTATTTCGCAATCACGCAAAAACAGCTGAACCGATTCTCTTGACATTTTCAGTACATACAGTGCTAACCAAGTGCATATGTAGGCAATATAAGATCGTTATTGGAAAACGGGATCAAAATTGCAACGCCCTTTGTACTATACTGACCACGATTGAACAAAGAGGCGTAAATTGCCACGCCCCTTTGTTTTATACTGAACGTTTTATCTGCCTGTTTTGAAATCCCGCAAAAACGGATAAGCCGAATCTGCAACTACTGATTGAACTAACCGAGTGGGAACTGTAGGTCATATGTAGAGCGCGATTAGGCAAAAAGGTATAAAATGTCACTCCCGTTTTTCATAAATAAAAAGTTATTTCCTCCTATTTCGCAATCACACAAAAACTGCAAACGGCAAAACTGATGTCAATGAAATTTGCAGCACATACAGTACTAATCGAGGATGCAGCATGGAACTTTAGACTATCACGATTCGATAAAAATGCGTTAAATGACAAACCCCTTTGTACTATACTTAACGTTATGTCTGTCTGTTTCGAAATCACGCAAAAACGGCTGAACCGATTTTGTTGAGATTTCTCTATAGATAGTGCTTACCGAGGGTGGAACCAAAGGTTACTAGCTGGCCCCGGACCCATGCTTTAATTTTGTCCGACACTACATTTAAATTAAGATGCAATATAAACCCGTTTTTTTCTTAGGGCCAGCAACGCGGACAGGGTATAGCTAGTGAAATATAATAAATAAAATAATAATGGGTCAAGGATAAGAAATTTTGAGATTTTTTTAAAATAAATTCTAAAACGAAGGAAAAAACTGACACTTTTTGCAAATTTCAAATAGCGATATCTCGAAAACGGTTTGACTGATTTTAAAAATTCTTTAATATTCATGTTCAGGGCATCAAAATTAATAGTATGATGTATCGCAAGACATAGTTTTTTTTATTTTTTTCTTAAAATTTTCAAAAATCCAAAACTTTGATCGCCGGGCGCCACGTGTTAATGTAATCCGAATGACCTTAAATTTGTACCACATAAGTTTTAGGCTTAAAAGAATAAAAATTTTCCCTGACGTTCAAAATCGGTAGACAAACTTTTTTTGTCATACAACAAAATGCCAGTCTAATGGTACATGTTATCAGGAAACTTATAAATTAATTATTTTCTAATAGAATTTAATTCTTCTTGATGTTTACGAAAGCCAGTCTTTTTTAACAAAAATTAAAGAAAAATATTTTAATGACCCACGATCTACTAATTGTGAAAAGAAAGTGATTTTTTATACCCTCCAACCACAGTATGGGGGTATACTCACTTTGTCATTCCGTTTGTAACACATAAAAATATCGGTCGGGGACCCTATAAAGTATATATATTATTGATCTATGATCGATTCTAAGTCGTTCTATGAATGTCCGTCCGTCTGTATAAAACACGATTCAGTCCAAAATAGAGCTAGACCCCTGAAAATGGGCAAGAATATGTCAAATGTTCATAGGCCGATTAAGTTCGGAAATGGGCAAAATCGGGCCAGGGGGAAAAAATTTCCCCCTTAACGAACTAAAAAAAACTCTTAAAAAACGCCATTTTTTGCATCTTTTTTGCCATTTTTTTTAACAAATGAAACCTTTTTTGTGTCAGAAGGAGTTAAAACTCCTGCACTTAGACCCAGGGGGCTGGAAAAGTTAGTTTTTTTATTCCCTCCCCCTTTTGTGGGCGTGGATTTAAAAAAATCATTAAAATAATGAGATAATGGTATTAAAAAAATTGCAAAACGCATAATTAAGAAATTAGTTTAGATTTATCGCGATGGGGAAGGTATCCCCCACAACCCCCACCCGACACCCTCCAAAAAAAACGATCCTGGATTTTTTTTATATGTTTTAACATGTTGGAGGGTATCAAAGATTCGGCATAGCCGAATTTAACACTCTCACTTGTTTTTTTTAAGTTTGTTTTTTTAATTGAAGGAACCATAGCTCAGCCAATTTTAAGCCGATTATGAATTTGGTTGGCCTTGTTTAAGAGGTAAGACTCATATCTTTCACACAAAACTAAAAAATATAAAATCCAATGTACAGCAATAAAGTTATAAAAGTTTAAAGTTTTAATTTGTCAACACATTTGCTTATAAAAGAAGTACCAGACAAAGTGATCGAGAACAACTATGAGTACCTTCGTACTCTATGGACTCCAACCAAATCGAATTTTCATATGAGAACCCCTGCATATTTTTGGTGTAGGGCCATAATATGATAGCTTCACAAAATTGATAGTTGCTATAAACATATTATGATACAATGTTCAATCATTATACGATACTTTTAAATTATGGTTACCACAATCATATCTCTTCTCTGCGTGTGGATAATTTTGGTTATCCCACTAATTTTTAGTTTGGATATTGTTCTTATGTGCTGGAAATCATTTTTTTATGATTTGTATTCCAGTACCTACTATTAAAACCTCTTTTAAGTAAACCTAAATGCTTTTCAAATTTGTAAATTACAATTATCAGTAAAAGTTCTTAATACAACATATTTTTTTTTAACAAACTAATACTTAATAAAAAAATATTGAGAATCATTAACTAAATAAAATAAAGTTAAACTAAAAGTAGAAACATTAAAATAAAATAGAAAGAACAAAAATTTTAAATATACACCATTTACAAACTAAAAAACTAATATTAAATTTAAAGAAACCAAAAAAAAAAAGTTTAAATAACTAAAAGAAGGCAAAAGGAGAAATCAACTGAAGAGAACTAAATTATAAATCAAATTTTTGATAATCATAATAAAACCAAATTTTTGTTTACAATAAAATAACTTTTTTAGCCAAAGTTTAAAAAAATGCTAAATAATATTACAACAATACTGTTACATAATTTTTTTTTTTTTGTATAATAATATTTTTTTTATAAGACAAACAACATCTAATTTAATAAACAATTACATAAAATAAAGAAATTAAAATTCATAAAAAAAAAATATTTTTTTTTTAACTAATTATACATTTAGAAGAAAAACGCGTAAAATTTTTTTACAAAAAAAAATCGAAAAAATGCTTAAGAAATGATATGAAAATTATAGAATAGAGACAATACAGATTACAGTAGACATTAAAGCCATGATAATATTAAATGAGTAAAATGTTGGTGATGATAGTGATTTTAAAATAACAAAAATTTTGTAATGAATTCAAAATTTTTTAATGTAAAATGTGTTTTAAGCTTAAGAAAAAAAGTGTTTATCTTTTTTTTTTGGGGAAAAAAGTGTTTAAGAAATAAAATAAAAATTAAAAAATTATAAGTACCTTGTTAGGAGCCGTTTGCAGACCATGGAACGGCAAATTCTCATACTCTCCAGGTTCCGTTAATGGATCCGCCATAGAAGATGACTTCTCTTGTACTGCTATATTTTAACAGTAGCCACCACACACATATTAACAGTAGAGAATATTGAGGGTTGTTCAATATACACACACAAAGACACATTTGGTAGTAGAGGAACGGAAGTAGTAGTATATGATAGAGTTGTAATTAATTAACAGGGATAATTTGTTTCGGTTTACAAAAAAATACAGCAATTTTGGTATTTTTTTGGTTGGTTGGTTCAAATATATGGAAAAAATAAAAAGTAAACAAAGAAAAATGTATATAAAAAATTAATAACTTATAAAAAATATTAAAACAAAATTTTATAAATGTAATTTAAATAACTTATAAAAGTAACTTAATTAAGAAAAATATAAACAAAAATACATATTTTCCCTAAAATTTATAAAAAAAAATATTTTAAAAATATTTAAAAAAAAATTAATTTAATTAAAAAAATTATAAAATTTAAGATTTTATTAATTCGGTGTTAATCGTTTCCTAAAATTAATTAAAAACGAACAAACATGCTATTTCATATAAATAAAACATTTTTAAAAACAATTTTTAAGCAACACGAAAATATAAACAAATTAATTCTTTTGTAAAAATTAACTTAAAAAAAATATATTAAAATTAATTAAACTGTTTAGTAGAAATGCCGATAAATTGTAGTAGTCCCCAAAAATTTTCATCAAATTGTAGGAAAAATTTTACAGTTAGTGTTTGTAATATTAATTTTTTTTTTTTAAGTTTAACTAAAAAATATTCTGTTTACTAAAGTTGTAACATTTTAGTTATAAGGTTTAAGTCGAAAAAATTTTAGATTTTTACATTTGATTATAACAACATAAATTTTCTGTCCAATCAGCAGAAAAATCTGCTGAAAATACACCCAGTTTGAGACATATCAGAAATCTGCTGATTTTAGCAGACACGGTTTGCTGAAAATCTGTTATGATTATGTAGGTGAAATCAGCAGAGAAATCTGTCAAAACAGCCGAGAAATCTCCTAAGACATTGTCTAGAAAATTTTTGTTTTTAGAAAATTTGTAGTGTCCGACCGAATATTCGGCTTAGGCTTCAGCCAAAAAGCACTATTCGGCCACTATTCGGCTTCGGCCACATTTTTGGCCGAATATGGCCGAATACCGAATAATTGTATAAAAGTTGTACTTACGTGTTGAAAAACGTAGTAAACGCACTTTGAACCACATTAGTAGGCCACAAAAACATTTTATTAAGTGTTTTTACAGTTAAAACAAGATTTTATACTCAAAAAAATTTTTGATCGGAAAAAAAATTACACTCAATAAAATTTTTATTTACAAAAATGTCTAAAAAAAAGGTTTTTTTTGTTCAAAATAAATCGTTCTAGACAACATTTTTATATATTTGTGTATTCCGCCAAATTTAGTTTTAATTTTTTTCTTGTTTTTACTACAAAAATATTTTTTTTGAATATTCGGCTTCGGCTTCGGTTTCGGCCGAATAGTGTAAATTGGCCCGAATATTCGGCTTCGGCTTCGGCCAAAAAATGTGTATTCGGTCGGACACTAAAAATTTGTTTTAATGAAAACTTTAAGTTTTTTTTTTAATTTAAACTCAAAAAAAAACCTGTAAAATTATCAATATCTACTACTGATTTTTTGTCAATTCTTAGTCTCAATGTTTTAAATTGTATAAAAAAACTAAAAAAATTAACACTGAGAAAAAAACTTAAGAAAGTTTTCTTGAAAAAATTTCTGTATAATTACAAAACAATGTGCTAAAAATATGTTGAAAAATTTAGTTTTGTTTGCTTAAAAAAACAAAAAAAAATTGTTTTGAAAAAGAATGACAGCAAACTATTTCTGTATAATTAAAAAATAATCTGCTAAAAATATGTTCAAACATATTTTTAAATTCAGCAAACAGAATCAGTAACTGTTAAACTGAATGACATAGATTTTAGTCAAAATATCAATTTCAGCAGAAAAAGCTGCTGAAAGTTTGTTTAATCAAATTAAAAGTCGTTTTACAGATTTTTTTGACAGTTTTTATTTTGAGTGTAGCGGATGAACTTAATGTGCTAGCGACTTAAAAATAAGTTGATGTTGATAACATTGATCTTCAGGATTTTTTTGTTTTTAAAAGACCTGGAAATTTTTCAAAGCAACTAAAAAAATATCAAATCCAATGTCAAATTAACTTTTTTAATTCAAATTAATTTTTTCAGAAAACTATTTAATTGCTCACTGGACTGATCCCTACGAAGAATCAGATCCCGTGCCCCATTAGACGGGCATATTTTTTGTTTGGCAAAAAAGTGTTTCTTCCGATTTGAACGTATATGCAAATTTTAATTCTACGAGGCCTAATAAAAACTTGTGTGGCACAAGTCAGAGGCCAATTGCATTAAATTAACCCGTTGCGCCCAGCGATCAAAGTTTTGGATTTTAAAAACTTAAAAAAGTAGTTTAAAAAATAATGTGTTGTTTTTCGATCTTGTAGGCTAAACTCGAATATCAAAAAAATTTTAAGATCGGTCAAATTATTTGCGAGACCGCTATTTGAAATCTGTAAAAAGGCGGTTTTTCCTTGGTTTAAAAATTAAAAAAAATCTCAAAACTAGATTTTTTGCTACGTCCTATTTTGAGAGAATTCCTAGTAAAAATTACGAGCTTTTTCGTAATTTTACAAGATTTTTACCAATAAAATTGTAAATTTACAACTTTTTTGGTGCAATAAAACTTACAAAGAAATCTCGTGAGTTTACTAGATTCTGTTTGTAAAAAAATGTTGGAAATTTGTAAAATTGCAAGAAAAATTTGTAAAATTTAAAAAAAAATGTAAAATTCAATCGAAAATTTTTTGTTAAAAAACAAGGAAAACTCTAATATTTGTAAAATTGGATTACAAGAAAAAAATATTTTTTCCACGCCCCTGGCCGTCATCCTTTTAGTTTTTTATTTACTGCATCATCATTTTAAGTCGGGTTTTAACATTATGCATCCCCAAGCAGAAATTGACGATGGTTCTAAAAAAAAGCGTTCTGAAAGCACTGTAACAAAAAAAAAAGCATTCTCAAAACGATATTTTCGAACGCTTTGCGAGCGTTTTTGAAAAGTGTTCTGAAAGCTCTATAACAAAAAAAAGCAATCTCAAAACGTTTTTTTGGAACGCTTTACGAGCGTATTCGAAAAGCGTGTTAAGAGTTTTTTAGATTTTTTTTTTAAAAAAAATTTCCAAGTTCCGAAACTATTTTTGAATAACAATTTTTTGTCACCTTTTTTATGCTTTTTAAGTCTTCAAAAATGTTTTTAGATTTTTTTTTTTAATTTTCTAAGTTTCGAAAATTTTTTGGAAATTTTTTTGAAGTTTTTTGAAGTACAAAAATTTTTTTTTTTGGATTTCACTTTGTATCAAACAAATTATTATAACCGAACTAAAACAGAAATTCTTTACTTTGGGTTTTTAAAGCGCTTTGATGACTTTAAAAAAACGTTCTCAAAGCACTTTTTAACATCGCTTTTAAAACGCTTTAAACCTAGCGTAGATCGATGTTATTATTCGGATCATTTGAAGGCGCTTTGAAGTTGGTATACAGAACGCTCGTACAACCGTCCACAACGCTTTCACAACGCTTTTGCGATTGTATTTTTCTGACTGGGTCGTTTTCCATGGTTTGACAACAGCAACATTTTTGACCCTGATCATTTTTGACTCCGACGTCAAATTTTTGTTGTGACTTTCGGTATCTCGAATTTCTAAAACCAAACGGACACTTTTTTTCAAACAGAAAAAAGATGATCAAATTTCATTAAACTCTAGCTTTTAAAGTTTTCACTTTCATGCATAAACAAAAAAGGTACACGGATTTAAAAAAATCAAAAATATCATCATGCGTCAAATTTGACTAATTACAACTAAATTGGTTCAAACTTCACACACACACAAAAAAAAATTGAACTGGTCACCCCCTAGGATTAATATTAAGTTAAAGTCGATTCCAAAGAAAAAAAAATTTTTCCACGTCCCTTGCTGTCGTACAGTGGGGAAAAAATTTACTTTTTTGTCCAATTTTGCCTACAGGTCATAATTCTTAACCGAATTTAGTTTTTTTTTTCTTTTAAATTTCAGCTTATAAAATTCCTCATTTTTAAAATCCCTGTAATCGTATTTCTTTGTGTTTGGAAAACAGTGGGCGTTAGGTGGGTAGAAACCAAGATACCGAAAATCACAACAAAAATTTGACGTCGGAGTCAAAAATTATCAAAGTCAAAAATGTAGCTGTTGTCAAACCATAAACAACGATATGTATAGTGTTAAGATCGAACTTCAAAATGCCGTCGCAGTGAATAAAAAACAAAAATGGCGACGGCCAGGGGCGTGGCAAAAAAAATATTTTTTTTTTGAATCGTCAACTAATCTTTAATTCTAGGGGGTGACTGGCAAAACTTTTTTTTGAACGACCCACCCTCATGTATAGTATACATATTGTTTTGTGTGTGATCTTTTGCATATGAACTCAACGAGAAAATTTTGCCTACGACCACGTTTTCATCCATAACTTTGGAACCAAATGAGTGTCCACCATAAATTTTAGATACAAATGTAGGGGAAGCCTTAATTATTAATATAATTTTTTTTCAGAATTTTGAAAAATATGGATATGGGCAACGACGTATTCAGAGGGGGGGGGGGGCCCAACAACAACAACAAAAATAATTTTTTTTATATGTATTGGAAAACACAAATCTCACGAAAAGAACAACAAAATTTTTTTTGTTGTTGTTGTTGGGCCCTGAAAAAACAATCCTGCATACGCTTATGGATGTGGGTCTTAGAACATTAAACTTAATAAAATGACCTTTGACCTTTTAATACAAAAAAAAATTAAGGACGCCATTTTGAAGGTAACATTCTCACCTTTAAAATGGTGCCAATATAAAAATGTTATGTTGTAACTTTAAAAGTTATGATCGACTTTGTATGGTCACTTTTTTGAAATTTTGACGTTTTTGCCAATTTTCAAGACGTCATATTTCGAAAACCGAAAGGTTAATGATTTTATGAACACTACCTATTTACAAAATTTATTTTATTGTTTAATTTTTAAAAATCCAAATCTTTGACGGTTTGATATAAGAATAAAAATTTGCCCGATTTCAAAATCGAAAGAAAAACTTTTTTGCCATACAAAAAACTGACGCTTTAGTTTGTGATGCTAGTTATTTTTTTTAACTAATTTATCAGGATTTTTCTATGAAAGTTGCGATAACTTCAACAAAAAATTTTGAATTAAAACACACTTTATATAAACGGGGGGTCTTTAACCTTTGTTAACATATTTTAAATCTGCAATTTCATATATGTACCATTTGATATATTTGCGATTGAAAAGTGTAACAAAATCAATAAAATTGGAGAAATTTTCAAAGTTCTCAAAAATGGAATGAAGATGAAAAATTTGGATTGCAGTGTGAATTTGGTTAAAATAGGTCCAAAAATGTTTTTAAATGCACATCGTCAGACAAGTCATTATGAAATTTGCTGTTACCTAAAATTTATTTTGTAAAAATTCAGTTCTTCTTGGTAACAAACAGCAGCGCAGTAAACCGAAATTAATAAGTTTTTAATTGATTCCGTAAATACCGTAAGTGTATTTTTTTATACCAAAACACCTTCAAGTCTCAGCAAGTTTTCTCTTTAATCTTTATTAAATTTAAAACTATTTTTTTAGTAAACATACATGCAGAGAAGAGATATGATTGTGGCAACCATAATTAATTATGATTGCAAATTTTATTACTTGTTTGTAGCAACCAAAACATGCAGCAATTATGTTATGATCCTTAATATTTAAAATGTTATAATTTAGGACCATAATAAGATTGCGACAATTTTATGATTGCTTTATCATAATATGACGCTATTAAATTATTGTTGCCATAATCATATCTCTTCTCTGAGTGTATTTAACAAAATCAGTTAAGTTTTGAACCAACAATTTAAAAAAAATCCTTTTTTTTAAATTTTGTATAATTTTACTAAACATTTCAATAGAATCACTTGTTAATTTAAAAATATGGAAACTTAAATTAACAGCATTTCAAAATATTTTTTTTAAAACATTTTTTAAACAATTAAGCCGTTATAGAAATAAAATTTTTAAAACAAGACAAAACTTAAGAAATAACGAAAAGTTTGTTAAAACACAACATGGCAAAAGCAAAGTTAATTTTTTTTAAACACATTTAAGGAGTTTTGTTAAAAAAAAGAAAAACATTTTGAGGGTTAGAAAACATATTGAAATTAATAAATTGAATTTAAGAGGTTTTGGTTCTGCTCTTACTTGTTTGTATGTTGTTGTCGTTTAATATATTTTTTCATTAAATAAGTACTTCACACGATGAAGCATTTAGTATTACTTACACAAAGAGAATTACAACAAATATTATAAAAAAAAAAGTATATTAAATGGTATAAAATTTACAATGATATTAACAAAACGAAACACGTAAAAATAATAAAAAAAAAACTGTGGGACATAATACTTTAAACAGTGGGACAAAAAATTTGCTAAACTAGGAGGAAATTACAAACAGAAAAATTAAGCTTTTACTGTGAGCTTTCACAGAAAATGATTTTATGAATATTGAAATCGTAACATTTAAAGCTTTTTGTAACGCGAAAGGTTTTATTTTTTTATAAAATCTTTTTCAGACTTTTAAGAAAGACTTTTTTTAGGTTGTTAAAAGAGTCAAAGCTCTTGATAATTTATTTCAAATGTGAAAAGCTTTTTATATACCATATTTTATTGCTATATGAAATGATATTACGAGTCTTTGAAAGCTACTATGAAAATGTTTCAAAATTTATGTAGCATTTACGTATCATTTAATATACGAACCTTTTGCTCAGTTTTTAATAAAAGAGCTTTTTATTGAGTAAAAACTCATCCACAACAGAGCTTTTTAAGTAATTGTGTTCTAAGCTTAAAACTTGGGTTGAGGGTTGAACTAAAACATAATTTCTAAACTATCGCCTAGAATTTAAAAACATTTATCAAATTATATATTGAATGGAATTGTGTAATTTTTTATCAATAACAATTGTGAATATGAAGTGTTAATTAATTAAACGGTATATTAACTAATTTACATTTTCAACTCAAACTCAGAAAGACCTCTTGGAATTACAAAAATCCATATAAAATTCAGAACTGAGAATCTGAGACTTTTTCTATAGCAAAAATGTTTCAGAATCAGAGACTTCTTAAGTAAAAATGCTTCAGAATCTCAGAACTGAGACTTTTTCTATAGGAAAAACGTTTTAGAATCTGAGACTTTTTCAATAGGAAACATGTTTTAGAATCTGAGACTTTTTCTATAGGAAAAATGTCTCAGAATCTGAAAATTTTTTTATAAGAAAAATGTTCAGAATTTTTCTTTTTTGCTTTTCTTTTCAAAATTATAAATTGATTCAGAGGGCAAAAATTAAATATAAAGTTAATTTACCACTCATAAAAAAGCTTTATGACGAAAAATCATAAATATTTCTGTAAGCTTTTACCTCTCTCTGTCGCAAAATTTAAACAAGCAAATGTTAAAAGCTTTATCGCTCTATCTCTCGCTTTAAGTTTAAAAACAAATTACTAAAACTTACAACTTTTATTAAAGCTTTAGAAAACCTTACAAATTTGTTTCTATTATTAACTTAAAAAAAAAACTTTACAAAAATTTTACAGTTAATTTATGATGAAAAATCTTAACTATTTTCATATGCCATAACCTCTCTTTGTCGCCAACTTTTTTATAAAGGTATTTTCGAGATTGAACTTTATAAAGAGAATTCCCATTAAAACAATAAAATGTTAAAAGCTTTTATCGCTCTTTCTCTCTCGCGGTGATAGTTTAAAAACAAATTACAGAAAGTTTTTAGAAACTTTAAATTAGAAAAATCTTCTTCTCCATTGTATATAAAGCTTTTGCATCTTCCTTTAGAATACCTTTAATCTTCTTTCTTATATAAATTTTAGAAAAAAGCTTTACAAAAACTCTACAGTTTCTTTTGAACTAAACAATTCGTGTTCTCTAAAGTAAATGAGAATTTAAATTATCTATTTTCAATACAAGCTCTTCAAAAACTCTATATTCACTCTTCACAATTTCTTTTCTCTAAACTAAATGAGAATTTTAAACTCATATTTTCTTTTATAAAATGATATTTAAAATGACTATCGCTTTCTTTCTCGCTGATAGTTTAAACAGAAATTACAGAAAGTTTTTAGAAATTATAAATTAGAAAAATCCATTATTAAAAGTTCTTATTCTCCATTGTATACAAAGCTTTTGCATCTTCCTATAGAACACCTTTAAACTTTCTTTCTTATATTAATATTAAAAAAGCTTTACAAAAACTCTACAATTTCTTTTGAACTAAACAATTCGTGTTCTCTAAAGCAACTGAGAATTTTAATATTCTATTTTCAATAAAAGCTCTTCGAAAACTCTATAGTTTCTATTCTTTTTTTTTTTTTTTTTTTTTTTTTATTTATTTATTCATAATCAAAAAGCCTTCATTGGCCAAAACGATTACATAGTAATATCTTTACACTTTACACAATTTCTTTTCTCTAAACTAAATGAGAATTTTAAACTCATATTTTCGTTCATAAAATGATATTTAAAATGACTTAATGAATGATTTTAAACAGATTAAAATAAAATAACTAAAAATTTTAATAAAAAAAATCAAAAATCTTACTTTGTACTCTTTCGATTTTCGGCGAGTTTACAAGACTGGCTGTACGTTTTATAGGCCGAGGCATTGTTTTGGCAGCCTGTCGCACGGGTGGTGGCGGTCTTGGCGGTGGTGTTGGTGATTTTAATATACCTTTTCGTATTGAGTGCATACTCGGATTTCGTACAAGTTCTCGGCTCGACATTATAGTCGATGGTATAGACTGTATAACCGTTGTGCAATTTGTGGTTGTGCACGGGACGTTTTCTCCGGATTCTTGTGGTAGAGGGTGATTGATATTTAAGGAAGGCTGCATTAAGATCGTTGATACTGGTAATTGGTGTTGTTGTTGATGTGGAGACATTGGAGTTATTGCTGTTATTTGGTGTTGTTGATGTTGTTGTGATGTTTGAGATTGTGGCATTTGTTGTTGTGTGGTTGTTGTTAGTGTTGTTGCTAAAGTTTGACATAAATCAGTGTTGTTGTTTATTGTTTTTGTAGTAGTGGTAGTCAAGGTACTACAGGTGTTTGAGCCAGAATTTGTGGTAGTTTTAGCACATTTTTTATAAGTAACTAAAAAAATTGTTTGTGCGATTTTTTGTTTTTGGTTTTTTTGAAAATAAGCAAATAAAAATTTTATAAAAATTTAAGCAAAAATTATAATTTTAAATAAATTAAAAGGTTTTTAATATTTCTAAAGCAATTTTTTTTAGCAATCAATCAAGAAAACTTTATAATCTGTACTAGATAAAATTTTTTCTGCGGGCACTCTTTTTCAATTATCTTTAATTTAAAAATAAATTTATATCGATTTTTTTCTAACTGTCTACACCGTTTCCAATAAATTTTCCAAATAAACCTATTTTAATTAAGAAATCCCTTTTAAAATTAAATTCATTAAAGATCAATTGAAGGGCTTACTGCAAAAACTTGATAAGCAGCATTTTATTTTTTGGTATTTTTTGCCTTCTACTGATGTTAAATTGACAAATTTGTGGCAAAAGTCTTGCTTAAGCCCGTCGTACAAGTTTCTTGAGAATAAAAGTTCTGCAAAAGTATTTTTTTCTACATTATTTCAAAAGTTTTAAGGCAAAAACCAGCATAAAATGAAATGTTGCTTAAGGCCGTTTGTCACGATAAGACTCAGTAAAATGATCTGTCAAAAAATCGTGTAGAATTTAAAAATGTTATCGTGTACATGCGAAATGTAATGACACGGACGGTAATACGGAAGAAATTTTGACAGTTGTATAATACTCGTCATTTTTACACTCAAAATAATAACTCTGTTAAATTACAGAAAAACTCTGCTAATTTAACAGAGTACACCATACTTTTCCAGCTAACAACATTTTTTGGTAATTTTACTAAAAAACTCTGTAAAATGATTTTGACAGAAAAAAAGCTGTTAATTTACAGAATTTTTAGTAAAATTTTGGTTAAATATGAAAGCTTTTTTACAGAGAAAACTCTGTAATTTTACCATAAAACTCTGTAAAATGATTTGGACAAAAAAAACTGTTAATTTATAGATTTTCTAGTAAAATATTGGTTAAATAAACCACCATTTAGCAAGGAAAATTATGAAATTTACATATATTTGATGCAAAAAAAAATTTACAGAAAAAACTCTGTAAATTTACAGAGTTAAGTTAAATGCATGTTATTTTGTAAAATTTTTATAAGATTTCTAAAAAATAAATTTTGATAACTTTTTTTGCTACTTTTTTAACTTTTTCTCAAAAAAAAAAATTACAGATAAAATTTTGATGTTTGGTAACAAAAACAAAAACTACTCAAAACAGAAAACTTTTTTGGTTATAAAAAAATACGAAGTATTTTGCTTAGATCTGTATATTAGCAGGAAACTCTGTTAATTATCTTTAAAATTAAGATTATAAAGTAAAAAGTAATATAACAGAGGAAATTTTGTTTTTTTGTCACAACAAAATACAAAGTTTTTTCTTTAAATCTGTATTTTGACAGAAAACTCTGTCAAATATCTGTTGAATTGAGATTACAGTCATTTTACAGAGTATTTTACAGAGTTATTATTATGAGTGTAGAAATATTTCTAAAAGCTGAGACTTTTCTTTTTATCAGGGATGTATTTTTTTTTTTTAATTTATTGCCAAAAACATAAAAACAAAAAAGTAAGGATAGAAAGTTTATGTTATTAATTTATAAGTCTCTTATTGTAATGAATTTTTAAAAAATACGCAACAAATTCTCTTTTTCAGGATTTATTTTTCTAAACAGCTGTTTTCATATTATTTTAAATGTGATGGTTGCAAAGAGCAATGTATCGAAAATATTTTTTGTTTGATTTTTTGACAGTCAGACCAAATTTCATTTTATTTTGGTTTAACAAAATCATACGACTCACAATCAGTATAATATTGACAAACGGCCTTTATCGAGTTTTTACAATAAGCCCTTCAATTAAACTCTAAAAAGTCCAATTGAAATTAAAGCCCCTTTGAAAATCAGAAAAAAAATTAGAATGTATTTGTTATGCTTAAATCAAAAATTCTTTGAAACTCAATTAGAATCCTAAAAAAACCTTAACAAAATTTGAAAAAGAAAAGCTGAATTAAAAAGTCCTGTCGAAAATCAGAAAAAAGCGAATTTGAATTCAGAAAAGCTGTATTAAAGTTTAGAAATCTTAAAATCCAGAATAACTAAAAGCTTTAATTTTTAAATTTCACTCAAACTTTTATGAATTCTAATGGGCCTTGTTGAATTTTAATAACGATTTTCTGATTTTTTACTATGGAATTCTTGAATTTTAATTGGAATTGCAGAATTTGGTTCTGGTTTTTGTGAGTGTTTATTTTGCTTTTTTATCCCATAAAATTTTTCCGTTTGTAACAAGTTCAAATATCAGACCCGTAAAGTATAAATATTCTTTATCACCAATCGGTTATATGTCGATCTAGCGATGTTCGTCCGTATGTCTGATGAAAACACACTTAATTCCGAAAGAACACTCTGAGGCTGCTGAAGTTTCGAAAAAGATCAATTGTAATTCGAAATCAATCAATTGTAATTCAAAAAAGATCAATTTAAATTCGAAACTGATCAATTGAAATTCAGAAAAGATTAATTGTAATTCGGAAAAGATTAATTGCAATTCGAAAAAAATCAATTTTTATTCGAAAAACACCAATTGTAGTTGGAAAAAGATCAGTTGTAACAACAATATTCCAATTGTTGTCCAAAAAAAAAGTTCAGCTAAATTTCCTTTAATCTTTTTTTTTAATTACAAGTGGAAACTTTGAATTACGATCATTTTTTCGATTTTTCAATTGATCTTTTTCGAATTATAATTGGTATTTTTCGAATTACAATTGATCTTTTTCGAATTTCAATTGATCTTTTTCGAATTATAATTGATATTTTTTAAATTACAGTTGATCTATTTCTATTGCAATTGATCTTTTTCGAATTTCGATTGGAATTGTAATTCAGAAAAGATAAATTGTAGTTCGAAAACATCAACTCTTATTTGGAAAAGATAAATTCTTGTTCGAAAAAGATCAATTGTAATTCCAAGATTCCAATTGTAGTTCAAAATATATCAACTGAATTTCCATTAATCTTTTTAAATTACAATTGGAAACTTTGAATTACGATCAATCTTTTTCGATTTTTCAATTGATCTGTTTCGAATTAAATTTTTTTTTTCGAATTATAATTGATATTTTTCGATTTTAAATTGCTCTTTTTCAAATTACAATTGATCTTTTTCGAATTACAATAGATCTTTTTCGAATTACAATTGAACTTTTTCAAATTTCAATTGATCTTTTTCGAATTTCGATTGGAATCTTCGAATTTCAATTTATTTTTTTTATTAAAATTGAAATCTTCCAATTACAGTTAATATTTTTCAAATTACATTTGATCTTTTCGATTTACACTTGGTCTTTTCCGAATAACACTTGTCCTTTTTCGGATTACAATTGATGTTTTTTGAAGAACAATTTATTTATTTCGAATTACAATTGATCTTTTTCGAATTACAATTTGAATTTCTAAATTACAAATTGAATTTTCGAATTGCAAATGGTATTTTCGAATAACGAGTGAAATCTTCGAATTACAAATGTAATTTTCGATTTAAAAATAGAATCTTCCGATTTCAAGTAGAATCTTCGAATAAAAATTGATATTTTTCGAATTAAATCTGAAAATAGGGTAGTTCCAAAGTTGGTTAGATATTTATTTAACCCTTATTCCCTCCTTGGCTCAATTTCTATGCGAACGAGATTATAGCAACATTTTTAGGAAGGGGAAAAGGTTTAAGATGGCCTTTGATTTTTCTAAATTTTATGGTGACAGGACATAATCCCCACGGACATTATCCCCATAACGGAAATGGGGATTATGACCTAATGCATTACGGACATAATCCCCATATTAGTTGTGGGGACTATGACCATTTCAAAAACGGTCATAATCCCAATGGGGATTATGCCCCTTCCCTGTAGGGATTACGCCCGAAAGTTTTTCGGGCATAACCCCATTCATATTATGGGCACTAAGTCCAAAACAATTTCGGTCATAATCCCTTTATTTTGCGGAGAGGGTGGGCTTAATGCATGGAGTTTGTAATCCCTAAGCCCGGCCGAAGGCCGGCTACGAAGAAAAACTTTTAAGATAAAAAAAAAATTTCACATAATTATTGGGATTATGACCTATTAGTATAGTAGACATTACCCCTGTAATGGAGATTATGTCCACTTTTTACGTGGTCATTGTCCCCAAAAAACTGGGAATTATGTCCATTTTTTATTGGGATTATGCCCAAATTTTTTTCGGTCATAGTCCCCACTACCGTTATGGGGATTATGACCGAATTCGTTTTGGTCATAATCCCCATAACGGAAATGGGGGTTATGTCCGTGGGGATTATGTCATATCACCAAATTTTATACTTTAACAACTTCGCTTTTCTCTAAATTTTCATACAAACCGTGTTTTTTATTATACCCTCCAACTACAGTATGGGGGTATACTCACTTTGTCATTCCGTGTGTAACGCATCGAAATATCGGTCTAGGACCCTATAAAGTATATATATTATTGATCAGTGATCGATTCTAAGACATTCTAGCGATGTCCGTCTGTCCGTCCGTCCGTCCGTCCGTCCGTCTGTCCGTCCGTCCGTCTGTGGAAGACACGATACAGTCCAAAATAAAAGTGCAAGACTCCTGACATTTGGCACATACATGTCTTATATTCATAGGCTGGTTAAGTTCGGAGATGGGCAAAATCGGACCAGGGGGGAAAAAGTTCCCCCTTGACGAAGTAAACCAACCAATGAAAAAAGGTAACTTTTTATAGGTTTTTTGTATTTTTGTTAAACAAATGAAACATTTTTATGCTTGAAAAATCATTTTTTTACCAGAGAGAAGGTGTCCCCAAGGACCCCCGATGTGCCCCCCCCCCCCCCCACAAAAAAAAATAAAACGCCCCTGCAATTTTTTTTATTTTTAAACGTTGGAGGGTATACAAGATTCGGCACAGCCGAATTTAACACTCTCACTTGTTTTTTTTTTAACTTTAATAAAATTTCCACAATTTTTCGAATATTCCGGAAATGTTCTTTTTAAATTTAGTGAGAGTTTTTTTTTTAGCTTAGAGTTTTTTTCTAAATATTCTTGAGTTTTTACGGTTTTTACTGAGTTTTTTTTTTTAGCTTTTGTTCGATGTTTTTATGAAATTTTCTTAATTTCATATTCGAATGTGAAGTTGTGTCGTTCATGAACGAACTAGTTCAAATTTTACTAAACGATTTGGACTAGTTTATTCATTATAGTTCATTAAGGTCTTCCGTAAAATAAACGAGTAAGTATAAACTTATTCGTATATTACATTCCTTTTAATTTTTTTTTTTAAACGACAGATTTATCATAAAATATTTGATCAATCTGTCAAGATCCAAAAAATTATAAAATTTGCCTGCAAGAAAAATTCCCACGGACAGACGAACATCGCTTAATCAAAAAATAGTCGATTCAATATGACGCAGAAAATTTTTTTTAATTGGTTCTAGATGTATATCTGCTTCAGATATCTTCCTATACAAAAATTTCTAAAAAAATTATATTTTATGATTTCGTCCTAGTTCCTTCCTAAATTTGTTAACCCAAATAAAGATTTTTTTTGTAAATAAAATATTACCACTGCCGCTGCTTCTAATGCCTTTTAAACGATGCTCTGTTGAAAACGGAGATTTTGCGGTGGTCGTCGTTGTTGTTGCTGCACTTGCTCCAGAATTTTCTGAACGTTTCCAAAATTTACCACCTAATAGACCCACATGACTTCTTTGACTATCACGACAGCTATTCGATTTTGTAGAACGTTTAAAAAATAAATTTGTAAAGAAAGCCTCTACTCTTTCCATATGAGATTTTTTAAGTTTTAACGGCTGTACTTCAGCTGTTTGGCTTCTGGGTGCTTGCGTGGATTCTATATCCACTACAATTTCTGTATCATTGTTTACAGTTAAACATTCCATTTCATTGGTAGTTGTTATAACTGATCTTTGCATAGTTTCCAATTCCGTTTCCTTTTGTTGATCTAAAGAAATTTCCAATTGTTTATTATCATTAGAATTTTCTAATGTTTTCGTTGTGGTTTTACTATGTTTACCTCTGGTAGGTAAAGTATGACATGCTTGTAATTGTTTGTGCTCATTAGCCGCCACCGTTGCTGTAGTTGTAATTGCTAAGTCATCTTGTACTCTACCTTGTCTTCCGATACGTCCCAAGGTAGACGACGACGATTGTCTTGTGACATTGAGTAATGTTGTTTGCGTGGTATTTGCACTATTATTAAGTGTTGATGAAGACACTGAACTGTCATTTACTGTCGAGGCTGTCAAGTTAGCCAGTGTTGCATTTGGTTTTAAAGTCATGCGATTAACGGCTAAATTTTCTTTAGTATCACTGCTAACATGCACCATAACACCAGGTCTCAATGGCCAACGGGGTGGTGATTTAGGAATTTGTGTACTACAACGTACACTTAAAATGGGAGTGGTAGATAGTGATTGTGTTAATGTTGATAAAGGTGTTGTAGATGTTGTTGTTGTTGCTTCAACATTGCTACATACAGATGTTGTTGTTGTTGTTGCGTTTGTGTTAGTGCTTAATATTTGTTTTATTTCATTAATACCATTATTACTACTAATATTACTAACATTTTCTTTGGGTGTATTCATTAAATGTTTTGTGAGTATGGGCGTTTGTTTGGGTGTTATTTTAGGTGGTGTTGGTATTTGTATGTTTGATGATATTTCTTTTAATTGTCCTGTCAATGCAGGCGGTATTAGTAAGGTGGATGAGATTATGGGAACTTTAAGAGTATCGGGTAAAACTGTTGAAGCCGGTATCACTTGTGGCATATTAGGTGTATATGACAAAACACTTTAGTAATGTTTTTTTGTTTGTCAAAAAATCAGTTAAATGATGATTATGATGCGTTTTTTATTTTATTTGTTTAGTGATGTTTAATTGAGTTTTTTTTTATTTGTTTAAAAAAAGCATTTACAAAAAAAAACAAGCCATTTTTGAATTACAAACACACATACATAAGCAAACAAAATTTGTGCAAATACATTGAATGAAATGAAAAAAGAATTAAAAAAAATAAAAATTAAAAAAATTAGTAAAACTGAAAAATAAATTATTAAATTATTACATCTATTTAACTAAAAATTATAAATAATAAGCTTAAAGAAAAACTTGAAATTTTACGAAACGAAGGTTTATTTTCATTCCTCGGAAATAAAATGAAAAAGATTTGCAATATGATTGCAAAGTCTCTAACATCTCTAACAGGATTTTCCTCAAAATAACAATATGTTTCATCATAGTGATGAAATTTCTTAAACTGGAACTTTTATCACGAATGAAAATTTATAACATTTTCTTAGCTTAAGGATATTTTTCCATATAATGAAATGTTTCATGATGAAAGGTGAATATCTGTTTTTGTTGGTTGTTTGACTGTCGTGATCAAACTAAGAGGGGGTACACATTTCTTATTCTAGTGCTCAATGAGTCTAGAGTTGAATATGTATAAATATTTTTGTTTTGTGTAACGCTTGTCAATTTAACTCACTTGTAGTATAGGGTTTTTATATTTACTAAATAGTGTTGACAATGAAATCTGACAAATTCCTAAACATCTGTCATAACCAACATAAATAAATTTAAAACAGAAAAATATTCTTCTTGAAAATTCTATAAGAATATCGTGGTTTTAATTACTAAAGAAAAATAACCTAGAGCTAGAATAACCCTTTTCAAAATATAATAATAAAAATAATAAAACATACACAGAAAAAATTTGAAACGAATTTCAATCAACAAAAACGCGGATTCAATCAATTTTTTGATTGAAATTCCTCCAATTAAAAAAATTGTTATACCAATCATCAAATTGTAGGTGATTGATTGAAAATTTTTTCAATCAAACATTTTTTCGATTTTGATTAAAAATTTTATCAATTTTTTGTTTAAAGTCAATCAAAATATTGATTGATTTAACAAATGAATTGTAAGCTTATGACAAAACTATCAAAAAATTCATCTATTTTGCTTTCCAATATGTTGCCAACAATAAAAAAAGTAAAGCCCGATTATTTTGTATATTTTTGAATTAATCTATTCAAATAAATTAAAGCGAAAAAAAAATCTGGTATGTTGAAAATTTTTACCAAAAATTAGCAAAAATTTTAATCAAAACATTGATTGACTCATTTAATTTTTGTTGATCAATACATTTAATTGAAAATTTTTAGCCAATAATTTTTTGTGTGTATAAATATTTTTTTTTTTTTTTTTCAGAAATAAACATCAGAAGGCGATTTATTTATGCTGTATTCAACAAAATATTCACCATAAAACTTCAAAAATAGAACATCAAATATTAATTAAAACGGGGTGAGTCTAAATTTTTTATCTTACTATTATTTGTGTTTACTATTTATAAAATCAATCTATTTCTGAGGCAAATCTTAATCCAAGTGATTAAAAAATGAAAAATATATTTAGTTTGATTAAAAATTATTTTTTTAAATATTGGTTGACAAAGTCGTTCGTCGAATTTTTCGATAAACTGACTTTTTTTCGGAATTTTTGCTTATGTGAAGACAGTTGAGCTCAGGTTCAAAGTATAATTATGTATTATAATTTTTGGATGTTTGTAAAGACAGTTGAGCTCAGGTTCAAAGTATAATTATGTATTATAATTTTTGGATTTGTTATACTATATTGTTTTAAATTGAGAAAAGGGTGAAAGAAAATTTTTTAATTTTTCTAGAAATTTAAGACATCCAGGTTAGTTTTCAGTTATTATTATAATTCTCAGAAAACTTTAAATGTCAAATTTATTTTGAATATTATAGTCAATTATACTCTATATGTGGAAATTATTATCAGATCGTAGCCGCCAAGGTTTGCACCCATGATCTGTAGTGTTTGCTAGTAACTGCCTCTTAGATACGATCACTCAAGTCGGCTGTTAAGCAAGTATCAATTTTTCTATTTTCCGGTTTTTTAAAATCGGTTGTTTTTTTAGATATTCGAGAAAGGACGGTTTCTGTGTCGAATTTTTCAATGTTTTTGAATAATAACTCGAAAGAACCTATCACTGATTTAACATAAAAAAATATGTCGAAATGGTTTTTTTCATGGTACTTAATGGGGTCTTACAAGGGAAGTATCTCAACCCTTATGAACCGATTTGCTTGAAACTTAAAATGTATATCAAGGAGATAATTCTAAGGTTGGGGTGTCTCGGCTTATCGGCCATATCGGGGATTTAGGGGTACAAAACATGGGTCAAAAAATGGCGAAAAAATAGTTTTTTGGATTTTTCAGCCATTCGGTTTCTTTAAATATTTTTTTCAGAAAAATGTGTAAATTTTGGGGGGTACTTATGTGAAGACATTGACCTACGATATCCATATGGATAAGAAATAATCTTTATTAAATTTAAGTCGACCCGTATTTTTGCCCTAGATGATATTCCTGTTATTTCTGAAGTTATCAAAATTTTCTCGAAGGTCCACATGGTTTCATAAGGGGAAATGAAATTTTTAAACACCGATATGGCCGATAAGCCGAGACACCCCAACCTTAAAATCGTCTCTTTAATATATATTTTAAGTTTCAGGCAAATCGGTTCATAAGGGTTGAGATACTTCCCTTGTTAGACTAATATTTCTATGCGTTACACACCGAATGACAAAATGAGTATTACAGTGAAAACAAGTAAAAAACTTAAATTCGGCCTTGCCGAATGTAGTGATACCCTCCAAAATTCCTAAAAGATTTTTGCAAAAACTTTATTTAAAAGGAAATTAATTTTGAAAAAAAAAAAAAATTTGGAAAAAAAAGAATGGTAAAAAAAATCCGTGATTTTTTTTTTTGTCAAAAAATATGTTTGTACGTGTTTAAATACCATTTAGTATTCAATTATGTTCACAAAAGTCAACCAGCAGCTGAATTAAAGCATTTTGTATTTTTAGGTTATGTTGAATGTACTAAAATTTTTGAGGTGTCCTTACATTTTCGTTCAAAATTTTGAACCGCTAAACCGATATCGCTCAAATGCAATACCAAACTTCTAGGGAGAACTTTCAATAAATATGTTAAGTTTCAGTCATCTCCGTGTAATATTTTGGCCGTGATCACCATTTCCACAGACAGACAGACGGACATTGCTAGAATGTCTTAAAATCGATCGGGGATCATGAATATATATACTTTTTGGGGTCCTAGACCGATATTTCGATGAGTTACAAACGGAATGACAAACTTATATATACCCTCTATCACTAGAGTGGAGGGTATAAAAAAGACATAACTAAAATTTAGGAAAAAATTTCTTTGAAAATTGTTCATGAATTTTCCTAAAATTTAGTTAAATTAAACTTAAAAATGATAAATTTACTTTCTTAGAATTTAGTTAATAACTTTTTAGAATTTAGTTAAAAATTCAAAATGGCGTTATCTCGAAAACTAAGCAAGATAGAGCGACAAGGATTAAAAATTTCAAAAGAAAGTACTACAAAAAAAGTACTATTGAGAATAGCTTAGCTCTATCTCCTCCCCCACAATTTTTTTCGGGGTCTCAATATCCTAATTTCGGATCTAAATATTGACATTCCCGAGATTTTTTATATGCAAATATCTCGGTAAATACTGCCGACACGAGAAAAAGTCCAACGGCATTTTTGTTGCTCTTGACTCATAGAACACTTTTGCAAATACCCGAAAGCCATCCGACTAATATTTTTTAGTTATTTACTTTTTAAAATTCTCAAGACCTTATCAGGCCCCTAATTCGCGTATCTCAAAAACTAAGCAAGGTAAAGCGAAACGGACAAAGGTTTTGAATCAATGGCGATATTCAAAGAACCCAAGGAGTTTTCGAGTCAACAGGGTCAGGACTCATGAGGTCCGAACCCAATGGGTCTAGATCCAATAAATAAATAATAATAATTTGAACTAAACCAAATAAAAACAAGTAAGAATGTCGGTCAAGACCGACCATATGATACCCTTCACCTTTGTTTTCCGGAAAATGGGTCTTAAGTCCAAACATGGACCGAATGGATCTATCTTTTTTTAGATATTTATTATGAATAGAAAACACACACTGATCAAATTTTAGTGGAATTAGATTATTTTTTTTGTCAATAGACCGATTTAACTGAATATCGGTCGGTCCATTTTTATGACGTTTAAGGGAATTGTGTGAATATCGGGAGGGTGGTTTGTATGGGGACTACCAGATTCATTTAAAATTTGGAATTGTGATTCGTGCATACAAAATTAACCTGTTAAATTTCAAAGCTATTATAATACGGTTATTAGAGACATTTAAGCATAATCCAAAGGGGGCGTTTGTAGGGGGGCTAGGTCTAAACATGGACCGATTTTTGTCCAATTTCAATACGCTTCGTCTTTGGGCCAAAAGATGCTTAAGTTTCAAATTTCAAGTCAATTGATTGAAAATTGCGACCTGTATCGTGCTTAAACCGATAGATAAACAGACAGAAGGACGGACGGACGTCGCTAAATCGACTCAAATAGTAATTCTGTGTCGATCGGTATGCTTGAAGGTAGGTCTAGGACCAATATTTCGGGTACTTACAAACATCAGCACAAACTCATTATACCCTGTACCACAGAATGGTGTAGGAACTTTTTTCTCAAAATTTTGTTAATTTTTCCTATTTTTTAATTCACTTTTTTTTGAGTGAAGAGTCACATTTTCTCTTCAACATTCCATTTTCCAGGAAAATTTTTGTTCTTTTATTTTAGATAAAAAAAAAACGTTGCCCTGACAATTGGGAAAATTAAAAATTGGTGAAAAAATGCGGGGGTGGTGAAATAAAGCCAAAGGCAATAAGGCCATATGGCCTTATTTCTCAATTCAATGGGAAATAAGGCCATATGGCTTTATTACCAACACGATTGAGCAATAAAGTCATATTGATTTTGCAACCAAAGTGGAAATAAAGCCTTATCAGTTGAAATTGTGGAAATATATTTCCCCGTAAATCCTGCTACCCCAAAAAAAAAATATTTAGCGAAGCCGCTAAATTAATTTATGGAGTTTGTAATCCCTATGCCCGGCCGAAGGCCGGCTACGCAGAAAAAAAAACCCTGCCATTTTTTTTATTGGCAGGGTTTTTAATTTAAAGATTTTTTAACAAAAAAAGTTTTTCTGTGTAGCCGGCCTTCGGCCGGGCTTAGGGATTACAAAATCCATGTATTAAACCCACCCTCTCCGCAAAGTAAAGTTTTCTAGGGCACCAGGCTTTTGCGCTATCAAATTTGTTATGCCTCAAAAAGGCCTGATAACCAAAATAGCTTTGGATTGCAGAGAGGGTGGGTTTAATGCATGGAGTATGTAATCCCTAAGCCCGGCCAAAGACCGGCTACGCAGAAAACCTTTATTCAAAAAAAAAAAAAAAAAACAAATCATAGAAGTCGTAATTTCGACATTTCGTCAAAAAAAAAATATTTTGGATTTTTTGACAATTTGGTTTTAGGAGAACTGACATTTCTAGACCTATCATTTTGGGCTATATGTCGCAGCTTGAGCGATATGACATTAACGGTTTTGGGCGATAAGAAGTTGGGCGCTATCTCCGTACGCCATTTCAAACTCCATAAATTAATTTAGCGGCTTCGCTAAATAATTTTTTTTTGGGTAGCAGGATTTACGTGGAAATATATTTCCACACTCTCCGCAAAATAATGATGAACATTTTTAAAAAATATTCAAATGAGTAACAAAGCCATATATGGCTTTATTTCCAACAGTGGTTGGTAATAACGCCATATGGCCTTATTTCTCAACTCTATGGGAAATAAGGCCATATGGCCTTATTGCCTATGGCTTTATTTCACCCCCCCAAAAAATGCAACTCTAAGGTGGCATTTTTCAAAAATAAATTTTTTTTATCGCAATGAGAATGTAGGTTGGATTTCTTGTTCTTGCTAGAGGGCGTCCCAAATTAAGTGTAAAAAGGTTTCACACCAAGATTTTACACAGTGCCATCTTAAGGTGTGGCGGGCCCATTAAACACATAAGACTTTTAAGCCCCGCTGAAATGTATGTTTTTATATATTATGGTTAATTGGCTTAAATTTTCTGTGAAAAAATTGTTTCAGAACCTGAAACCTCTATTAAGGAAACTCAGACTCTACACATAAAATGTCTTAAGGTCTAACATTTTTTTATACGAAAAATATCTCAGAACCTGAGATCTTCTCTGTATAAAGGATGTTTCAGAATCCAAAA
The DNA here is from genome assembly GCA_963921195.1 of Pegoplata infirma. NCBI lineage: Eukaryota > Metazoa > Arthropoda > Insecta > Diptera > Anthomyiidae > Pegoplata > Pegoplata infirma. The sequence goes on along the minus strand of OY992539.1, from coordinate 208,173,993 downwards.
ACTTTGCTACACGAAAAATGTCTCAGAGCCTGACAATTTGGCTTACGATTCTTAGACATTTTTCAAAGAGAAAATGTTTTAAATTCTCTTTCTTACATTCTGAGACACTTTTCACATAGTAAAATTCTCAGATACTGAAACATTTTTCTATAGAAAATGTTTCAGATTCTTAAAAATTTTTCTATGGGCAATGTTTTAGATTCCGAGACATTTTCTATAGAAAATGTTCCAGATTCTAAAACATTTTTCGTATACAAAAAGTCAAATTAAATTTAGATTCACAGAAAGGGTTTGAAACGATTTTCAATCAACAAAAACGCGGATTCAATAAATTTTTTTTATTGAAATTCCTCCAATCAAGAAAATTGTTATACCAATCATCAAATTGTAGGTGATTAATCGAATATTTTTTCTATTAAATATTTTTCGATTTTGATCAAAAATTTGAACAATTTTTTTATTTATAGTCAATCAAAATAATGATTGATCTAGCAAATCAAATGTAAGCTTATAACAAAATTATGAAAAAATTCATCTTTTTGCTTTCCAATATGTTGCCAACCATAAAAAAATAACCCCTGATTATTTTGTATATTTTTGAATTGATGTATTCAAATAAATTAAAGCGAAAAAAAATCTGGTATGTAATTTGTAATTCGACAGTTAAAGAAAAAAACAAAAATTGGAATCAAAACATTGATTGACTCATTTTAATTTTGTTGATCAATTGATTTAATTGATAATTTTTAACCAATAATTTTTTGTGTGATTTTAATAACACAGTGCAACAACCAAAATCTAAATGGTATGAAACCAAAAGCAATTGAAAATTGAAATTTTACATAATAAAACCCCCGAGTAAGTTTAGTGCGATAATTTTTACACGTATTTGAAGTTGGTGAACTATTAATATAATTCTAATTACTTGAACACTTTATAAAAGGCGTACACTTATTTTGTAATTGCCTTTAATTACACTGTGCTACAGTGAAAAAATACTTCTGATGTGACATAGTATAGGTTGTTGGTCTTATCGAGTAGATCACAAGGATTGCCCATTAAACTTGTCAGATTCCCTCAAATTTTAGAGTTATTGTCAAAAAACGTTTTTTTTTTTTTGACTTTTCTCACTAAACCTTGTGTAATTCAGAAAATTTTCAACCGATTTTAAATTTTTAAACTGTTTTGGATAGAAAAAGGATAGGGCTTTCCATGTGTGTGAATTGGCCAATAAGTAAAAGAAAGATATCTATCGATTTTTTCTATAATAAAATCTTTTTTTTTTATTATTTTTTGAAAATTTTTCGAGTTTATCAATTTTTGTCTGCTATAGTTCGTTTAACAACCTTTATATTTATGAGCGTTTTTTTAAAGATAATTTAATTCTAAATACGATAAGCTTTATCCTGAAAAAATCGGATAATAATTGACAGAGTTGTGATAATTTTTCTAAAAAAGAAAATTAAGATTTTGCAGGAAATCGCCGTTCATATAACCCAGGCAAAAAAATAAATTATCATAAATGGTCATGTACAATATTTTTAAAGGTTTTTGGCGCGCTGAATCCGAATCTAGCCTTTAAATTGCTCTATCTCGTCAGGTTTTTGAGATATTTAACATAAATTGATATGTATATCAAAAACTTAATAAGATATCGAAATTTCAAGGTCAAATTCGAATTCAGGAGGTCAAAAACCTTTAAAATTATGATACGCGACCTCTCGGTATGTTCGATTTTTTTTTATTTTTATCATACAAAATCTTAATTTTCTTTTTTAGAAAAATTATCACAACTCTGTTAATTGTTATCCGATTTTTTTTGGCATAAAGCTCATCGTATTCACAATTAAATTTTCTTTAGGAATACGTTTATTAATATTAATGTTGTTGAACAAACTATAGCAGAAAAAAATCGATAAACTCAAAAAATTTTCAAAAAATAACAAAAAATTAGATATTGTTGAAAAAATCAATACATATCTTTTTTATGTGTATAGACCAATTCACACACATGAAAAGCCCTATCCTTCTTCTATACAAAACAGTTGAAAAATTTATAATCGGTTGAAAAATGTTTGAGTTACACGTGGTTTAGTGAGAAAAGTCCCAAAAAAAGTTTTTGACAATAACTTTAAAACTTGAGGGTGTCTGGCAAGTTTGATGGGCATTTTTGTGATCTTTTCAACGAGACCTACAACCTTCACTACCTCATTTTAAAAGTATATTCGATTTTGTGTTTTTTGTAGCACAGTGTTGTCAATCATACGCAATGGTGCACAGTGGATTATTTTTAATAATTCGGCCATTCAGTAAATACTGGACCGCTTGTAGCGAAATTCATATTAATTTTAATAAAATTAAGAATTATGATTTTTTTTATTAAATTTTGGAACTTTTTCATTGTATTTATGAAAAAATTGTTAATATTTCTTAAATTCCACATGTTATGATTTATTCATAATTACTATGAAAAACTTCAAAAGTATTATAAAAAAGTTGATAAATTTTTATGAATTTGTTCATAAATACTTTGAAAGTCGTTCACAGGCAATTTTTTTTGTGTGTGTGCGCAATGGTAGTGAATGGTTTTCGTATTTCGGGACCTAACAGAACTTTCAAAGAATCTTTTTATTTTTTTTATAGCAAAGGCTTCTTCAAATCTAGATTATAATAGTCCTCAGAACTTTTAAAGAATGAATTCATTCTCTTTTATAAAAAAATTTCAAGTTTTTCTTTAATAAAAAAATAAATTAATTTTAAAAACAATAATGTTTGTATTAAACATTTATAAATAAATAAAAAATATCAAAAAAAAAATTCTGCTTACCTGTGTGTAGCACTCATAGATACATCAGTACGATCTTTAGTTATTGTTCAATAAAAAAATTTTTTGTGAGTGTAAAATAAAAATTTTGTTGTTTACCAATACAATGTATGCAGATTAAGTTAAGATGAATAATGTTGTGGAAAAACATGTTGATGAGGTGTTTTTATTTTAAATGTGGCAACAATTTTAAATGGATTTATTTTTAGAGTTTTTATCAAATATTAGCACAATTTGTGGTCAGTTTTTGTTTTTGTAGAGATTTGTTGGTTAATTAATAAAATTTTATTTTTAAGGCAAAAAAAAGTAAATAAAATAAATAATTATTTAGCCAAAACAAAAAAAAAATAATTAGAAAATACACATTTATAACACGTAAAAGCCATTTGATAATAATTTTTTTTTGTAGTGTCAACACCAATTAGTGGTTTTAGGCCAAATGTAATAAAATTGTTTGTAATAAAATTTATACAAATTTTAATTAACAAAAATGTTAAAAGTTTAAATATTTTTTTTTTTTTTGTGGAAATTTTATTTTTTTTTTGTTGGAAAATGATGATTTTTTTTTGTGTTAGGGTGAGGTTTTGATATGAGTTTTAGTTGTTTTTTTTTTTTAATGTTGTTTATATGTTTATTTATTTTATTTAATTAGTTTTTCAAATTCATTTTGTGTTTGTGTTAATTATATTTATTGTTAGTTTGTTTATTTTAATTTTTTTTTTTTAATATTTTTTTAAAGTGTTTGTTTTTTTTTTTATTGTGTTAATGTATTTGTTTTATTGTGAGTGTTTTAAAAATGATGGTTTTTTAAATTTGTGAGTTTTTTTTAAATGTGTAAATTTTTCAATAATTTCCAATTGTTGTTTTAATTTATTGATTGTTGATGGTAGTTTTGATGTTATTAAAAAGTTGTTGATCATTTTTTTATTTCATTTTATTTGTTTATATTGTTTTTTATAAACATTTTTTTGATGTGTCGATTTTTTTTTTTAATTTATTTATTTGCACAATAAAAGCGATTTTTATTATTTATTATTTACAGTTGCAAAATAAGCACAACATAAAAAAAGCATTTGAAAAAGAGAAAAAAATATATATTTTATATTTAATTAGTTGTTGAAAATAAAAAAAATAAGTTTTTTTTTTAATATTTACAATCGATTTTTAAAATAAAATAAATTTAAAATATATGTTATATGTTAATTTTAATTTAAAAGCGGAAATAGCAAAAGTGAAAAGATTATCAGGTGATGCGCAAAATATAAATATCATATATAGGTTTTAATATAAAATGTCAAAGTACTTTTACAAATATAAGGGCAATATTACACTTTATGGGGGAAACCCTAGAAAAACCTATCACCGTCTTTAGAATTTAAAAACTAGTAAAAAAGTTAAATTCGGCTTTGCCGAATGTATTGATACCCTCCACAATGTAATAAAAGATTATTTGCAAAAAAAAAAATTAAAAAAACAAGTAGAAAAGTTAAATTCGACTTTGCCGAATCTATGAATACCCTCCACAATGCATTTTTTTTAAAGGGTAGTAAATTTTTTAACGTGAAAAAATTAACAATTTTGATTAGAAATATTTTATTTTGAGTAAAAAACTCTTTTTTTGTCATTTTTTTTTTTTTTTTTTTAAAAAAAGAAAAATTACTAATTTTTTTTTTCGAGTGTAAAATTTTTTTCGAGTGTAATTTTTTTTTTTACTGTAAAAATATTTCTGAGCAAATGCACGTACGTATGTACACAAAATATTGTCATTTTTGTTAAAAAAAAAATAAATTTTTTTTTGTGTAAATTTTTTTTTGAGTGTAAAATTTTTTTTGAATGTAAAATTTTGTTTGAATGTAAAATTTTTTTCGAGTGTAATTTTTAAGTTACCAAAGCTTTTAAAACTCAACAAGTTTAAAACGCATTGCTTTAAAATTAAACAAGTTTGAAAAGCATTGTTTAGTTACCACCAATTATTTTTTAAAAACTTGTTAAAACACGTGGCATTTTAGATGAAACTAATCTGAAATTCAGGGTTTGCTTATAACTTTTGATTGAGCTGAAATTTAATACCAAACAGACCCGGGGAACGGCAAAGATACATGCCAAGCGTCAGTAGTCCCATTATTGTGTTTCGAAAGTTATCGTGTTTTTTATCTCGTAAATTCGCGAAACAACACCCTTGCCGAAATTTACTCTTTTGCTCATAACTTTTGAACCACTGTACCGATTTGTCTGGATTGCAATACCAACCTGACCAGGTAAATGACAAACATATATGCCAAGCTTCAGTAGCTTCTGTTAAGTCTTTCAAAAGTTAGCGTGTTTTCTACGGACGGACAAACAGACTAGATCGACTAAAAATCGATCGAGGATCATAAAGATACAGTGGTCGACAATACATTGGAAACTTTTTTATAGTAGATGAAATTTGTTAAAGACAAAGTTAGCCAAACTAAACGTTATAATTATCAAACAAGTATTATAAAAAAAAGTAATTTAGGTAATTTATCAAGCTTTAATTTAAGCTTAATAGCGTCCAGATTGGGAAAATATTGAATGTGTTACGAGGGTCGATGTGGAAAATGAAAAAATTTATAGACATTTTTCAGAACATTTTTAAAAAATATTTTCGAGTCGATTTTTTCCAAGTTAAAACATTAGAAATTTTAAAAAAGGTCCACTAGTTTTTATTCAGTGATCAAATAATTTTTCCAACAACCCAAACAAACAGTGGAATTTTTTAAGTGCAGTAGCAAAAATCCACATTTTTTGACCTTCAATTCTTTTGACCACCAATTTTTTGTGTCACCCGCGGATCTTTATAGAATTGGTTTTATTTTGTAGACCAGAAAAAATAAAGGGACACGTATTTTTTTTAGCGGCCCAAATTCATATTTAGGGGGTAAAAAGGAGGGGGGAAGACAAGGCCATTTTTCAGTTTTTTTCGTTTATCTCCTATATTATGCAAAGAAACCTAGTCATGTTACATACCAAATGAAAGGTCTTTGGCAAACTTATCTACATGTGCTAATAACGTGTCCAAACATTTACAACTTTTCGTCAAATTTGAGTAAAATGCCAAAATTTTCGGACATTTTTGTTAATAAGTCGAAAAAATTTACTTTTTTGGCACGTTAGCATCACGACATAGGTATTTTAAATACCTTTAATCTGATATTAAATATGCCTATATTAATTTTCAGTAAATAGACGTAAATCGTAAAAAACTGAAAAAGGTCAATTTCCCCCCATACAAATTGACCCCCCTAAAAATGAGTTTGGGCCGCTAAAAAAATACGTGTCGAATGAATTTTCGTTCTGAACAACATATCCAAATTTCATGAAGATCGGAGGGTGAAACCAGGGAGACTCTCCTTGTAAGTGGAGGGTATAAAAAACATAATACAAACATGTAAAAAAACTATAGTCGGTCTTTTCCGGAAAATGAGTCCCATGTCCAAACATGCACCGATTGAATCAATCTTTCATTAGATATTAACCAGCCAAATTTCGAAACGATACCTGTTTGATACAAATTTTAAGGGACGTTTGTACAGTCACTAGATCTAATCATGGATTGGTTTCTTCCAGTTTCAATGAAAGCTTAAATGAATTCTATTGACAGCTTAAATTTTAAATTTCCTCCAAATCGATTGATAACACTGTGCTACAGTGAAAAAATACTTCTGATGTTACATAGTATAGGTTGTTGGTCTTTTCAAGTAGATCACAAAAATGCCCATTAAACTTGCCAGACACTCTCAAATTTTAGAGTTATTGTCAAAAAACGTTTTTTGGGGATTTTCTCACTAAACCTTGTGTAATTCAGAATATGTTCAACCGATTTTAAATTTTTAAACTGTTTTTGATAGAAAAAGGATAGGGCTTTCCATGTGTTTGGATTGGTCAATACGTAGATGAAAGATATCTATTGACTTTCTTTTGAAAATTTTTCGAGTTTATCGATTTTTTTCTGCTATAGTTTGTTTAACAACCGTTATATTTATGAGCGTTTTTTTAAAGAAAATTTAATTCTAAATACGATAAGCTTTATCCTAAAAAATCGGATAATAATTGACAGAGTTGTGATAATTTTTCTAAAAAAGAAAAAGGTAGTTACAAACATCCGCACAATCTCATAATACCCTGTGCTAGAGTTTACTCACAAAAACAAAATTGCCAATGAACGGCTTTCATAGTATTTATGAACAAATTCATAAACAGTTATTAACTTTTTAATAATACTTATAAATTTTATCATAGTATTTATGAATAAATCATAACACAGTCCGACATCCAATATTGAACATGAACCGGATGATATAGATCTGAAAGTAGAGATCAAATGAAGAAAAACTGCATTTACAGTATTTAATTTTGTGATCCTGTTTCCTTTTAAAAGAACTTCAAAATTTTAAAGAATACATTTTGTAAAATATTTTCTAAAATATTTGTACTTGTCCTAGGATGACACTGGTGTTGGAAAATAAAAGAGGAGGATCTCCCCTAATTTTTCCATTTTTTATTTTGTCATATCAGGATAAAAGAATTATAGATAAGTCATTTGAAAACGGTTTCAAAATATTTTCTTAAAAATTCTGAATGATAATGAAGGATCAATTTTTGAAAGGACGTAACTTACCTCCTTTTTCCTGATATGTAAAAATAATAAAATAGGATAATTAAGGGAGATCTTCCTCTTTCATTTGCATGCTAGGAAAAGTAAAAATATTAAAAAAATATTTTTTTTAAATTGTATCCTCTAGAACTTTGAAGTCCTTTTAAAAGGAAACAGGATCACGAAAAGAAAAACTGTAAATGTAGTTTTACTACATTTAGCCTCCAGTTCCAAACGTATAGTATCCAGTTCATGTCCAACGAATTTTTGTATTTTTGTCGGACGGTGTAATATGTGGAATTTAATATATATATATTAATTCCTATAGTTCCAGGCTGGAACAAAGGGCCACAACAAAATGTCTCCATTCAGATCTGTCTTGTGCTAGCGTTTTTAATTCGGACCAAGATTTTTCCATCAAGCGAGCTTCGTGTTGCACCGTCCGTCTCCACGTATTAGATGGCCTACCAACTCTTCTATTGCCTTGTGGGTTCCATTCGATTGCCATTCTAGCAATATCTCCATTGGATCTTCTAAGAACATGACCTATCCAGTTCCATTTAAAAAATATTTGAATTTTTTTATAAATACTATGAAAAATTTCAAAAATTTAATGAAAAAGTTCATAATTTTTTATGTATTTGTTCATAAATACTATGAATTTCGTTCATTGGCAAATATTTTTTTTCTGTGTCAATACCGTAGTACCGGTATTCCCGTTTCTCGGTATTACCGGAAAATGGCACCAGTTCTTAAAAAATTCCCGGTACTGGAAATGTTAATTTTGACATTTTTTTTTTTTTGATAAAAACAAAGAAAAAAATTTAAGTGTACAAAATTTGAAAGAAGTCAAAACCGGAACCGAGAATACCGGGAACTACAATAACCGGCAAATGGCCGCTCTAGCCAGTACCACCGAGTGGTGTAGGGTCTAACAAGAAGGAATGCTCTTCGGCCATACCTTTTATATGTTATTGTATCATGATCGATTCCAAGACGTACTATGAATGTCCGTCCATTCGTCGGTGGAAAGCACGATGCAGTCCAAACAAAAAGAGCTTTATTTCTGAAGTTTGGCACCAACAGCGTTATGTTCAACGGCTAGTAAACTTCGGAAAATGGTCAAAAAGGGATTAAAGGAATGGTCAAAAAGGGATTGAAAAACTAAACCAACCTTTAAAAAACGTATTTTATACAGAAATTTTGTTAAGCAAACGAAACATTCTAATGTCAGAAGACTTTCAAAGTCATCCTGCACTTGTTTCATCCTATTCCGACTCGGAAAGTTCGTTTTTGTATCACTGTGTTATCAGAAAAAGCTGCTAATGGCACATTTAAACCCAAATATTTTATTTAAATTCATGTTATCTAAAAACATTAATGTATGCATATAAAATAAAATATTTAAACCAAAGTCAACAGATTTTTTTTTTATAAAATTTTCCATATTTGCTATTTCTAATTTACTGCATCACCCTTAATCCTCTTTTTTTTATTTATTTAAATAAATAAAATAAACGCGTATTAAAATTTTATTGTATAATTATTTAATAAACGTATAATGATTATGTTTTTATAATGTTTATGTTTATTTATTTAATTAAATAAAATAAATTTTAATTAAAATTAGTATAAATTTAGCTTTAGTTTTGACACATCATGCATGGATAATAACATGTTAAATAGCAAAAAATATATTTAAAAAAATTTAAGCAAAAAAGCAAAATACAGGCATGTGAAATTATAAAAAACAAATAGAATTAATATTAAATTTATGGTTTGTTTGAAATAGAAATATGCAAATAGGGAAGGGGTAGTTAGAAAGTAGGGAGGAATAAAAAAGAACAATTTGATATTAAAATGAGCTAAAAATAGCCTTTGATGCTACTTTTAATATGCAAGGGCTTTAGAGGGGAGAATAAGGGAAAGTATTATGAAAAGGTCCAGCAACTACCATATAAAAGCTTTGATCGCTTTCAAAGCTTGATATTAAAAAACACTTTCATACGTGACTGCAGAGAATAGGTTGCAAAAAAAAATTATTAAAAAGCTTTTCATTTTTATAAAAAAGCTTTTCACATTAAAATCTTTTTCGAATTAAATTGCTTTCTATCTTAAAAATCTTTTAAATACAATTTTAAAAACTTTTAAATAAAATTTAAAAAGCTCTTATTTTGGTTAAATTTTCAAATTAAAAAAAAATCGAATTACAAAGCTTTTAAACAAAATTCCAAAAACTCTATAATCAAATTTAAAGAGCTTTTATTTTTTAATTTTAATTTAAGAAAGTAGATAGCATTATCGAGAATCACATTTTATAATCAATAATTCCAAAAATTTTATTAAACAAAAGCTATTAATTCTCTTATTTAATGATTTTACAAAAATAATCAAAAGATTTTCTTGAAAGTAACTATTAAGCTTTTCGAAAGATTTTTACAAGCTTCCAAATAGAAGCACAGCACAAAAGCTTTAAAGATCTGTTATTAAAATTTCTTCCATTTACCTATTTTCTTTTTTAATTTTGTTAATTTGGAAGCAGCCTTTAGAAAGGATTCACGAGTCAAAGAGCTTTTCGAAATCTACTGAAGTTAAAGCTCCATAAAGATGCAGTGAAATCATGTAGTTTTCAGCGCTTTGGGTTATTTATTTTATTAAACTATGAATTTCTGAAAAAATTTCAAGGTTTTTAAAACTTCTTGTTGGTAAAAAAAAATACTTGAAAAAGTCTTTACGTACAAAATCCGCCATGTTTTTTAGGTTTCTAAAAAATTTTGAAGTTTTGGATTAAAGCGGAATTCAGATTCCTTTTCAGCTTATCAAAATACATAAAAAAGCTATTTTCTTTCCCAATCTTGAAAAATTAGTTATGTGTGACTGTTTTATTTTTTTTTACAAAACTTTAAGCTTTTATCAAACAATTTAAGCAAATTTGAATTTTTGCCTTTAGTATGCATATGAAAATTTTTCTTGGCAAAATCTTTCGAGCCGATTCAAAGTACAAGGATTTTCTATCAAGTTTTTTTTAAAGATTTCGAAACCAAAAAAAAGGAAAAAGCTTTTTTAAAGTTTAAAACTTGTTATTCAACTCAGTCACTTAACAAATTATATTTGCTTAAATTACACTCTTGAATTTATTAACAAAATAGTTCTGAAAGCTTATTTATTACCCTGAGCTTTTTTGAAAGTGCAACAAAAAAAATGTTTTATATAAAATTTAATTCAAAGGAATTTAAATTACCTTAATTATTTCGTTCTTTCTTACTTTTTTAAAAAGCTTTTTTTGAGAAGAGTTTAATAATAAATAAAGCTCGTTTTTTAAGTACCAAAAAAATTTACAAGGATTCTTTATTAAGTTTTTTAAAGATTTATAATTTTTTAAATCATATTGACAGGGGTATTGTATTTCGAAACGAAAAAAAAAGTAAAAAAGCTTGTTTAAAGTTTAAAAATTGTTTTTCAACTCAGTCACTTAACAAATTATATTTGCTTAAATTACATTAGCTCTTGAATTTATTAAAAATATAGTTCTGAAAGCTTATTTATAACCCTGAGCTTTTTTGAAAGCTTAACAAAAAAACTGTTTTATATAAAATTAAATTCATAGGAATTTAAAATCCTTTAATTATTTCGTTCTTTCTTATTTTTATAAAAAGCTTGTTTTAACAAGAGTTTAAAAATAAATAAAGCTCGTTTTTTAAATATAAAAATTATTTTTTTCTGGTTTTTTTTTAATGATTTTTAATTTTCTAAAATTTTATTATCGACAGGAGTAACGAAATAAACAAATACATGAAAAAGATTATCTTAAGTCAAAAAAGCTTTTTCCGCACTGTCACTTATGAAAAGCTTCATCGCCTTATAATTTTACTTCGTAAAATTCCAACTTCTTAAATTAAACCAAGTCTTGAAGTAATAAAAGCTTTTTTAGACACCTGACCATTTTTGCACACACAGTCAAAATGCTAAATTTTTAACTATTTTTTTTATTCAAAATTGAATTCGTAGGAGAAATAAATTCTATTCGGTATTTTTTTTTACAAAAAGCTTTTTTGAAGAAAATTTTAAAAACTAGTAAAGCTTTTTTATTAGTGAATTGTTTTAAGTGATCTTATACAAATTTTTACAATAGCTTTTGTAAAATTTTTGAATATTCCAGTTATCAATTTAAAGCTTTTTAAAAGTTTCATAAAAATCTTTTATGTACTGTCGTTAAAAACGCTTGCTTTAATAAATAAGTTAACGACTTAAAGGATTTTTTTTAAATGTTTTGAAATTTATCGAGAATTTATTAATTTTTAAAAAGCTTTCACGTTGTTTTTAGGTAAGGAAACTTTGAAAAGCTTACGAATTCGTCCTTGAACTATTTTTTTGTTAAGTAACTTTAAAAAAATATAATAATATTTTCTTTAAATAAAGCTTTTAAGAATAGTCAGCTGAAAAAGCTGTTTCTTAAAAGAACGTTTTTTAAAAATTTTAATTTTGGAAATTTAGTTAATTATGCTATTAAGCTTTTAAATGATCCTTTGGAATATGAGTGTTTAAAAAAAGTCTTTTTAAAAAAGACATGCAAAAAACATGCTTAAATATGCCTCAAAAAATTTACTATCATGTCAAAAGCCATGCAAAGCTTTAAACAAAACACAAAATATTATATAATAAAATTCTTGTTAAAATTTTGTTAACTCAATTAAAAAAAAAAAAAACAACCAAAAATTACCAAAAATTAAAATAAAAAATAATAATAGTTATAAAAAATGAAAATTTTAAAAAAATCATAAGAAAATTTAATTCAACTTAAATAATTTAACTTAAATTTAACCCTAAACCTTTTAGTATAGATATTTAAATAAAATTATTATTACTTTTTTTTGTATCACTATTTGTCTTGTTAAAAACTTAATACAAGGTACTTACATTTATCCTGACGTCTACGGCGACGACAAATGCAAATAATTATACAACAGATAATAACAACAGCCAGCAGTAAAACCAATATACTGGCTACTAAAATTATTAAGGTAGTTTTATCCCAACGTTGCCACCAAGCCAGTTGTTCTAGAGGAGGAGTAAAATAGAGCAAAACAAATTAGTAGAGGAATTAATTAAATAATTTTAAATTATAAACACAGAGACAAATTTTACATTAAAAATTTTTGTTGAAAAATAAATAATTAATATTTTAGTTGATTCAATAAAAAAAAATAATTGGTAAAAGGAATTTAGGATTTGTCCTCAAAAGCTTAATTAAAGAATTGATTAAATTTTTCATTAAATCCAATAAAATCTTAATTAAACGCAGATGCTACAAATATTATTATTAAAATTCCTCATATCAATTTATTTTTTATTTGAATCAATTATAAAATTAATTGAATAATTTTTTTTGATCCAAAAATTTAAATTGTAGCATTTTTCTGTGTAGTTTATTAAAATAAGAAACCATTTTATGAAACTTTAAACAAAAATTATCAAAAATATTCAAAAATTGATAAAGAACTTATAAACAATAGTGCTAAAACAAAAATCAAAATATATTTAAAACATGCTTTTCATATTTCCAAAAACACAAGTTTTTTTGTAGAGTGTAAAAATAGTTTTTAATGAATGTGTATAATTTTTTGATAGTGAAAACACAGAAATCAGATTTTTTTTCAAATTGGAAAATTGTTACCAATTGAGAATCTTTTATGATACCATAAAAATATATATATTTTTATCAGAATGATCTCTAACAAATTTTTAATACTCAATACATTTAAGGAAAACTATTGTTTTAACAAAACTTCCTGCACATATTCCCTTTTAAGACACCGTAACGTATAACTAATGTGGTTAAAAAGATTTGTTTTGGATTTTTTTTTTAGAAATTGTTCTTTAAAGTAAATTTATTACAAAATTACCTTCAATTAATATATGAATTGTTTAAAAAAATCTTTATAATATTGTTTTCGGCAAAATTGACCATAAAAACCCTTCCCATCTGTATTTAAAGTATTTTTTTAAGACACCTAAACGTATAAGTAATAATCTATGGTATAAAATATTAATTACTAATACGCAATGGATTTTTTTGTGTTGGATGAAAAAGTTTTTAATGAAAATTAATTCAGAAATAATTCAATTTTAAAAAGTCAAAGCGAATAAATTGACTTTTTAAACCCATAAATTCCCAGCAAAAAATAAACGAATTGGTTCAAAAAGAATTAGTGGTTTCACTACATACAAAGTAGCGATAGGTGCCGAACTTCATAGTCCGTAGGAAGTATTTTTAAAATCACTCCAAAAATGCTACAAAATAACAATAAAAACATCTTTCACCAGTTCTTTACTTAATGATTTTGAAGTACCTCTTTCATATGTTCTTAGGAATTAAATTAAAAAGTGCAAATTTCTGGCACTTACGTATTAGATCAAATTAAATCAAATCACCACAACATATGAACTTCTTTTTTAACTGAAACACTTAGAATGGGGGTGATACACGAAGTATGCAATTTTCGAATAGATTTAGGTTTTGCAAAAATGGTGACAAAATTTGGTAATCACTTTTCATTTCTCTTTATTTAGAGCTTAAAAAATCGAAAAGACGAAAATCGATTATTGATAAATTGTTCAAATTTCATACAAGCAATTTGACGTTTAACTACCATTCTATATCTTATATCGAAAAAGTTGGTCCTAAATTAAATAAATACATTTAAGAACTAAAGCGGATGTTGGTGTATCACATTATCGAAGATTGTTTAAGCTTTTTAGAAAATTGAGGTTTATACGGGGTTCACATTTGCTGTTTTGAAGTGTTTAAGAGTGAGATGTTTAAAAAAGTCTTTGTTCCGTGTACATTAGGGTGGCTCGTTTTTGGGCTTTTCTCTCTGATCAAATTCTAATACCCGCCAAAAGTGTCGGTCCCCTAAGGGTAACTCACATGCAAAATATCACTCCGATCGGAGTTTATCTTCTGTCTCCACTTTGAGCCTCAAAATTGGGGTTTTTAGAAAAAAGGACTTTTTAAAAAAAAAAAAAAAAAATTTAAGTTTTTTTATTAAAATAATGAAAAAAATTTTTTTGTATAATATTTGATCATAAATACTTAAATATGAAATTTAAAGATTTTATGGTATCATTAACCAGTTCAAACTTGATGACAAAAAAATGGCATGATTTTGGGGGCGTTCTCAAAACACCTTTTTTCAAAATTTGAAAATTTTATTAAAAAAAAATTTTAAACATACCATTTTTTCTTTCTGAATTCATTAAGAACACCTTGGAGAAGAAAAATGTGAAATATGGCGGATATCCGTCGAGCCGCTTTTTGGGAATCGCGGGGGAAAGTTAGCGGATTTCAAGGAAATGTTGGTTTTATCAATAATTTGGATTAATAAAATCTTATAAATTTAATTTTTGGGCAAATTAACTGTTTTTTGGTGTCGTGGCATTCTATTAGATAACTTTAAGTCTGTCATGAAATCTTACCGATCTAGGACGTCTTTAACCCACATTGGCGGGGGGTCAAAAATGACCCCCGCAGGAAATTTGAAGTTTAGAGCTTAAATTTTGTGCAATTAACAAGTATAAAACGGCTTTTGTGTTTTCTACCCTAACTAATATTTTGTATTAATATATTATCTTTAAAAAAATCGTTAACCCTTCTTGGTAGGGGGTCAAAAATGGCCCATTCAATGAAATTTATATATTTTTTATTGAAAATTAATTTGTGGCAGTCTATTAGATAACTTTAAATCAGCCCTCAAATTTCACCTGTTTAAGATATCTTTAACCCACATTGGCCAGGGGTCAAAAATGACCCCGGCAAAAACTTTTCGGCATAGTGCTTGAATTTTTTGATATCAACAAAATTTATATTTTTTATTGAATGGGTCATTTTTGACCCCCTACCAAAAAGGGTTAACGATTTTTTTAAAGATAATATATTAATATGAAATAATAGTTGAGGTAAAACACACAAAAGCCGTTTTATACTTGTTTATAGTACAAAATTTAAGCTCTAAACTTCAAATTTCCTGCGGGGGTCATTTTTGACCCCCCGCCAATGTGGGTTAAAGACGTCCTAGATCGGTAAGATTTCATGACAGACTTAAAGCTATCTAATAGAATGCCACGACACCAAAAAACAGTTAATTTGCCCAAAAATTAAATTTATAAGATTTTATTAATCCAAATTATTGATAAAACCAACATTTCCTTGAAATCCGCTAACTTCCCCCCGCGATTTCCAAAAAGCGGCTCGACGGATATCCGCCATATTTCACATTTTTCTTCTCCAAGGTGTTCTTAATGAATTCAGAAAGAAAAAATGGTATGTTTAAAATTTTTTTTTAATAAAATTTTCAAATTTTGAAAAAAGGTGTTTTGAGAACGCCCCCAAAATCATGCCATTTTTTTGTCATCAAGTTTGAACGGGTTAATGATACCATAAAATCTTTAAATTTCATATTTAAGTAGGGCCATTCCAGAAAATTTAGCTCAAATTTTAGTCATTTTTGGAAATGGTGTCTCAGATTAATTTGAACCTTGACACATAGATAGCCCTCATAAATATTATATATGTACCATATATCGTTTTTTTACATTTGGTGTATTTAACGAATTATGGCGGGTCAAAGATTGACTTTTTAAGCAAAAGTAGGAAAAATACATCACGTTTAAAGAGCTGTAACTTCTTAACCAATGACCCGATTTTCACAAATTTAGGCTCATGTGAAAGCTGGGGATCTTCTTCTAGAAAATATTTTTAAAATAACACAGTTTTATTTACAGAAATGATGCAAAAATGCAAAAACATTTTTTCTTTTCGAATATTTAAAAAAACACATCTTCGATTTTTTTAAAAAAATTCTGGTGAAAAATAACAATGTTTTGTATAATATATTCAAAATTCAGAGTGGGATCTCCATGGGATCAAAAACTATTCTGTTTTAAGTACGAGGTTCTCATATTTTTCCCTTAGAAAATTTAAATTTCTAATGTTTTGAATGTTTTGAATGTTTTTCAAAATTTTAATTGTATAATTTTCTTTGAAAATTTAAATTTTTATATTGAAGAAACATAAAATTTTAATTTTCTAAGGTAAAATTTAAGAACTTCCTACTAAAACCAGAATATTTTTTGATCCCATTGGGATCCCACTCTGAATTTTGGATATGTTGTACAAAACAGTATTGTTTATCACCAAACTTTTTTTTAAAAAAATCGAAGATGTGTTTTTTTAAATATTCGCAAAAAAAAAATGTTTTTGAATTTTTGCAACACTTCTGAAAAACAACCGTATGCTTTTGAAAATATTTCCTAAAAGAAGAAGAATTAAGCTTTCATATGAGCCATTACTTGTGATAATCGGTTTACTAGTTAAAAAGTTAGAGCACGTTAAACGTCATGTATTTTTCTGACTTTTGCTAAAATAGTAGAACTTTGACCCGCGATAATTTGAAAACTACAGCAAATTTTGAAAATCCAAAAATGCAACATATCTCATATAAACGTGGATATCTATGAGCCAAACTCTCAGTGGCGTCCAAAGGCATGTTTCCGAACAGTGGGGCGAAAATTTTTGGAATTGCCCAGTATTTATGATCAAATATTATACAAAAAAATTTTTTTCATTATTTTAATAAAAAAACTTAAATTTTTTTTTTTTTTTTTAAAAAGTCCTTTTTTCCAAAAACCCCAATTTTGAGGCTCAAAGTGGAGACAGAAGATAAACTCCGATCGGAGTGATATTTTGCATGTGAGTTACCCTTAGGGGACCGACACTTTTGGCGGGTATTAGAATTTGATCAGAGAGAAAAGCCCAAAAACGAGCCACCCTAGTGTACATTACGTTTTTATTCTGTTACTGGTGTTTTGTTGAACAACTTGTTTAAGGTCGCAAGTGTGAATGCCATATTAGGTTTGTGGTCAGAACAAACTGCTGAATCGATTCGCCGTGAATTTTTATAGTTTTGTGGTCTTTATAATTACTCCTTTTTTTAATTCGAAGTATATACGTTTGATTACACAGGTTGACAAAATTTGAACTTTTTTCAATTTGCCTGACCTTTGACAACTGATTTATATGGATTTTAGTGTGCTGATTCCGAATCTTTTTTTCAATTGTTTCTATCAGCTCGCGTTCGCGAGCAAATCGCTGTTAAAGAATCGAAAAAGGGCGTTTTTTTACCAATTTTGCTTGGCTATAATTTCCAAAAATAATTTTAGATCCTCAGTTTTAAACACGAACTTAACTATATTGGATGCCAGGATTCCAAAACTGTTATCAGCTTTTTTCTGATAGCTTTAGTTTTCGAGTTATTAAAAAGGGCATAAATATTCAGACAAAATTAAAGAGGTCATAAATTTAAAAATTTTATTTTGGCGATGTCTCAAAAACTCAAGATGACTCAACAAAAGTAAGAGCATTTTTGGAATCAGCATATCCAACATACCTAAAGTCGTCATTCACTTTTTGGATGTAAGACTAGTGTTGGTAAATATAGACTCACTAACATGCCAAAAATAGCCTATTTTCAAAGTTTCCTTAGGTTATATCTCAAAAACAAGAGCTGATCCAAAAAAACGGTAGCCAGATTTGAAATCAGCGTACCCCTATTACCCACAATTAGCTATCAAAACCCGGGGAAAAAAAAGTGTTGCCCTGTGTTATCAATGAAATTAATTTTTCTATCACGTAAGGTTTTTAAGATATTCGCGTTTGAATATTGCAATATTTGGGTCTCCACTGTAACGTATTCTTAAGTTGCTCAAACACAATAGTACTCAATTTAGTTAAAATATGACATCTTTATTCCAAATCTGGCATCCAAATTTTTCTATCGCGTACTGTTTTTGAAATATTGGCGTTTTAAAAACTCAAACTTCACTGTTGCGCACTTATATTCTTTATAAATCACACTAAAATTTTCAAACGCGAATATCTCAAAAACAGAAAATGATTGAAAAACTTGGATTGCAGTTTTGGGATCAGGAGGTCCATTTTATATGGAATCAAGTCCTATTTGGTGGAAGCAACGTAAGAATACGTAACAGTGGACCCCAAAAAGTGCTAAAATATTGTTTTTTTTTTACTTTTTAACAGCGAATATCTCAAAAGCGGTACGTGCTAGAAAAATTTGGACGGTAGATTTGGAAGCAGGGGACCAAAATCTATAAGGACCAGTTAGAAATTTCACTGGGAGATTTTTGCTGTCCAACAGTGTTTTTAGTGTAAATATTACAAAAAAAAATACTCTTTCAATCAATCTTACAAAAATAAGTGAAACAAGTAAAAAAGTTAAATTCGGCCTTGCCGAATGTAGTGATACCCTCCACAATTTCAAAAAGATTATTGCAAACAACTTTATTTAACAGGAAATTACTTTTGAAAAAAAAAATTTAAAAAAAATTTCCGCGAAAAAAAATTTTGGTAAAAAAAATCCGCGATTTTTTTCTTTTTTTGTCAAAAAATATGTTCGTACTTGATTAAATACCATTTGGTGTTCAATTATGTTCACATATGTCAACCAGAAGCCGAATTAAAGCATTTTGTATTTTTAGGTTATGTTGAATGTACTGAAATTTTTGAGGTGTGCTTACATTTTCGTTCATAACTTTTGAACCGCTGAACCGATATCGCTCAAATGCAATTCCAAACTTCTCGGGAGAACTTCCAATATATATGTTAAGTTTCAGTCATCTCTGTGCAATATTTTTCCCGCGAGAGCATTTTCAACAGACAGACAGACAGACTGACGGACAGACAGACAGACCGACAGACGGACAGACGGACATCGCTAGAATGTCTTAAAATCGATCGGGCATCATGAATATATATACTTTATGGGGTCCCAGACCGATATTTCGATGAGTTACAAACGGAATGACAAACTTGTATATACCCTCTATCACTAAGTGGAGGGTATAAAAAGAATAAAAATGACATAATCACACCCAAAATGCCAAGATATATGTACTTCTAAAGAAGTGATGAAAAACGCGCTTCCAAAAGGTCAAGTTATATTAACATCCGGATCACTACTTCAGAAGTTGTGATAAAAATATTAATATATATCGTCGGTGCGCCGACCAGAACACCTATGTGTAATTTTTTTATTTTTTTTATTGGCCCATTAGGAAGCCTATCAGGTAATGCATTTATCCCCCAGAGCGTTTCCCGTTATCTCAAATGGTTTCAAAGTTAGCTTAAACTCCTATGTGTTACCTATAATAGAAATTCTCCGGCAAAAACACTTATGTGTTATTAGTACACATAACTGTTTTTGATTTAAACGTAAAAACATTGCGTCTGCCTTTGGTTTTTTTATAAATTGATATTTTAAAAGTTTTCTGAACATTTTTTTTGTAATATTCCGAAACTTTATTGCATAACACTGTGCAACACGATTTAAAAAAATAATAATTTCCAAATATTTTTTAAATGCGTTTTGAACAAGCTAAAAAAAGTATAAAGTATAATTCTGAGGTAAATAATATCAAAAGATGTCCTTAGTGAAATTTTAAGGCGGTTCGTTTCTAAGAACATACATTTACATACATTAACCCTGTGTGTCCCATTTTTACGTGTCGTTTTGGTACTTTTTTTTAAATATACTCGTTGAACGCCATTAAAACGTGCGGTTAAAGGATTAAAATGTTCTACAAAAAAATTAGTTTTACATCAAATTTTACTAGGGGTTGTCACAGGTCAAAATTTTGTACGAAGAGTGCAAAATGCTTAAATAAATTTAATTGTAAATTATCACAAACTGTTAAATTGTTTTTCACCAAAGTCGTGTAAAATAAGTAAAAAAAAAAAATATAAATCTTTGTCTGAGCTAAATGATGATGTCTCCAGTGAAATTTGATGGCGGTTCTTTTCTTGGAACACATTATCTTCCATTTTTGGGAGTAATCTTGGTCCTTTTGCCAAATACCCTCATAGAACTTCACTTAAACGTGCGTTACAAGGGTTAAAATGTTCTACAAAAAAGTTTTGCAGCAAATTTTACTAGGGGTTCTCAAAGGCCAAAAGTTCGTGCGAAAAGTGCTTAAAAAAGTAAAATTGTAAAGTATCTTGGTAAGACACAATTTAACAAATTATGATAATTTAAAATTTTCCTTTTTTAAACCTTTTGCTTACATCGCACGAACTTTTGGCCTTTGACAACCCCTAGTAAAATTTGATGCAGAAAATGTTTGTAAAATTGTTTAACCCTTTATACGTATGCCTTAGTAGTGGACTATGATGATATTTAAAAAAAGCACCAAAATGAGGATAAAGGGTTAACATGTTCTAAGAAAAGAACCGCCATCAATTTTCACTGAATTATCTCTTAACTTTATTTAGCTCAAAAGCAGATTTATATTTTTTTTCGACTTATTTCACTCGACTTTTGCAAAAAAAAAGTTTAAGAGTATTTGATAATTTACAATTTTACTTTTTTAACCATTTTGCACTTTGCAGGAACTTTTGGACTTTGACAACCCCTAGTAAAATTTGATGCAGAAAATCTTTGTAGAAGATTTTAACCCGTTAATGTACGTTTTTGTGGTGTAGGTGGTGTTGTACGAGGGTATGTAAAAAAAGGACAAAAATGACCCCTAAAAATGGCAGATAGAGGGTTAATATGTTCTACGAAAAGATTCGCCATTTCATTTCACTGAAGATACATTTTGCCATTTTTTGCATCAGAATTATATTTAATACTTTTTTTGACTTATTACTTATTATTATTTTGGTTTTCCTGATAATCACTTTCTGCATTGGTAAAGTTTTTCCGTCTCTTTGTGATAACAGAATTCACATCAGAAGTTTTCAGCCTTGCAAAGTACGAAATGAAAAACTTTTAACAACAAACACATGGGATGAAAAAAAAACACCAAAATAATTTTACGTGTGTTTTTTGTAGTAAATGTTGCATTTCGCACATTGCAAGGATAAAAATTCTAACGTGAATACCATCAATATTTCGCTACAAGTCCATGCGGATATATAACTTGCAAAATTTTTACTTTTGAACAACAAATAAAAATTTATTTAAAATAAATTTAAGAACAAAAACACCTATGTGTATTATATGTTTTTTATAAACATGTAAAAAGTCCGAAACAAAATCACCTATGTGTAGTTTTTTGTTAAAATCTTGTACCACTTCAGATTAAAAAAAGATTTTGTATGTTTTTCAACGCGTAATATTTTTAAATGGGTTTAGGAAAAATAAAAAAAATTTACTTTAAAAAAATGTTGCGAATTGGCAAAATAAAACGGTTTTTTTGCTCTCCTGAACAATTCATAAAAAACACATAGGTGTTCTGGTCGGCGCACCGACGATATGTACATAATAAACACTAGCGATATATGTTATACTTAAGTGTCAATCTTTCGCCACTAAAAAGTGGCGAAAAAAAGAACATACTTTGTGTGTCATGCCCATATTAAATTCATCAATGTTTCAGTTGAAGAAGAAGTACATCTGGTTCATAAGTTGTAGTGAATTTTGTAGTGAATGTAAGCTCTTTTTTTGCTGGGTTCATTTAAAGACACCAAGACGAGTAAAATTCTTTTATTATTGCTTATTCGATGAAATTTGTTTTTTTGGACGGGCTATCGCTAATTTTTTTTTAGTTTTACCAATTTATCAAAAAAATCGTTTTCAATTTTTACTGTATATTTTCTTTAGAAAATATACACCCCAAAAATGTCCTTTTTCGTATTTTTATTAAAGACACCTTATCGTATGAGTTATTTTCAACATAAATATTAATATATTACTCATACGCAATAATAAATTTTGTTAGAGAAATTTTTAGAAACTGTTTAAATACTAATTAAAGCGAGAAAATTGACTTTGAATTTTAAACGCATGAGTAATTTTTTAAGTATAAATTGTTTATTACTCATACGCAACAAAAGATTTAATAGCTTTTGTTGTAGGCTATTTCTTAAATATTTTTGTTTTGGAATATCTTCAGAAATTGTCAAAATTTCTGACACAATTTTGCTTCCGGCCATCAACGTTTTTGATATTTTAATTTTAAATTTAGCAAAAAATATTAGTTCAAATTTTGTTTAAAATTGCTAATGCGCTAAATGAAGTTTACAAGATATTTTTGCTAGCATGCTAATCTCAACTAAAAATTTGCTAAAGGTTAGCTTACTAGCGTTAGCAAAAAAAAATAGTAAATCTACTAATGTATTATTTTGATTGTTGAACAGTGTATTATGTGTTTATTACTCATACGTTAAGGTGCTTTTAAAAAATTTATTCAAAAATTCTTAAATTTTTTTTATTAATCGATTTAAATCCCCTGGGCCATTCCAGAAAATTTAGCTAAAATTTTAGTATTTTTTGGAAATGGTGTCTCAGATTAATTTGAACCTTGACACATAGATAGCCCTCATAAATATGATATGTGTACCATATATCGTTTTTTTACATTTGGTGTATTTAACGAATTATGGCGGGTCAAAGATTGACTTTTTAAGCAAAAGTAAGAAAAATACATCACGTTTAAAGAGCTGTAACTTCTTAACCAATGACCCGATTTTCACAAATTTAGGCTCATGTGAAAGCTGGGGTTCTTCTTTTAGAAAATACTTTTAAAATAACACGGTTTTTTTTATAGAAATGATGCAAAAATGCAAAAACATTTTTTTTTTCGAATATTTAAAAAAACACATCTTCGATTTTTTTTAAAAAAATTCTGGTGAAAAATAACAATGTTTTGTATAACATATTCAAAATTCAGAGTGGGATCTCCATGGGATCAAAAACTATTCTGTTTTAAGTACGAGGTTCTCATATTTTTCCCTTAGAAAATTTAAATTTCTAATGTTTTGAATGTTTTTCAAAATTTTAAAAGTATAATTTTCTTTGAAAATTTAAATTTTTATATTGAAGAAACATAAAATTTTAATTTTCTAAGGTAAAATTTAAGAACTTCGTACTAAAACCAGAATATTTTTTGATCCCATTGGGATCCCACTCTGAATTTTGGATACGTTGTACAAAACAGTATTGTTTATCACCAAATATTCGCAAAAAAAAATGTTTTTGAATTTTTGCAACACTTCTGAAAAAAAACCGTATGCTTTTGGAAATATTTCCTAAAAGAAGAAGAATTAAGCTTTTATATGAGCCATTACTTGTGATAATCGGATTACTAGTTAAAAAGTTAGAGCACGTTAAACGTCATGTATTTTTCTGACTTTTGCTAAAAAAGTCGAACTTTGACCCGCGATAATTTGAAAACTACAGCAAATTTTGAAAATCCAAAAATGCAACATATGTCATATAAACGTGGATATCTATAAGCCAAATTCTCAGTGGCGTCCAAAGGCATGTTTCCGAACAGTGGGGCGAAAATTTTTGGAATAACCCCCCTATTTAAAAATAAAATTTTTGTATTAATCATACATTAAGGTGCTCTTAAAAGTCTAGTCTATTGCGGAATTCTAGCTGTAAAAACCTAAAATTATGTTACTGATTTTTCGATAAATTGGCATTCCTTTTAAATAAAAAAAAAAGTTTTTATTTATACGTTGAGATGTTCTTAGAATAATTTTCTCGAAAACAAAAACAAATCCTTCCATATTTTTTAGAAAAAACATCAGATTTTTTTTTTTTAATTAAAAATGTTTTTAGACCTATCAATTGGTATCTCTTCTATATGATTTTTTGCCAGGTTATTTTACAAGTCTGCTCACAAAAACCTCCCTTAAGTTAGTTCATTTCTTCTTAAATCCCAATAACTGTTTGTAGTTTTGCAACTTTTCTATACAGTTCCTGTATTGTGTTACATATTCCTTAACAATTTATCAAACATGACAGTTTTTTTTGTATAAGTACAATACTGGGAATGAAAAAAGTGACTGTTTTATATATCAGATTTGCTTTTATTTCTTAGCTACTTATATTCTAAAGACCAAATTCATAAAAAATAAAACCGTTTAATAACAGGTTTATTAATCAAATTTCCATACAAAATTTTCTTTATAAACCTTTTATAAGCCTTTTGTAACTTTTATGAATTTGAAGGTAAGTAAAAACCTATCATATTAAATTTTGTAAATTCTTAGAAAGACACTACAGTAGAAAAGTTGAAAGATTTTTTTTTTTTAAATTATGAAATCAAATTATAAATATTTATTAATATTTTCTAATATTTTTTAAAGAAAACCTTTTTTATTGCAAAAAATTTACAAAATGTGTAATATTACACATTATATGAGTAAAATTATAATATGAAAAATCAGTTTCAGTTTTGCCATTATGTTGCTTAAAATTCATAATGTTAACTTTTGTTTTTGTGTTTTTTAATTACACACTTATTGTGTAAAATTACACATTATGTTATTTAGTAACATAAACGTAACACAAACTTCCTTTTAAAAAATTCTTAGAAAAAATTTCAATAGAAGAACTTTTTGTTTCTTTAAGACATTTTCCAGCAAAAACTTCTTACACCCTTAGAAGATTTAGAAGCCTGCAGACAAAAAAAAAATCCTTCAACTAAAAATAATAATATAAATAATCAGTTTTCTTGCCATTATGTTGCTTAAAATTCATAATGTTTACTTCTGACTTAGTTTTTTTTATTACACACTTATTGTGTAAAATTACACATTATGTTATTTAGTAACATAAAGAAAAAAATTCAATAGAAGAACTTGTAGTTTCCGTTAGACATTTTCTTGAAAAAACTTCTTACATCCTTAGAAATTTTTTGCCTGCAGACAAAAAAAAAATCCTTCAACTTTTTGATCATACGTTGTCTGCCTTTACAAAACCCACATAACCATGTTCTTTTTCAGTTTTTCTTTCTTCCTTTTTTTTATTATGCCCTTAAGTATAATATATCTTTTCATTTCTATTCACTTTACATACATGACCTGTCTTGTCATATGGAAAAGACGGAGACATTGTATTATTAACTATTTGTAAAATGCATATAATTTTTTTATGAGTGTATACAGAGTAGTGTTTATTAAGTAAGAAGTAGAAAAATGAAATGTCTTTTTGTTAAATATGTCATTTACAATAATATGTCATATTTAATACAATGAATGTATGTGGAATTTTTTTGTAATGCAAAAAAAAATTGTGTATTTTACATAAGTGCTGAAAGACAGTCGACTCTGCATAATGGCAGTAAGGTTAATTTGAAAGGTTATTTTAAAAGGAAAAATGCTTTTCAGGACTTCACACGGTTTTAAATGAGATATTTTATGGTTTTTATTTTTAATTTCATTTATGTAGAGTCGACTGTTAAAGGTAAATGTGCTAGAATAGTATAATTTTTATAGTTTTTTACTAGATTTTTAAAAACAAAAAAAAATGTGTAATAAATATTTAAGTGTGTTTTATTTATATAAAGAAAGCTACAAAAAAAATATAAGAAATACAACGTAAAATATAACTAGATCATAAAATAAAATGTAGCACATACAGTGGAGCTTGCTTATAGCGGACTAGCAGAGTAGACCAGAATTTTTTGTATAGCAAAAAAGTTTAGTTTTCGATTTTCAACGTCCGTGAAAATTTTTATCCCACTAGGCCTTAAAGTTATGTCGTTTAAATTTGAGACTAATAGGATTAGTTTAACTCGGTTAGCCCGGCGATCAAAGTTTTGTATTTTTCAGAATTAAAAAAAAAAAAATAAACAAAAAAATATGTCTTGCGACTTATTAATTTTGATGCGCTGAACAGGAATATCAAAACAAATTTAAAATCGGTCGAACGATTTTCGAGATATCGCTATTTCAAATTTGCAAAAACAAAAATGGCGGTTTTTCTGTGTTCAAGAATTTTTTTTAAATGGTTTTAAATTAATGTCCATCCATTTCCAAACACGAATATAAAAAAATTGTTAGTATTGGTCAAACAGGTTTCGAGATAACCAAAAACTGACAGTTTATTCCTACGTTCAAGAAATTTAAAAAAAATCTCAAAATATCTTTCCCTTGACTCTTTCGTAAAGCTTGAGACAAACTTTAATTTGGAATTAGTTTTAGCTAAATCCAAAAACTCGAAAACCGCTCGACCGATTTCAGAAATTGTTTCTGAAAAAAAATTTTAGTGAAAAAAATCCGCGATGTTTTCTTTTTTTGTAAAAAAATATGTTCAATTCTGTTTACATATGTAAAGCAGCAGCCGAATTAAAGCATTCTCTATTTTTAAGTTATGTTGAATGTACCAAAATTTTCGAGGTGTTCTTACATTTTCTTACATAACTTGTGCTGAACCGATATCGCTCAAATGCAATACCAAACTTCTTGAGGCAACAACAAGTAAATATATGAAGTTTCAGTCAAGTCCGTGTAATATTTTAGCGGTTATCGGCATTTCAACAGACAGATTGACGGACATCGCTAGAATGTCTTAAAATCGATCACTGATCAACATTTCGATGAGTTACAAACGGAATGACAAACTTATATATACCCTCTATCACTAACAAGGGAAGTATCTAAACCCTTATGAACCTATTTGCCTGAGACTTAAAATATATATAAATGAGACGATTATAAGGTTGGGGTGTCTCGGCTTTTCGGCCATATCAGTGTTTCAAAATTTCGTTGTCCCCTTATGAAACCATATGGACCTCCGGGAAAATTTCGATAACTCACGAACTAACAGGAATATCCTCTAGAGCAAAAATACGTGTCGACTTAAATTTAATAAAGATTATTTCGTATTCATATGGACATCGTAGCTCTATTTCTTCATATAAATACCCCCCAAAATTTTCACATTTTCATGAAAAAAGTATTTAACGAAGCCAAACTTTTACAAGGTTATGCCACCGTTGGATAGGCATTAAAAAACCCTTTCTTCTCATATGTAAACATCATATAGTTTCTTAGAAAGAAATGGCTGAAAAATCCAAAAAAACGATTTTTTCGCCATTTTTTGACCCATGTTTTGAACCCCTAAATCCCCGATATGGCCGATAAGCCGAGACACCCCAACCTTAGAATTGTCTCTTTTATATATATTTTACGTTTCATGCAAATCGGTTCATAAGGGTTGAGATACTTCCCTTGTAAGTGGACGGTATAATAATGTAGCGCAAAGTATTTTTTTATTTCTTCATTTTTCAAAAATCCAAAATTTTGGTGGACATTTTTCAAAAATCCAAAAGTGCTACCTGGTAAAATGATTGGATTTAGCTAAAACTAAGTTTGAATGAAAGATTGTCTCAAGCTTTATAAAATGGTCAAGGGGAAAAAATTTAAGATTTTTGTTAAAAAACTTTCTTGAACGTAGAAAAAACCGCCATATTTTGCAAATTTCAAATAGCGACATCTCGAAAACTGTTCGACCAAATTTAAAATGATTTTAATATTCGTGTTCAGCGCTTAAAAATAAGTAAATATGATATATCGAAATACGTATTTTTTTTAACTAAAATTTTGATCGGCGGGTCAACACAAATATAAAAAAATTAAAATCTGTCGAACTGTTTTCGAGATATCGCTATTTGTAATTTCGAAGCATAAGACAGTCTTTCATTTAATCTTAATTTGAGTCAAATCCGATCATTTTAACCCATGGCGCCCTTCGATCAAAGTTTTGATTTTTTAAAATTTAAAAAAAAAAAAAACGAAATTTTTTTCACTGATTAGTTTGTAAAGCTTGGGACAAACTTTCATTTAAACTTAATTTGAGCCAAATCAGACCATTTTCAACAATATTCCCTTCCGATAAAATTTTAGAGTTTTTGGTAAAGATTTTCTAAAAAACAAAAAAAAAATTATCGAATTTGGCTTAAATTACACTTAAATAAAGGTTTGCTTAAGCTCTATGAAAGGGTCAAGGAAAAAATTTTGAGATTTTTTAATTTTTGTAAGAAAAAACCGTTATTTTTACTAATATTTTTTTTAATGTTTGCAAATTTTAAATAGCGATATATGTCGAACACCGTTCGACCGATTTTTTTTTTGGCATTTGAGTTTATCTCATCAAAATTTATAATGTTTTGATTTTATTTTTTTAATTTTTAAAAAATCCAGAACTTTCATCGCCACTTGATAATTTAATCCGATTGGCCTCAAATTTTTACCACAAATTTTTTAGGTCTAGTGGATTAAAAATGTTCTCGGACACTTGGGAAAATCAAAAGATAAAGAAAAAATCCAACTCTATCGAGCAGTATTTGCTTAAGTTCCGTGTATTTTTAATTTTTTTTTCTCAAAACATTGGAAAAGCAAATGTAGTAGCCAGTGTTCGTTATGAGCGAACTCCACTGTAGTGAAACAAAACAATTTTTTCGTAGGCTTATATTGAAAACCCCTTATCTAAACCGAAAACGTTTTATCATTTTGTAAGGAGCTATTCACGTTCACGTTTCTGAGAAAATCAAGAAATTATTTAGAATTTTAATAAATTAACACAATCAAAATATTTTTTTAATTCCCAACAGAAAAAAAAATTGAAGTTTTGATAAAACATTTAATTGATTGTAATAAAAAAAAAATAATCTATCTTATTAGAGACTCAATTCTATCAATTTAAATTTGTTAAATTTGCACAATTCAAAAATTAATTAATTTTGCAGAGTAAAGTCAATTACTCAATTTTAATTTAAGATTTCTTAATTTTATTAATTAATATATTGATTAAAATTCGTTTTTTTGTCATATTTGCATTTTTTAATACAAATTAACGTAGACTTATCTGTGCAAAAATTTTTTTGTCATATTTGTCTCAAAATTGTGTTACTTTTCTGTCTCTCTATGGTTTTAAATATAAGCCTTCGTTATGTTCTGATAATTTTTTTTTAAATATTTTAATGTATGTTCGATTAGATATTTACTCTAGCTCGAGGCCCAAATATATTTCTATTTATGATATTCTCAGATATACTACGAGATCAGTATACTATGAGATCTGTTTCACCCCCACTAAGGGATCATAATTTTTAGGCCTCGAGCCAGAATAATACTTAAATCGAATATAAATGCCGAATAAATACATTTTTATTTCTTTGTACCTTTTGGTACTAAAAATAAAAAACAACTTTTAATTTAAATATATGTTTTAAAATTTTTATTATTATTTAATGTGTCTACTTACTTCTAAGACGCACTGTAGTTTAATGTTTAATATTTATTTAGCAACAAGCAATCGCAGGGTTAGCATGTTAAAAAAATTTGGTTTAAAAAGCAGTTTAGGGGGGAAAAAAATAAAGATACATTTTATAAATACATTAAATAAATTTCTATAAAATATAATAGGATTATAATAACAGTTTTATAAAGATTTTATTAAAGATTTCTAAGAAATATATGCGTTTTAGGAGAATATGTAAAAAAATTTCTAGCAGTTTAATTATTTCAAACTAGAAATGGATAGATTAAGTTGATTTTATACACAATGAACGAAATTCTTGGTATTTATGAACAAATACAATAAAATTAAGAACTTTTTCATTCAATTTTTGAACTTTTTTTATAGTATTTATGAAAAATGTTAAAAAGTTCTTAAATTTCACATATTATAATTTATTCATAAATACTATGAAAAAGTTTATAAGTATTATGAAAAAGTTAATAAATTGTATGAATTTGTTCATAAATACTATGAAAGTCGTTCATTGCAAATTTTTTTTTTGGGTAATTTTTTTTTTAATTTAATACACCGTCCGACTGCCAATATTACACATGAACCGGATGATATAAATCTTAAAATAGGGATCAAATGGAGTAAAACTGCATTTACAGTTTTTAATTTTGTGGTCCTATTTCCTTTTAATAGGACTTCAAAGTTTTAAAGGATACATTTTGTAAAATATATTTTAAAAGAAAATGAAAGTGAAGGATCTCCTCAAATTTTTCCATTTTTTTATTTTGTCATATCAGGATAAAAGGATATGAATAAAGTCATTTGAAAACTTCAATCAAAGCAAAATATTTTGTTGAAAATTTTGAATGATATTGAAGGTTAAATTTTTGAAAGGACGTAACTTACCTCCATTTTCCTGATATGCAAAAATAATAAAATAGGAAAATTAGGGAAGAACCTCCTCTTTCATTTGCTATATTTAGTGGCCTTCTAGGACAAGTAAAAATATTAAAAAAAATATTTTTTTAAATTTAATCCTCTAAAACTTTAAAGTCCTTTACTACATTTAGTCTCTAGTTTCAAACGTATATTATCCAGTTCGTGTTTAACGATTTTTTTTTTTATTTTTGTCGGACGGTGTTACCAACACTATATACGGTGCGTACTATAAACTATATCATGTATAAAACATTAATTATACGCACCGTATGTAGAAGTTATTATACCGTCCGACAAAAATGAAAAAAGTCATTAAACACGAACTGGATAATATAAGTTTGAAACTAGAGGCTATATGTAGTAAAACTGCATTTACAGTTTTTCATTTCGTGATCTTGATTCCTTTTAAAAGGACTTCAAAGTTTTAGAAGATTAAATTTTATAAAATATTTTCTAAATATTTATACTCGTCCTAGAATGCCACTAGTGATAGAAAATCAAAGAGGAGGATATCCCCAAATTTTCCTATTTTATAAATTTTACATATCAGGAAAAAGCAGGTAAGCTACGTCCTTTCAAAACTTTATCCTTCAAAATTTTTAACAAAATATTTTGATAAAGTTTTCAAAGGACTTTATTCACATCCTTTTATCCTGATATGGAAAAATAAAAAATGTAAAAATTAGAGGAGATCCTCCTCTTTAATTTTTCATCGCCAGTGGCATCCAAGGACAAGTACAAATATTTCATAAATATTTTATAAAATATATCCTTTAAAACTTTGATGTCCTTTAAAAACAAAACAGGATCACGAAATGAAAAACTGTAAATGCAGTTTTACTCTATTTGATCTCTACTTTATATCACCCGGTTCATGTTTAATATTGGCTGTTGGACGGTGTTATTAAAAATTAAAAGTATCATCGAAAAATTCTTTAAATCGATAGTCTTCTGGGGTTTTGTTCTTATGATGAGTTTTTAATCGAAATAAGTTCATTAAATTGACAAAGAAAGAGAATTTTTTTTTTTTAATTTTTATTTTCAATCATTCAAAGAAGAATAAATTAGATCGAAGATTTTGATTTTATGATGATTTTTTTTATTTATTCATAAATACTTAAGTATACGGTGTGTATTATAAGTTCTATAATATGCATTAATAATACGCACCGTGTACATAAGTTATTATGAAAAATTAAAAAAATCATCGAAAAATCAATAAATCGATATATTTTCGTTTAAATAGATTCATTTTGATAATTGTTAAAAGTCATGATGTCTTTCAATCGATTTAAGTTTTATTCGATAAATGTTTGTGGTTATGATCTTTTTGGGATCCATTTTCGAAAACCCGCTTTTTGGAAAAAAAAAGTTTTTGATTCGAAAAAATTATTAATTGTTCACACACCTATTCCTCTATTAACATCGACCCCAATTTTATATGTTGTGAAGATCAAAAAGATCTTTTTCACTGTTCTGTCATATGTTTCAATTTGAATATATTGGTATGGTAGCAAAGCTTAGGGATTTTGAAAGGTCTCAATATGTAAATTTTTATAAGTTGTGGGAGTTTTTTGAGGCAAATGACAAATGTTTATTGAAATAGATTTAATTGTGATTTAAAAAATTTAAATCTTAAAAAATTTCTGTTCAAAATTTTTTTTCAAAAATAACAACATGCTTAACATTCTTTAAAATTCCCCCAATTTTTCTTTCAAGCTAAATTACCTTTCCACCATATAATAAAAAGCGGAGTTGCTGTAATATAAATACGTAAATAAAATACAAAATAAAGTAATAAAGATTTTAAATAAAATTAAAATTAAAAAAATATTAAAACTAAAATTTATTTTATTAAAACTAAAATATTTAAATTGAAAAAAATATACACCCGAGTAAAAAAGTTTTGATATAATCATATAGTTTTTTATATAATTGTATATAAATAGATCCATCATTTGATCCCAAAAATGGAGTATCTAAATATATATGATTATATCTTATTAGAGCAAATTCGATATAATTAGATATAATTGGATCCCAAAAATGGAACGGTAAATTTCATCTGATTTGATATTAAAGATCATATTAGATCTAATAAGATATAATTATATATTATTAGATCTTATTAGATCTAATTTTTTATAACATCAAATTAGATAATATTTTCTGTTCCATTTTTAGGATCTAATTATATCTTATTATCTAAATTTTGATCTACTAAGATATAATCATATATTTTGGATCCTACATTTTTGGGATCATATGTTATATGGCACCGTATTATTTTTTTTTAGTCGGGTATTAACAAAATTTATATAAAATCTAACATAAAATCAAATTTAATCAACTGAAAATTTCATTTAAATCTTTTTTTTTACAAAACCAATTTTAATTTTACTCCCCAAATGTCAAAAATAATGCACTCTGCTAAGAATATTAGTTTTCGATTTTATATATTTTAATCAAAAGAAAAGAAGAAAAATATACATATAAACCCTTTGCAAAATATAATCAACTTTCTAAACAAAAGGAATGAGATTAAATAAATATTTTAAGCAGCTTTAAAAATAATAATATGAATATTTAAAGAGAAATAAAAATGTTAAGGAATGAAAAAAAAAATCATAAAATTGATTCAAAAATACCCTACAGAGCAGAATGTAACAATTAGACATTTAGGAGTGAAGGGTCAAACGATGAACCAGCCTGAATTTATAGAAACTTACATGGATTAGTGAAAGACTTTACACACCCTACGGAAAATATCTTACGAGGCAGTGCTAGAACTAACACTTTTACAGGGATATTACCTATAGACTGCCATTTCTTTGTATGACAAAAAAGTTTTTTTACGATTAAGCGTAAGAGCCAATTTTTATTCTCCTGTGCCTAAAACTTATCGGCTTAAATCGGCGATCCGGCGATCAAAATTTTTGATTTTTGATAGCGTTTCCCGGAAAATAAACCGATTGGATCTTTGTTTTGTTGGATCTGTATTAATGGAGCAAACACACAAAAACCAAATTTGAGTGAAGTAGTCTTCTTTTTATATGGAGACTAAGTCCAAAATTGATACAATTTAAATCAGACACCTACTAACTAAATTTCAATCAAATATTTAATTTTTTCATGAATCTTGAAAGATTTATGTGAATATCGGGAGGGAAGCATGCATGAGGACTACACACACCCCTCTTCAAGCAAGTTTAGGTGGTGTTATATTGGTGAAAAAATCGGCCAACTGATTCTTATAGGTTTAGGTCTCCTGTTAAAAAAAAATCGCTGATAAAAAATCAAAAAAGCAATAATTTTTCACTTTTGGGAGTCCACTGTTATGTTGTTTCCAACAAATTATACTAGATTTCATATAAATTTGACCTCCGGATTCCAAAACTGCAATCCAAATTTTTCTAGCATGTTCCGTTTTTGATTTATTCGCGTTTGAAAATTTTTCCACGCGAAAATCTAGAATGGAATATCTTGAAAACGGAACATGCTAGAAAAATTTGGATTGCAGTTTAGAAACCACGAGGTCCATTTTATATGAAATCAAGTCGAATTTTTGAAGAATCTGTAACAGTAGACCACCAAAAGTGCGAAATTATTGTTATTTTTACTTTTTAACAGCAAATGTTCAAACAACAAATGTTCAAAATAAAGAGTAGTGAAATGCCATTGGCCGATTTTGTCACCATTTTAACACAACCTAAACTTGCTTGAAGTGTGTACAAGTAGAACTGGTGCGATTCCCTTAAAATTTTGAATGATAATTTATAGAAACGAAATATATTTGCCTGCCAAATTTCGAAAGGCTACCTATTAAAATACGGTTATAAGAGCCATTTGAGACAAATTTTAAGGGGATGTTTGTCTTCAAATGGAAGAGAAGCTTAAATTTCATGTCTCAGATCAATGAAATAAAAATTGCGAGCTGTATCGTGCGTACAAGGTTTACATGGGTAGACGAACATAGCTAAATCGACTCAAAAAGTGATTCTGAGTCGATCGGCATACTTAAAGATAGGTCTACACCAATATCTCGGGTAGTAACAAACGCTGAACACGAACATTAAAAAATTTTAAAATCGGTGGAACAGTTTTCGACATGAAATTTGCAGAAAATTATGAATTTTTCCTACGTTTAAGAATTTTCTTAAAAGAAATTCTCAAAAATTTATGATGTTTTCATAGAGCTTGATACAATTTTGTATTTAAACCTAATCTGAGCAAATCCGCGCATTTTAACCAGATCAAAATTTCGAATTTTTGTAAAATGAATACGAACCCAAAATAAAATTTAAATCGGTAGAGCGGTTATCTATATATCCCCATTTAAAATTTGTCAACAAATTTCCAAAAATAACGGCTTTTATCAAGTTCAAGAATTAAAAAAAAAAACTCGAATTTTTTTCCGTTAATTTAAAATTAATTCGAACAAAATCAGATCATTTCAACCCATGGAGCCCTATGATCAAAGTTTTGAGTTTTTTAAAAACATTTTCTAAACAATCAAAACTTTGATCCAAGGGCGCCACGGGTTAAAATGATCGAATTTGGCTCAAATTAATTTTAAATGAAAGTTTATCTCAAGCTTTATGAAATGGACATGTAAAACCTTTTGAAATTTTATTTTAACGTAGGGAAATCCGCCATTTTTGCAAACTTCAAATAGCGATATATCAAAAACTGTTCTACCGATTTTCCAATTTTTTTGATATTCGTGTTCAGTGCATCGAAATTAATAAATATGATTTATCGTAATTCATATATATTTTTTTTTAATTTCTAAAAATCAAAAACTTTGATCGCCGGGGGCCACAGGTTAATTTAATCCGATTGGTCTCAAATTTGTGCCAAATAAGTTTTAGGCCCCGGAAAATAAAAATTTGCCCGAATATTCAAAATCGAACATAAACTTTTTTGCCACACAAAAAAATGCCGGTCTAATGTATAACCATTGGCAAAAAAAAAAACTTTGTCAAATTACTAGGAAAAGTCTCGTAATCCCATTTTACCAATATTTTACAATTTTCCTTGTTTTTTAACAAACAAATTTGGATCGAAATTTCCATTTTTTTTTTTTAATTTTACATATTTTTTTTTTTGTAATTTAACAAATTTTCAAAATAATTTTACAAAAAAAATCTAGTAAATTCACGAAAATTCCTTGTAATTTTAGTTGCGCCAAAAAACTGTAAATTCACAATTTTATTGGTAAAAAGCTTGTAAAGTTACAAAATTATTGGTAAAAGCTTGTAAAATTACAAGAAATTATCGTAAAATAGGAGGTAGCAAAAAATCTAGAAAAATTACGAAACCTATTTGTAAATGTGATCGTATCAAATAATTTGTAAGTTTACAATTTTATTGGTAAAAACCTTGTAAAATTACAAAATTAATGGTAAAAAGCTTGTAAAATTGCTAGGAATTTTTGTCAAATAGGAGGTAACAAACAAATAAAAGTTACAAGTTTTTCTTGTAATTTATTTTTAGTGTAAAACTGCTAGTTTGGTTCTCTCTCTTCACCATAACCTTCAATTTGTTGCAAAACCTAGTTTTCTTTTAAAATTTTAAGTGATTTTACAAAAATCTCTATATTAATCCAATTGACTGCCTTAATCTAACATTTCAATTCCATAGCAACATTTAAAAAAAAATCCTCAATTTAAAAAAAAAAAAAATTCTCTTTTGTTCAAAAAAAAACCACCAAAAAGAAAATATATTATTATTGTGCTAAAGGAAGTGTAACAACACAGTAAAATCAATTTCCGTTTCCTAATACAAACATCCAATGAGAAAAAAAAATCTCCACCAAAGCATTAAATTTAAAATCATAAAAAAAAGAAATACAAAAAATAATAATAAACTCACAAAATTGGAAATATTTTAGAAAAAAAAAAAATAGCGTCAGCTGCATTTATAACAAAAAGACAAGAAAAAAAATCGACGATACCAAAAAATAAGTATAGATGGTTACAATATCCTAATCAAAGCTTAATTCCATAGTATAGCAAAAATAGAAAATGAAACAACAAGACACAAAAATAAGAGGCGTCTCGTGGTTACAATTCAAACAGCACGTGCTGAAATTCCAAGTCATTTATAGAGGATTTGGATCAGCGAAAAAGTATAATCGAAAAAACAGTTCAATACAAAATTTACCAACAACAAAAGCAATATGGTTACTGCTATTCTAGCTATTTCCTTTAAAGCGCGCAGAAATAAAAAATTTAGCAAAAAAATTATTACAGAAATAGTGGAAACTATGCTAGCTGTTTGTTCGATTTACAGGAAACTGGCCAAAATATACAGACCAACACACACAAACACCAAGAGGAAAGTAAAAACAACATACACTGACAAAAAAAGTATAAGAAATTCAACTTTTTATATAGTTTCTTAAAAAGTATGAATAGTTATGAATAGTTTCTTAAAAAATATAACTATAACAAGATTATCGTAATGATTAGTAAAGAAATGTGACCTCGAGCTGGAGTAATCTTTCTCAATAGAATTTTAGGTCGAAGAACCAGTAATTTTTATAAATTTAAAAATTTAAACAGATTTTAATTGAATATTTTTAGTCGTTAGAAACCTATCAAATGTCCTCATAAAATTTTACTTTGATCAAAAAATGTATCTTCTAAAAAATAATATATTGTGAGGTTGGGTAATCCACAGAATCGGTAATAATTTTTTTAAATATTTTTCTCAGTGTATTGAAAATACATAGATGTAACAAATATTGACAGTAATCAGCTTCCGTTCATTCATATTAGCACAGAGTGCATTATTGTGGGTGTGAGAGTGTTTTTTTTTTAAGAACAACAATATGTATAGAGAGAATATTTATATCTATCGTATTAGAGTGGCATTTTTCTTCATTTCTTAATTTTTACAAATGTCCGGCCAAATTTTTATTCTAATAGATCGGATTAAACTAAACCGTGACGCCGGCGATAAAAGTTTAGGATTTTAAAAATTAAAAAACATAATTTTTTGTGACACATCATATTTATTAATTTTGAGGCGCTGAAGACGAATGTCAAAAAAAAATGTAAATTGTTCGAACGGTTTTCGAGATATTACATTTAATTATATCTAAAATTACCAAAACTGAGATCTGATTATATCTGAGATTTGATTAACATTCCCGACTAAAAAAAAGTAATGAGGCGCCATATATCATTTGATCGCAAAAATGGATGATCCAAAAATATATGATTAAACTTGAAAAATGGAACGGTAAATATTATCTTATTTGATATTATACAAAAATAGATCTAATAGGATGTAATAATTTATAATTATATCTTATTAGATCTTATATGATTTTCTATATCAAATTAGATGAATTTTAGCGTTCCATTTTTGGGATCTAATTATATCTTATTAAATACAACAAATTTGATCTAATAAGATCTAAACATATATTTGATCCTCTATTTTTGGGATCACATGATGGATCCATTTATACAGGGTGGTCCAATAACTGGTATCTTTTTAAAACATGCAATGAAATGAACAATACTCAATAGTTTTGAAACCTTATGGCTTTATTTGAAAGAGCAAATATTCCCATTATTTATGGCAAACGACTTCATTCATGCGGTTGCCTGGGTTAGCTCTGCAGTAGCTCATTCTCGGCACCCATTTTTCTAATGTTTCTGGTTCTATCTCACGAATGGCTTGAACGATATTCGTCGAATGGGCCTAGAACATTTCTGGATTTCCCATGTTGCATGAATCTTTAACGAGACCCCTCAAAAAATTTTTAAAGTTTTTAATCGGCAGCTCTGAAGTGATCAATTGTCACCGCGAATATGGCGAAAAACACGATTTCCGAACTAAGTGCGCAAAATATCGATTGTTTGATGGACTGTGGGACATATTGCGACATCCTTCTGAAAATAATGATGCTGATACTCAAATCTATTGCTTTCTATAGATGAATTGGATTCTTTACAATACCTTGCGAGTTTTACGATCCCAAGATGTACCAATTTGTTTGTTAACATAACCTCATTTGAGTGCCTTATTTCGGTTAAAAACTTTTTTTCGAAAAACGTGCAGTTTGGCAGCGCAGTACTGCGCTACAACGCGATACAGCGGAGCAAGCCGAAGACGCATCAATGAAGTCGTTTGCCATAAAAAACGGGAATGTTTGCTCTTTCAAATAAAGCCATAAGGTTTCAAAACTATTGAGTATTGTTCATTTCATTGCATGTTTTAAAAAGATATCAGTTATTGGACCACCCCTTATATACATAATTCTATTAAAAAATATATGAAAACTATTTTACTCAGGTTGTCCCAAATTTGACATGCTGTTATATCTGATCAGATATTATTGTATACAATTATATATAATCATATATTGTCAGACCAAAGCAGATCTGATAAGATCAAAACGAAGAAAATTGAAAAATGGCAAATTTTTCCTACATTTAAGAAACTTTTGAAAAAGAATCTCAAAATTTCTTTCCCCTGCCCCTTTAAATGATTTTGAAATTGGCAAAAAATAGCGGATTTTCCGATCAAAATTATAGATTTTTTAAAAAATTTCCACCAATATTTTGGATGTTGAAACAGTTAAAAATTTTTGTTGCGATATATTATTTTTATAGTTTTGACATGCTGAATATAAATATCAAAAAAGTTCTCTAGGATCTAGGGAAATCGGTCTAGGGTTTTTGAGATATCACCATTTAAAATTTATCAAAAAAAATTAAAAATGGTGATTTGTTACTGCATTTGAAAAACTAAAAAATATATTTAAATTTTTTTTTCACTGACTTTTTCATAGAGTTTGAGACAAACTTTTATTTAAAATTAATTTGAACCAAATCTGACCATTTTCACCCGGGCGACCTTTGATCAAACTTATTGGTTTTTTAAAAAATGTTCACCAAAAACTCTTAACTTTGATTCTAGCGCGCCATGTGTTTGTCTTAAACTCTATGAAAAATTCAGTGAAAATAGTTTTAAAGTTTTTTTTTTTATTTCTCAAACGTAGTAAGAAATCACCATTTTTAAAAATTTTTTCAACTGGTGATATCTTAAAAGCCACTAGACCAATTGTTTTTGTCCAAAATTAAAAAAAAATAATATATCGCAAGAAAAACTTTTAACTTTTCCAAAATTCAAAATTTTAGTCGAAATTTTCTAAAAATCCAAAAGCTACGGTTAAAGAGGACCGTGTTTAGCTCAAATTAGATTAAAATGAAAAACTGTCTCAAGCTCTATAAAAGGGTCAAGGGAAAGAAATTTTGAGATTTTTTTTGAAAATTTAAAAGTAGGAAAAAACTGCAATATTTTTGGAAATCTTTTTGCTATATCTTGAAAACCGCTTGAACGATCAAAATTAATAAATATGATGTGTCGGAAAACATTTTTTTCACTTTTTTAAATTTTCAAAAAAAAATCAATCCGATAGGCCACAAATTTTTACCACTTTAGTCTTAGGTTGAGGAGAAGAAGGATTTGCCCGGACATTCAAAGTCGGAAGGAAAAATTTTTGCCACACAAATAAATGTCAGTCTATTTCGTATATTTGTGTGGGTATGTTTGGTATATTTGTGTGAGTGTGTATTAGGGTTTCTGTGAAAAAGTTTATGTGATTATATTTAGTACTATTTCATGTTGATTGTGGTTATTTTTTTAGCGCTAGTTTTTTAAAAAATCGACAATTCTGTTTTTAGCTTTAAAAAAATTGTACACCTAATACTTTCTTTACGCAGTTAAAGTTTTGTCAAAATAAAGCTTTTAAGTTTTAAGTTTTTTTTTGTAAGAAATATCGTGTTTTGCAACAGACTTTTATTTAAAACTTTTGTTGTATAAAAAATCTCTGTACACAATCGATTCGCAACATCCGTCTGTCTGTGGAAAATACTTTTTTGTTAAACTACAAGGTCGATAAAGTTAATTTCCGCCATTTAAAAACTGTCATAAGCATAAGTCGATTGTATGTAAAAATTGGAAAAATCGGTGAATATTTTTTTTTTTATTTTTAATAAAAAAAAGTTTTAAATTGTAAAAGTTTTAAAAAAAAAACAGGAATAAAATTCATGAAAACTAGAGTCATAATCAAAAACGTAAAGCAATTAAAAAACGAGCCTCGAGCTAGAATATTCATACTCAAAATTAAAAAAAAATTAGTAAAAGTTAATAAATTAAGCCAATTCCTCATAAATTTAATTATTTTTCTTTACTTTTGTCAAACTCTGCCACGTATATCGCTGTATAGGCACGTATATCGCTGTATTTTTGGCATCCTTTTTAATATTTTTGGGGGCGATTGTTTGTATAGTGTGGTTGTACTAGTTTAAAAACAAAAAACAATTGGTATTGGTTAAGTTAATTTAAACAGCTGACAATGATAAAGATTATACCATGAAGTCTTCCCTTTTCATATAGTTTCAGTTTTCAACAAGATTGTAGAAAATAACAGCGGAAAAAAAATCTGAATAAATTAACTAGGGAAATTGAATTTTTTTTAAAGACGAAAATCAAAATCGAATAGCAGATAAAATGCAATAAATTCCAAATAATAAACTCTTTACCAAGAGAAATGAAACTTTGGAAAAAAAACTTTAAAAAAACAACAAACTTGATTACAAAAACTTTAGTGGTGGCGGTAAAATACGAGCTTTCTATGGCTACAATGAGTTTTTTATTTTAAAATCGTTTCAATGAAAGTGTACTAATATAGTGTCTTTTCACAAAGAAAATATATAAAAATGTACTAAAAGAAGTACCTGATTTACATATTTAAAATTAAAAATTGATCTTAAATTATTATTACTTTTAGTACTCTTTCTCGAAATAAGAATTTATTTTAGTCTTCCTTTAAATTGTTAATAATTTTAAATGATATTATTTTTTTTTGCTTCTTTTAAAATGGTACTACTTTTAGTACACTTTCTCTGATAGGATAAAAATTTAGTACTTTTTATTTCCAATGCCAATATTAGTACACCTTGCTCAAAAAATACCTATTTTAGAACATTATAATTATTAACAATTTAAAGGAAGAGTACTAAAATAAAATCCTATTAAAGAAAGTGTACTAAAAGTAATATCTTTTCAATAAATAATTCTTAAAATAGATCTTATTTAAAGAAAGTGATCTAAACTAAGTATTTTTGAGCAAGGTGTACTAATATTGGCATTGAAAATAAAAAGTACTAAATTTTTATCATATCAGAGAAAGTGTACTAAAAGCAGTACCATTTTAAAAGAAGCAAAAAAATTAAATCATTTAAAAGAAAGTGTGATAAAAGTTCGACAATTTATGCCAATTGTTGCAAATACAAAGTGAAAATGTACTTCGTTTAGACACTTTTTAAGAAGGTGCTAGTCTTAGTACACTTTCTTTAAAAAGCTATTAAAAAAAGTATTCTCTCGAAGGAAATGTACTAAAGGGTATAACTTTTTAGAACAAGTGCACTTAAAGACTACTAAAAATAGCACGCTATCAAAGAAATAATTAAAAAATGTTTTTTTCAAAGAAAGTCCACTTAAAGTATTAGGTACTTTTTAAAAGAAATCATAGTACAAATAAGGGTGTACCCTTCAAGGAAAGTTTACTGAATATAGTAACCTTTTAAGAAAATGTACTTTAGTACATTAGCAAGTGCTATTTTTAAAATTGTACTTTTTTCCAAAAAAGTATTAAATAAAATATAGTACTTTTTTAAGAAAAAAAGTACTTTTTTGAAAAAAATTAGCTTTTTAGACAAAAAAGTATTTTTTTTTGGGAAAAAGTACTTTTTATCAAAAAAAGTACTATTTTCTAAAAAAACATATTT
The DNA here is from genome assembly GCA_963921195.1 of Pegoplata infirma. Lineage (NCBI taxonomy): Eukaryota > Metazoa > Arthropoda > Insecta > Diptera > Anthomyiidae > Pegoplata > Pegoplata infirma. Next base: position 208,131,738 of record OY992539.1, on the reverse strand, counting down.
TCTTGCATTTTTGTGTTAATTAAGTACTTTTTTCTAAAAAATTAGTATTAAAAGATTTCAGAAAAAAGTACTTTTTTTGTAGAAAAAATACCTTTTTTTAGAAAAAAAGTACTTTTTTAGAAAAGTACGATGTTTTAGAAAAAACTACTTTTGTGGAAAAAATACTTTTTAGAACAAAGTACTTTTTTTTCTAAAAAAGTAGCAAAAAATTTACTTTCTTAAAAAGTACTTTTTGTGTCAAAAGTATTTTTTTATTTTTTTTAAAAAGTACTATATTTTCTTAAATAATACTTTTTAGGAAAAAAGTATCATTTTTCTAAATAAGTACTTTTTTCCTGAAAAGTTCTTTTTTGTCTTAAAGGTGGGATAGTACTTTTCTAAAATAGTACTATTTTACAAAAAAAACGTTACTTTTTCTAAAAAAAAACACTTTCTCTTTTTGAAAAATACCCGGGTATTTACCCACTTTTACCCAATTTACCTATTTTACCGGTATTTACCAGTTGGGTGTTTACCCTAAAAAGAAACCTTTCTTAATACGCTTTGAAAAAGATAAAAAATATATTCCACTTTTAGTAAACTTTCTTGTAGCAGGTACTACTTTTAGTACAAATAAAAAATTCAAAAAAAAGTGCGCTCGAAAATATGTAGTGATAGAAAGTTAAAGAAATTTTTCTAAAATAAGTATATTTTTGAACAAGTTGTACTAAAAAAGGTACAGATAGTTAAATGTATTTCAATTTTGCCATAAAAAAACGTACCATAAGAAAAAACATTTAAAAGAATATTAACAACAAATATGCTCCTAACCAAAGGAATGAAAGTTTACTTAAGATTGAATAAAAACAACATTTAATTATAAAATAAATTCATTTTTTAGTACACTTTCTTTGAGAAGGTAGTACTTTTAGTAAACTTTCTTAAGGAGTATACTAAAAGTAATACCCTCACAAAGAAAGTGTACTCAAACTGGTACTTTTTTAATAAACGAGTGTACTAAAACTAGTACCTTTTCTATGTTAATGTATAAACTACAATTTATTCAAAAAAAAAAATACATAAATTGCACTCCATGATGTACTAAAAGCAAAACAACAATAAATTATTCACATATAATTTTTACTGCAACAACCAATTTCATTAAAAGCTGCTATAAACTTTTAAGTTCTCTTTAGGCTGTTAACATAAAAGTACATAAAATCAACTTCCTATCTTATAAATTACCTACATACTTAATAATTTCCTATTCACAATACTTAAATCTAAAATTCCAATTGTCTTTTTTTTTTTAAAAAAAGCCAATACTGCTAGTAAAAAAAAATCCTTACGGAAGCATTACGTTTTTATCTTCATCACTTAAAAGCCCATTCATCACTTTATTTTCAAATTCAATATTATTCTCTTTTTAGCTTAAAACATACAAGTACATAAAAGGCTAAAATACCATTTATGGCTAAAGACTTGTCTAAAGCTTTTTAAACATTAAACCCATTCTTTAGCATTATCATCCTACTTCACCCTCTAGGCAATTTAGCAGATAATCAATGCACATTTTCTACTTGCTGGTTGGTTTTTTTTTTATCATCATCTTCCAGTTAACTCGTCGTCGTTGGTCTACTTAAACATTCTACTCTTAAATGGATTTATCCATTTTACCCATCTACTTTTGTTTACTTTTATATGGAGTACTTACCGGCAACTTCAATTTCACAAAATGAACCAGCACCCGCTGTATTATTGGCCACACAACGATAGGTACGTGCAATTTCATAATCTTCTTTTAGTACATAATGGCTTTTATCCTTAAATGCTTTACTGTCACCACTGTCCAACGATGCGACAGTTTCATTTTCACCTTTAATTGACCATGAAAAATCGGCCTGCAAATAAACAATATTGAACAAAAATTAAAATGAGAATCGAAAATTTCGTATGAAATGTTAAATAAAATGATAAAAAAAATTGAATTTAATTCAATTGCTGTGAAAACAAGTAGGCAGTTAATATCAAAAAATGAAAGAGAAAAACAAAAAACATTGAATGAAATCAAATAAAAATTTTAAATTGTTATAAATTGAACAAAAAAAAAAGGACTAAAAGAAGTGTGTGTGTGTCATCGAGTGTGTATGTGTAATAGAGTGGCATTTTTTTCTTTTGATATGCGAAGTGTCCGGTAAAATCTTTTATACCCTCCAACATGCAAAAAAAAAAATCAGGGGCGTTTTCTTTTTTTGGGGGGAGGGGGTGGTTGGTAGTGCTAATTGGGGGGGGGGGGCAACTTTCCTCTTGAATATGTGTTTGAAATTCACTCTTATGCTTTTTGTGCTAAAGAAATACAAGTTTATCAATATTAAAAAACATGTTTTATTCCTCGCCCATAAAAGGGGGGCGGACCGAAAAAAAATACATTTTCTAATTCTTTGGGTCCCAATTCAGGACTTTAAATTTCTTGTAGCATAAAAATGTTGCATTTGTTAAACAAAAACACAAACAATTATGTGAAAAAAAAATTATTTTTCAGAGGTTGGTTTAGTTCTTCAAGGGGGAACTTTTTTTCCCCTTGCCGTTTTTGGCTCAATAACGAACTTAACCTGCCTAGGAACATAAGACATATTCGTGCCAAATGTCGGGTGTCTAGCTCTTTTATTTTTTACTGCATCGTGTTAACTACAGACGGACGGACAGACGGACGAACATCGCTAGAATGTCTTAGAATCGATCACTGATCGTAAATATATATACTTTATGGTAGGGTTGCCATTTGCATTTTGAGAAAAAGAGGACGTCAACCTCAAAAAAGGAGGACATTTGACCCCAAAAAAGAGGACATTTTTTTTTTTAATATTAAATTAATTTAAAACAAGTCAACCAAGCAATACAATATGCAAAAACAAATAATTTTTATTAAGAAAATAATTTTTTTTTCCACTAAAAAATATATTTCCAATTATATTTAAATATTTTGGAAAAATCTATTCAATTATATTTAAGAAATATCCCTTTATAACTCAAAAATTTCCAGTTATATTTCAAAAATTTTCTATTGTATATTTTGTTTTTCAAAAATTTCCATTTTCATTTCAAAATTTTCTAAATAATTTTAAGAAAATTACTTTTTAATTTAAATAAATTCAGATATTTTAATTGTATTACAAAAATTTCCATTTAAAATTTATGCAAATGCTTTTCAAAAAATTTTATTTGTATATCAAAATTTTCTGAAAAGCATTTGTAAAATTTTGATATACAAATCGAAATTTTTGAAATATACTTTTTTTAGAATTTTCCGAAAAGCATTTTGAAAATTTTGAAATATAAATGAAATTTTTGAAATAAAATTGGAAATTTTGTGAAATGAAATTTTTAAAAAGCATTTAGAAAACTACAAGTGGAAACTTTTGAAATACAATTGGAAATTTCTGAAATACAATTTCTGTAAATTCAAAAGGAAATTGCTTAAAATCATTTAGAAAATTTTAAAATGGAAATTTTGATACACAAATCTTTTTTCGGAGAGCAAACTTTAAGACACACGGCAGCTGATAAGAAGTGATGTCAACGTAGCTATTTTCGCACTACATAAAGTGTTTTTTTTATTTTTGTGCTCGTTTTGCTCTCAAAAAGTTGACATTACTGCTGGTAAGCGAAAATACAGCGATGCCAATAATTAAAACGTTAAGAATTAGAAAAAAAAAAAAATAATGGGGAAAAGTGCAAAAAGTAGGACAACCCCGGACACTTTCTAAAAAAGAAGTAGGACTGCCCCGGACGCCCTAAAAAAGAGGACGGTGTCCGGGGAAAAGAGGACGGATGGCAACCCTACTTTATGGGGTCCTAGACCGATATTTTCATGCATTACACACGGAATGACAAAGTGAGTATACCCCCATACTGTAGTTGGAGGGTATAGAAATATGTCTTGCTGAGCACGAATATCAAAAAAAAAAATTAAAATTGTTCACACGTTTTTCGTGATATCGCTACTTCAATTTTCAAAAAATGAAGAGTTTTTTCCTACGGCGAAGAAATTATAAAAAAACAAGTAAAAGTGTTAAATTCGGCTGTGCCAAATCTTTTATACCCTCCAACATGCTAAAAAAAAATTTTCACGGGCGTTTTTAGTTGTGGGGGGGGGGGGGGGGGGTTGGCGGTGGCATGGTAGAACCTTCCCCTCGCCAAACATATTTTTAAATTAATTTTTTATGCTTTTTACACTTACAAGGGAAGTATCTCAACCCTTATGAACCGATTTGCCTGCAACTTAAAATGTATATCAAAGAGACAATTCTAAGGTTGGGGTGTCTCGGCTTATCGGCCATGTCGGGGATTTAGGGGTTCAAAACATGGGTCAAAAAATGGCAAAAAAAATCGTTTTTTGGATTTTTCAGCCATTTCTTTTTAAGAAACTATATGATGTTTTCATATGAGAAGAATGGTTTTTTTAATGCCTATCCAATGGTGGCATAACCTTGTAAAAATTCGGCTTCTTTAAATATTTTTTTCAGGAAAATGTGTAAATTTTGGGGGTACTTATGTGAAGACATAGACCTACGATATCCAAATGGATAATAAATAATCTTTATTAAATTTAAGTCGACCCGTATTTTTGCCCTAGATGATATTCTTGTTAGTTCGGAAGTTATAAAAATTTTCCCGAAGGTCCACATGGTTTCATAAGGGGACAACGAAATTTTTAAACACCAATATGGCCGATAAGCCGAGACACCCCAACCTTAAAATCGTCTCTTTAATATATATTTGAAGTTTCAGGCAAATCGGTTTATAAGGGTTGAGATACTTTCCTTGCTAGAATACAAAAATTTTATAATTATTTAAATTAATTATTTTATCCACGCCCACAAAAAAAAATTATAATCTTATCCCCCTGAGTTTAAGGGCACTACTTTGAACTTCTTCTATAAAAATGTTTCATTTGATGAACAACAATACAAAAAAACTTGTAAAAAATGGCGTTTCTTTCAGGGGTTGGTTTTTAGTGTCCGACCGAACACACCTTTTTTGGCCGAAGCCGAAGCCGAATATTCGGCCAAATTTTCACTATTCGGCCAAACCGAAGCCGAAGCCGAATATTAAAAAAAAAAAATATTTATGTTGTAAAAACAAGAAAAAAATAAAAGTCGACTCGGCGGGATACTCAAATGCATGAGAATGCTGTCTAGAATAATTTTATTTTAAGCAAAAAATTTTTTTGGACATTTTTGTAAAAAAATATATTTTAGAGTGTAAATTTTTTTCGACCGAAAATTGTTTTTGAATGTAAAAAATGTTTTTAGTTGCAAAAACATTTAGTAAAATGTTTTTGTGGCTTACTAATGTGATTCAAAGTTAGTTTAGTGTGTTTTTCAACACTTGAGCACAAATATTATACAATTATTCGGTATTCGGCCTATTCGGCCAAAATTGTGGCCGAAGCCGAATAGTGGCCGAATAGTGCTTTTTGTCCAAAGCCGAATATTCGGTCGGACACTAGTAATTAATATATATGATGCATCGCACAACGTTTTTTTTTAAATTATTTTTTTAAAAATTTTCAAAACTTTAGTTTAATCCGATTGGCCTTAAATTTGTACCACAGTTTTATTACAAGTAGAATAAAAATGTGCCCAAACATTAAAAATCGGAAGAAACCCTTTTTTTCCTACAAATAACTGCCGCTCTCTTGTGTAAGTATGTGTGTGTGCGATTTATACATGTATTTGTGTCTGGTTCTTGGTAAATGTTTATGTTTGTTAACATACATTTTTAATGGTATTTAATATGTTTTCTTTTTGTTGATATGGCATACATTTAAAAAAAGTTTATAAAAAAAATCCAAGTAGTCAATTGTGCATAAATAAGTAAATATTATTTTTTTATATTCTCTTTTAAAAATGCAGACTATAAGTTGGTCAAAGTGATTGCATATATGCAGTGAGCGCCAAAAGGAAGTTTTTTTTTTACATAATTTACTATTTTTTGACAATTTAACAAAAAACCGCTCTTTTGAAATTTTATTAAAATTATCAGTAATTGAAATATCCATGACTACACTATTTTTTTATGCATCTTTTAATGCTAGTCTTAAATTACAATTTAAATAATCAGTTCCCTTTTAAATTCCATTTTTATTTTTAAAAACATTAAACTTATGCTTTGTTTATGCTATTTGCTTTTCCACGATTTTATTTTCTAAAAAAATATAAAATCTCGTAAATTTTTTTCTGATTTGTTTTCTTATTTAATATAAAGCGAATGTAAGTCAAAATATTATTACAAGTTTTTGTGGCAAAAAAAAAAAAAAAAATAATACTAAAGCTATGATTTATTAGGAAAAACGTGGTAGAAATTGTATTATAAAACACCTTAGCTTCGGTTAACAAACCATTAAAATTTTTCGGGAACAGATTCATATTGTAATAGATTCTAGAATACACTGACTCGCAGCTTATTTCATGTGTAAGATATCAGTTAGCAATCCATTTAAGACGAAGTTCCCAATAATACACCTAATTATTATCAAATGAGTATTTTTGTTGAAAATGCTGTGTAGATAATTTATCGAGCTTTAATTTAAGCTTAATGGCGTCCAGATTGAGTAAATATTAAACGTGCTACAAGGGTTGAAATGGAAATTGAAATTATTGAAAGACGTTTTTTAGAAAATTTCTTAAAAATACTTTTATGTCGATTTTTCCCAAGCTCAAACATTAAAAATTTTAAAAGTGGTCCAATAGTATATAGACATTTATCAAATAATTTTTCCAATGACCCAAACAAAAATCAAAATTTTTAAAATGCAATCGAAGAAATCCGAATTTTTTGACCTCCAATTCTTTTGACCACCAATTTTTTGTAAACAAAGGAAATGTTCAATTATTTTTATATCTCGTTACTATACACTTAGGTGTACTAAAATTATTAAACAAATAAATCTTTTCTTTGTTTACCAAAAATTGGTGGTCAAAAGAAGGTTAAAAAAATCGGATTTCTTCTACTGTGTTTTAAAAATTTTGGTTTTTGTTTGGGTCTTTGGAAAAAATATTTATTAAATGAATATTAACTATTGAACTATTTTTTAAATTTTTTATGTTTGAGCTTGGATAAAATCGATCCAAAAATATTTTTAAAAAATTTTCTAAAAAAGGTCTTTCAATAATTTCAATTTCCATTTCGACCCTCGTAGCTTATTTAACATTAAGACAATCTGAACGTCATTAAGCTTTAATTAAAGCTTGATTAATTCCATACACAGGACTTTTTACAAAAATACTTATTTGATAATAACTAGGTCTATTTTGGTTACCTTTGTCTTGAATGGATTGCTAACTAATATCTTTCACACCTACAGTAATCAGAACAAAATTTTCAATGTAAAATATTTAAAAAAAAAAAAACTTTTTGCTTAAAAAAACGAATAATTTTGAGACAATTTCAAACAAAAATCACTGATTCTTTGATTTTAAGTAGAATTGATTATATAATGGGTTCTGGCACCGATTGTTTGAAACGGAAAATCAGGGAAAGAGAAAGGATTAAGAAAAAGTTCAATTTTACTTCAAATTGAAAGTATTTTAAAAACCTATGAGGGTCAATTATAATTGTCAAGAAAAATATGTGTAATATTACACATTTAATGTGAGTAATTTTACACATTTGACGTAAGTAATATTACACCCATTGTGAATTTTTACACAAATTATGTAGTTTAATGCCACAAAAGTAACTAATCGTATAATTCTTATTGAAATTAAACAAAATTTACCCAGTTTATAGTAGAACCTAATTAAATTTTGTTGAAATTTACCCATTTAATGAAGAAAAAAATCTAATTTTGTTTAGAGATCATAAAAGTAAACAACGGCATTAAATACGAGAGATTCGTGGAACAGATGTTCATATTTATTCCCAATGGTTAGAAAAATACATTCTAAATTCACTCATACATAAATAGAAATTGAAAATTCTTGTTAAACTAAAAAAAAGTAACAAAAAACTCTTAGAATAACATCGAAAAACTACACGACTATAACTCAAAGGTGCAAAACCCCTTAAAATTGATAGATGGTTTTGGTAAAGTAACATACAATTGCATTTTTTTGTTATTATCACACAAAAAAAAAAACTGCAGAAAAAATCTGCAAAAAAAATTCATATGAAAAACAACACGTCCTATATGGTTATAAACATTTATAATAAACGTGTTTGCAGTAACATGAGAGGGATTAAAGGGAGACTGGATACTTACAAGGATGAATAACCTGGTGTCACCCACCGATCTTTATGGAATTGGTTTTATTTTGTAGAGCAGGAAAAATAAAGGAACACGGTAAAATAACGCAAAAAAACTGGAAAGTAAAATGTTTCAGTTTTTTGGGTTTATCTCCTATATTGTACAAAAAAACCCTAGTCATGTTACGTACCAAATGAAAGGTCTTCATAAAACCTATCTTCGTGTGCAAAGAACGTATCCAAACATGCTTAACTTTTCGTCATATTGAGTAAAATGCTAAAATTTTAGGACATTTTTGTTAATAAGTCGAAAAATTTTTACGTGTCGAATTAATTTTCGTTATGAACAACTTATCCAAATTTTATGTAGATTAGATGGTGACACGAGGGAGACTCTCCTTGTTAGTATGATTTGAAAAATTTAACGAATTTTTGATTTTTTTCTGATTTTTTACATTTTTTTTGTAGTTTTTCAAAGTTTTTGTAAATTTTTCTGAATATTTCTAAGTATTTGTAATTTTTTTTGAAATTTATTGGATTTTTTCAGAATTATTCAGATTTTTTTTGAAATTTTCCTTAAAGATCATAAGTGTTTCTGTTTTTTCAGAATTTTTTTCTACATATCTGATTTTTTGCATTTCCCATGCAAAAAAATGTTTTAAAATTAAGTATAGCTCATGCAAATCCAAATGTTTTTTGCCGCAAAAGAGAACTACACACAAAAAATTATTGACTTAATATTTTCCATTAAATCTAATGATCAACAAAATTTAAATAAGTCAATTACACTGTGCTACAAAAAACACAAAATCGAATATACTTTTAAAATGAGGTAGTTAAGGTTGTAGGTCTCGTCGAAAAGATCACAAAAATGCCCATCCAACTTGCCAGACACCCTCAAATTTTTAAGTTATTGTCAAAAAACGTTTTTTGGGACTTTTCTCACTAAACCACGTGTAACTTAAACATTTTTAAACCGATTTTAAATTTTTCAATTGTTTTGGATAGAAGAATGATAGGGCTTTTCATGTGTGTGAATTGGTGTATTGATTTTTTCCACAATATCTAATTTTTTGTTATTTTTTGAAAACTTTTTGAGTTTATCGATTTTTTTCGGCTATAGTTTGTTCAACAACATTTATATTAATAAACGTATTCCTAAAGAAAATTTAATTGTGAATACGATGAGCTTTATGACAAAACAAGTAGAAAAGTTAAATTCGACTTGGCCGAATCTATGAATACCCTCCACAATGCCCATTTTAAGTGATAGTAAATTTTCTAAAGTGAAAAAATAACAGTTTTGATTAGAAATATTTTATTTTGTGTAAAAAATTTTTTTTAGTAATTTTTGAAAAAAAAAAATAATTTACTAATTTTTTTTTTGAGTGTAAAATTTTTTTTGAGTGTAAAACTTTTTTCGAGCGTATTTTTTTTTTGTTTTGGTATAAAAATATTTTTGAGTGACAAAAATACGTTGTAAAATATTTTTGTGACATACCAATGTTTTTAAAACAGGTTTAACGGGTTTTCAACACGCGAATTTAGGGTGAAGCAAATCTGAAATTCACGGTTTTGCTAATAACTTTTGAACCACTGGACCGATTTGGCTGAAATTCGATACGAAGGAGGCTGGAGGAACGCAAAATATATATGCTAAGCTTGAGCATCCTCAGAATTGCCTTTCGAAAGTTATAGTGCTTTTTATCTCAAAAATTCACAAAAAACCCTTGCCGAAATTCAGTCTTTTGCTCACAACTTTTGAACCACTGGACCGATTTCGCTGGATTGCAATACCAACCTGACCAGGTAAATGCCCAACATATATGCCAAACTTCAGGAGCTTCCGTAAAGTCTTTCAAAAGTTAGCGTGTTTTCAACAGACAGACAGACAGACAGACAGACAGACGGACGGACGGACGGACGGACGGACATCGCTAGATCATCTTAAAATCGATCGAGGATCATGAATATATATACTTTATGGGGTCCTAGACCAATATTTCGAGGTGTTACAAACGGAATGACAAACTTATATATACCCTCTATCACTAGAGTGGAGGGTATAAAAATCCGATATTAAATGACAGAGTTGTGATAATTTTTCTAAAAAAGAAAATTAAGATTTTGTATGAAATTGCCGTGCGGATCACCCAGGCAAAAAAAAAATAAACGGGCATACTGAGAGGTCTCGTATCATTATTTTAAAGGTTATTGTCCTCCTGAATTCGAATTTGACCTTGAACTTATCTTATTAAGTTTTCGATATATCAATTTATGTTAAATATCACAAAAACCTGACAAGATAGAGCAATTTAAAGGCCAGATTCGGATTCAGCGCGCCAAAAACCTTTAAAAATATTGTACATGACCACTTATAATATTTTTTTTTTTTTGCCTGGGTTATCTGAACGGCGATTTCAAGCAAAATCTTAATTTTCTTTTTTAGAAAAATTATCACAACTGTGTCAATTATTAACCGATTTTTTTAGGATAAATCTTATCGTATTTAGAATTAAATTATCTTTAAAAAAACGCTCATAAATATAAAGGTTGTTAAACGAACTATAGCAGAAAAAATCGATAAACTCCAAAAATTTTAAAAAAATAACAAAAAAAAATTATTTTATAGAAAAAATCAATAGATATCTTTCTTTAACGTATAGACAAATTCACACACATGGAAAGCCCTATCCTTTTTCTATCCAAAACAGTTTAAAAATTTAAAATCGGTTGAAAGTTTTCTGAATTACACAAGGTTTAGTGAGAAAAATCCTAAAAAAAAAGTTCAAGTTCAATGGGCATTTTTGTGATCTACTCGACAAGACCAACAACCTATACTATGTCACATCAGAAGTATTTTTTCACTGTAGCACAGTGTAATCGAATTTTTTCAGAATTATTCAGATTATTTTCAAAATTTTCCTAAAATATATCTGTTTCTGTTTTTTCAGAATTTTTTTTAACATATCTTATTTTTTCTGAGCTTCTCGTGCAAAATATACATACAATAAAAATGTTTAAACATTAGGTATAGCTCATTAAAATCCTTGTCGTTTTTGTCGCTACTAGAGATGGGCGCGTGAGTGAATTTTGACTCACGCACGCTCACGCTCACGAAATAAAAATATTGCTCACGCACGATCACGCACGAAATTATTTTTTCTGCTCACGTTCACGCACGCTCACGTGAGCAACTAAAATTTTTCTCACGCTCACGAAATAATCACGCTCGCGAAGACCCACGAAATTAAAACTAGCATTTTTTTTTTAACTTTTTACGATTTCTTGCACAGAAAGCATTTAATTTCCTTAAAACAACAATATAAATTTATTTAAATCACAATTTTGTATTAATTACCCTCTAAATTCAATATAATGACGTTTTTTTCCTCGTTTTCTGTTTAAAACATCACAAAACAATCACGCAAAGTCACGTAACAAAAATTACTCACGCACGCTCACGCACGAAACAATTTTTTATAATCACGCGCACTCACGATCACGTGAGTATAAATAAATTTCACTCACGATCACGCGTGATTCACGCGTGAATCACGTGAATCACGAAAAATTCGTGTCACGCGCGCATCTCTAGTCGCTACACACAAAAAATTATTGGGTTAAAAAATCTATTGATAAAAAAAAAAAATTATTGATCAACAAAATTTAAAAGAGTCAATTATTGTTTTGATCAATATTTTCGTTATTTTCTTTAACTATCAAATTGCAAATTTTCAACATGCCAGATTTGTTTTCCTTTAATTTATTGTAATACATTAATACAAAAATATACAATATAATCAGGGCTAACTTTTTTTATTTTTGGCAACATATTGGAAAGCAAAAAATATGAATTTCTTCATAATTTTGTCATAAGCATATAATTCATTCCTTAAATCAATCATTATTTTGTCATAAGCATATAATTCATTCGTTAAATCAATCATTATTTTGATTGACTTTAAATAAAAAATTGGTTAAATTTGTGATCAAAATCAAAAAAGTGTTTGGTTGAAAAAAAATATCAATTAATCACCTACATTTTGATTATTAATTTAATGATTTCCTTCATCAGAGGAGTTTTAATTAAAAAATTAATTAAAACTGCGTTTTTGTGATTGAAATTCACTTTCAATTCTTTCTGTGTCTATAAAGTGCCGGTCAAAAGTATTTACACACAGCTATAGTAGATGAAATATGTTACAGACAAAATTTACAATACCAGAATTTTATCCAACGAGTATTTTTCTTATAAAGTGTTTTGTTCTTAATCTATTAAGCTTTAATTTAAGCTGTATAGCGTCGAGATTGAGTTAATAATAAATGTACTACGAGGGTCGTACTAGAAAATGATAATTTTTATAGACATTTAATAAAAAATTTTAAAAAATATTTCTAAAAAAAATTTTTCCAAGTTTAAACATACAAAAATTAAAAAAAAAATCCACTTATTAGTATTCATTGTTAACTAATTTTTTTACTGACCGAAAAGAACTTAAAATTTTTTAAACACTCTAGAAAAAATGCAAATTATATGACCTCCAATTCTTTTGACCACCAATTTTTTGTAAACAAAGAAAAGATTTTATTGTTTATTAATTTTATTGTTAAACAATTTACCATTTTCTATGTTAACACAAAATTGGTGGTCGAAAGAATTTGATGTCATAAAAAAGCAGATTTTTTTCTACAGCATTTAACAGTTTCTTAATTTTTTTGGGCATTAAAAAAATTAGTTTACACATGAATATTAGTAAGTGGAATTTTTTTTAATTTTTTATGTTTGCACTTAAAAAAAAATTTTAAATATAATTTTTTTTTTAAAAAATGTCTATACAAATTATAATTTTCTAATTCGACCATTTATTATTAACTCAATCTGGACGCTTTAAAGCTTAAATTAAAGCTTAAGAAATTTCCTATAAAACACCTAATAAAAAAAAATCGTTTGATAAAAAAAAAGGTCGTATATTGGTACCTTGTCAGTATTAGATAATTGTCATATTTTAATAGGCCTTGTATAGCCGGTTGATCCATCGATTTAACATTGTCGGTTGAAATCAATTTTTTTGAGGAACTAAAATATCTTTAAGAATGATTTAAATTCCAAAATTATTGTTAAAATCCTAAGTTGTTTGTATATGAGAATGGTAAAAATCGGTGGAGTGGATACAATAAAAATAGATCGGTTTTCCTTTGTACCGCTTAAGCCAAATCTAAGCAGCTAAGAATTAAGTATACGGTTTTTCCCTCCACCTAAACTACTCAAAAAGTCTATAGCGACCATAAAAAGCTCATGTCTTCTCATGTTCCCTTGTTATGCAAGAAAAAAAATTCTATATCCCAGAGTTTTAAGAGTAAATCTCTACCTCAACTAACACGCACATTTTCATATGCTACATAGCACAAAACTATTTGATTTTTATTTATTTTTTTCAAATAAAATTTTTTGTTGCATACTTTTCTATCCACTTAACAGGTGCTATTTGCAATATTTATAGACGGGGAGTTAAGCAAGTAGGGGTGCACTACATACTCCTCCTGGCAAAAGGTTAAAAGACAGAAAAGGGTAAGAGCTTTATATGTATATAGATAACATTTGATAAATGATGTGTTGCTGCAATGGCTGACTATATAAGCGTCTGTCCTTCCTGCCTGCCTGCCTGTCTGTCTGTCCTTCCTGTCTGTGTATTGCAGTACATACTTTGTTTACAAATTCAAATATTTTTGTATGCAGTTATTTTTGTTGGTGTTTTTGTTTTTTAAAACTTTTTTGTTTCAAAAAAAAAGTTTAAAATATTTTAAGTGTAGTTTATTCATGGGGTTTATTTTTATGTTGCGTAGAGTTTAACAGCACAAAAATTTATTGATGTTTGGATTTTTTTTTTGCAGTATGTAGTAGTTTTATTGTAAATAGTATTAGTGTTGTTTTTTTAACAGTATTAGTATTGTGAGAGAGTGAAATTTTTTTGTTGCTATTGTATAGGTGTTGGAATATTTTATTACTAAATATAAATCTTACCTCTTCCGGATTACCAAATGCTGTACAAATTAATGTATCCTTATCATCGATCTCCTGCCTTTCAATTTCACAACGGGGTTTAACTATAAATGAAAATAGAAAAACGAAAGAGAGATTAGTTTAAAATAATTGAAAAATATGCAGATGTGTTAAAAATTAGTTTAAAAAAAATATAAGGTATGCATCATCACATGCAATTCAATGCAAAAATTTGCAAAAATTTTGTTTGGTGCCCAAGTCAGGGCTACAATGAGAAGATGGTCCCAGCAACCTCTTTTCTATGCGAAAAATTCTCAGATTGTGAGATATTTTTCTTATTAAAAATTCTGACAAGTTAAATATCTCAACCTTTATGAACCGGTTTGCCTGAATTTTAAATATATATGAAGTGGGCGATTTTAAGGTTGGGGTATCTCGCCTTATCGGCTATATTAGTGGTTAAAGATTTCGTTGTCTCCTTATGAAACAATGGGACTTTCGGGAAAATTTCGATAACACCCTAACTAACAGGAATAGCATCCTGAGAAAAAATACATGTCGTCTTAAATTTAATGAAGATTATTTCGCATTCATGTGGTTATCGTTGGTCTATGTATTCACATAAATATCCCCTAAAATTTACAAATTTTCATGAAAAAATATTTAACAAAGCCGAACTTTAACAAGGCTATGTCACGCTGGATAGGCATTAAAAACCGTTCTTCTCATATTGAAACATCACATTGTTTCTCAGAAATAAATGGCTGAAAAATACAAAAAAATATTTTTTCTCCATTTTTTGAACCCTCAAATAAATCCCCGATATGGCCGATAAGCTGAGACACCCCAACCTTAAAATTGTCTCTTTTATACATATTTCAAGTTTCATGCAAATCGGTTCATAAGGGTTGGGATACTTCCTTTGTAAGAAATTTTTCATAATGAAATAGTTTTAGTTCTTAGGCATTTTTTATGTAGAAAAATTTTTAAATTCTGACACAGTTTTCACACAGAAAATTTGTTTGATTTTGAGATATTTTTGTATAAAAGAGTCTCAGAGACAGTTTTCGTCTCAAAAATTGTTTTATTAAATCAATTGTACTCTACTCTTTTAAATAGTTGCAATTGAAAAAAAAAAAATATGTATGGCGCCCAAGACAGGGCTCTGTATTCGGATTCTGAGACACTTTGAAAATGAAAAGACTCTCAGATTCTGCGTTATTTTTCATGTATAAAAACTTTTAGATTCTGACACATTAAGAAGAAATTAAGGTGTATTTCCATGGCAAAAAGGAAATAAAGAGAGTTTAATGCAAGCAGCATTACTTTATTACATTATTAATATGGCCGCATTACGACCTCTGGAGAACTCGCTATCTGCTTTCTCTTTATAGGAGAGAATGTCGTTTATTCACGAGAGTGGTCACACCACACTGCCATATCGTTTTCCTTTCAAAAACGATTAGACTTATGTCGGACTCTAATTGTAGAATATGCGATGAACCGAATACGGTTGAAACGGTTGAAGATATTCTGAGCAAATACCCGCATTGAGCAGCTGTCGCGAGCGAATACTAGGCAAAGTAGAACTCGAGAATCTAATTGTACTGTTTGCAACATGAACTTACGTGTTTATCCTTGTGGTATAGCTTTGGAAGAGCCGGTCTATGTGAGGGGTTAAAAACTTCATGCTTCACTACCCCTAACCTAACCTGAAAAATTTTTCGAACTTTCAGACATTTTTCTTATACAAAATCCTTAGATTCTGATACATTTTACCGTATAAAAAACTTCTTTTATTCTAATACACTTTTCTTACTGAAAAATTCTCTGCATCTAAAACATTTTTCGTATAAAAAAAACTAAGAACTGAGTAATCATTTTATGTAATTGGAATTTAAAGAATCAATTTTTGGCGCCCAAGTTAGGACTTTAGCTATTGCACTTAAATCACTACATATAATAGAAACCTAAATTCTTTATCATTTTAAACCTTCAGTTTTTATTTATTGCAATTTAAAGATTTGATTTTTTGGCTCCCAACTCGGGACCATTACTATGTAGCGCTAAATTGTAAGATTCTGAAGCATTTTTGATATACAAACCCCGTTCGCTTTAAACCTTGATTTTTAATAATTTAAACCATACACTTGTAATTAATTGAAATTTAAAGAATTAATTTTTGGCGGCCAACTGAGGGCAGTTGCTATGTTGCACTTAAATCTCTGATTTTAAGGAATTTTCTGTACATAAACACTGTTTGATTTAAACCTTAATTCTTTACCATTTAATGTCTTCACTTTTAATTAATTGCTATTTACAAAATTCGTTTTTGGCGCCCAGCTCAGGACCATTGCTATGTTGCGCTAAATTCTCAGATTCTGAGGAATTGCTGGTATACAAAAATAAAAACTCTTTGACTAATACCTTATTTTTTTTATATTTTAAAGCCTTTACTTTTAATTAATTGCAATTTAAATAATTAATTTTTGGCGCCCAAGTCACGGCAATTTAAACAATTAATTTTTGGCTCCCAAGTTAGGGCATTTGCTTTGTTGCGCTAAATTCTCAGATTCAGAGATATTTTTAGTACGCAAAAAAGTTATTTTTAATATTTGTACTTCTCATTCCCATAATTGTCAACTTTGTTTTGGGTTAATTTTGTGGTTATGGCTCCAATACGTGGTCACAGACTAATACAGACTCGACATAAGTGACAGGTGTCAAAAAAGTATTCTTTAACCATATGGTTAATATTTTCAAATTATTCTACGAATTAGGTTAGAAAGAGAAAACTGATATAACGCGCCATAAGAAAAATGGATGCCAGATCGGTTTTTGTTGTTTCACTCACTCCGAAGTCGTAGAAAGTGTTGCCATGTTAGCGTAAAACGGACTAAAAACCGCTGTGATTTCTCCTAAAATCGCTTAGTTTTTCCCCATTTTTTCTTATAAAACTCTACTGTCGAGTCTGTATTTAGTCTGTGACGTGGTGCTAAATTTTTATATTCTGAGACATATTTCGTATACAAAAATATTTTACTCACAAGGGAAGTCTTCCTGGTGTCACCATCCGATCTTCATGAAATTTGGATATCTTTTCCCTTTATCTTTTCTGCTCTACAAAATAAAACCAATTCCATAAAGATCCGCGGGTGACACTAGGGAGACTTCCCTTGGCAGACCTAAATTCTTTATCATTTAAAGCTAAACTTTCAATAAATTGCAATTCGAATAATTTATTTTTGGCGCCCATGTCTGTGCCCTTGCTATATTGCTTCAAATTTTAAGATTCTAAAATACTTTAAGTATACAAAAAATATTTTATTCCTTAAAATATTTTCACCGCTCATTCCCATTATTGTCAATTGTTTTTTTTGGGTTAATTTTGTGGGTATATTAAAATTTATTATTGTTCCTAATCCCTTTCCTGGCTTAACTAACTGTTAATCAAGCTGAAAGGTCTGAACAGTTTTTTTTTTGTGAAAAAAAACAAAAGCTTTTAACCAAAAAACCTCAAAAACATAAAAATTTTCATCAACAGTGTACAAAAATTTTTAAACCCTTTTTCATAATCATAACAATCAACACCAAATGTTACAAATACAACAGGTTCGAAAAAGAAAAACAAAATTAAACTCCCAACCAAACAAAACCGGAAAAAGGACATAATCAAAAATATAACATAAAATTCCAATTTTTTTGTTGTTTTCTTTGTTAAATTGTTAACAATATACAAAGTGGTCACATATGGACGACAACAAAAGGCCACAGAACTTTAAATGTTTGTTAAATAAAAAAATGTATTTTTAAAAAATATTAACAATTGGTATGAGTTAAAAAAGGAACCAAAAGGATACTATTGGTTTGTTTTTTTTTTTTTTTCTATACTTACATTGTACATCAATAAGAGTTTCGGCTGTACTGCGTCCATGTTTATTAAAAGCCGCACAAGTGTAACGACCAGTATCATTGCGCATCATGGGTGTATTGATAATCAAAGCATTGCCACGTATAACTGTTTTATTATTAAAACGCCATTCATAAGTGGGTTCTGGAAAATTTACAAAAAAAAAAAAAATAAATAAAGTGGATGAAATGTATTTTTTGATTGTACATACATAACCATAACAATAATAACCATAAACAATAAATTTATTAAAAATAAAACAGGAAACGGAAATAAAACCCAAAGTTTTGTAATACACAAAAACATTTCAAATTTCAAATTATTTTAAGGGGTCAGTGTTACAGTGATTGGGGTTAAGTGTGTTTTTATATCTTCCAACCACAGTTTGGAGCAGTGATACGCATTTTTGTAATTCCTATTCCCGCGGGAATAGGCGCTGCTTGTGCGCTGTCAACACACATACACTATAAAATTCTGTTGCTTGAGCAAATTTGTTGACTTTTCGCTTGCTACTACCCACACAAGCATAAATGTTATAGTATGTGTCTGCGTATCGCTGGTTTGGAGGTATACTAAAATTATTATTCCTTGTGCAACGCTTCGAAATATCAGTGATCAGTGGTCAATTTTAAGACATTATAGCGATGTCCGTCCCTCCGTCCGTCTGTAATAACCTTAATGCAGTCCGACTCAAAGACCTAGACCCCTAAAGTTAAGAACGAATATGTTCTGTGATTATAGGCTGATCAAATTCGTATATGGTCAAAGTCGAACCAGGCAAAAAATTTCCGCCTTAAAGAACTTAAACCACCCCAAATTATAAAAAATATATATTTTTTTTTTTTTTTAATTTGTTTAATAAACGAAACATATTTATGCCAAATGACCTGCACTTGGATCAAGGGGATTAGAAAAGTAAATTTTGTCGGCCGGCCTTTTGTGGATATAAAAAAATTAATTAAATGGTCATAAAACTGTGTTAATAAAGTGCAAACCGCATAAAATTTATCTATTTGTCTATATAGGAAATTTTCCAAGCTTTAATTTAAGCTTGATAGCGCCCAGATAGAGCAAATATTAAATGAGATACTTAAAGATATTTTGTAGAATTTTTAAAAAATATTTCTAACAAAAGAAGTATCTCAACCCTTATGAACCGATTTGCCTGAAACTTAAACTATATATTAAAGAGACGATTTTAAGGTTGGTGTGTCTCGGCTTATCGGCGACATCAGTGTTTAAAAATTTCTTTGTCCCCTTATGAAACCATATGGACCTTCGGGAAAATTTTGATAACTTCCGAACTAACAGGAATATCATCTAGGGCAAAAATAAGGGACGACTTAAATTTAATAAAGATTATTTCTTATCCATATGGATATCGTAGGTCTATATCTTCACATAAGTACCCCCCAAAATTTACACATTTTCCTGAAAAAAATATTTAAAGAAGCCGAAATTTTAAAAGGGTTTGACAACATTGGATAGGCATTAAAAAAACCTTTCTTCTCATATGAAAACATCATATAGATTCTTAACACATTAAGTGCCAAGCGGTTTTGACGAAAACCTTCCCAGAAGGCTAAACATTTTTTTTTGGCTTTAAGAATAAGCAATCACTGTCGTACGGAAACGTACGACGTGGCACCCCACGATGGGTTAGGTGTCGTACGGAAACGTACGACGTGGCACTCAATGTGCTAAAAAGAAATGGCTGAAAAATCCAAAAAACTATTTTTTCGCCATTTTTTGACAAATGTTTTGAACCCCTAAATCCCCGATATGGCCGATAAGCCGACACACCCCAACCTTAGAATTGCCTCTTTTATACAAATTTCAAGTTTCATGCAAATCGATTCATAAGGGTTGAAATACTTCTCTTGTAAGTCAATTTTTCTGAAGTTCAAGCATTCAAAATTTAAAAAATGATTCAATATTTTTTTTTTTCAGTTATCAGCTAGTTTTTCCAACAACCCAAATCAAAAATTAAACTTTCTAAATATAGTAAAAGAAACCCTAATTTTTTTACCTCCAACATTTTTGACCACCAATTTTTTGTAAACAAAGAAATTATTTTATTGTTTATTAATTTTGGTAGACCTAAGAGTATAGAAATGAGATATTGGAATAATTAAAATTTTTCTTTGTTTACATAAAATTGGTGGTTAAAAGAGTTGGAGGTCAAAAAATGCGGACTTCCTTCTACTGTATTTAAAAAATGCTTGTTACGGTTGTTGGAAAAACTAGCTGATAACTGAATAAAATTAACCGGATAGTTTTTTAAATTTTTAGTGTTTGAACTTGGAAAAAATCGACTTACAAGGAGAGTCTCCCTGGTGTCACCCTCCGATCTTCATGAAATTTGGATATGATGTTCTGAACGAAAAATAATTTGACAAGTATTTTTTTTTTTAGCGGCCAAAACTCATTTTTAGGGGGGGTCGATTTGTATGGGGGGAAATTGACCTTTTGCAGTTTTTTACGATTAACGCCTATTTGCTCAAATTTAATATAGGCATATTTGATATCAGATTAAAGGTATTTAAAATACGTATCTCTTGATGCTTACAATGTGCCAAAAAAGTTAATATTTTTTGACTTATTAATAAAAATGTCCTAAAATATTTGTATTTTAGTCAATAAGGCGAAAAGTTGTGCATGTTTGGGCACGTTCTTTGCACACAAAGATAGGTTTTCCAAAG
The DNA here is from genome assembly GCA_963921195.1 of Pegoplata infirma. Lineage (NCBI taxonomy): Eukaryota > Metazoa > Arthropoda > Insecta > Diptera > Anthomyiidae > Pegoplata > Pegoplata infirma. Next base: position 208,110,893 of record OY992539.1, on the reverse strand, counting down.
ACCTTTCATTTGGTACGTAATTTGGCTAGGTGTATTTGCATAGTAAAGGAGATAAACGCAAAAAAATTAAAAATTACCATTTCTTTCCCCCTCATTTTCACTCCCTAAATATGAATTTGGGCCGCTAAAAAAAATAGGTGTGCGTTTATTTTTCCTGTTCTACAAAATAAAACAAATTCCATAAAGATCAGCGGGTGACACCAGGGAGACATTTCTTGTTAGATATATTTATAAAAAATTTTCTAAAAAATATCTATAGATATTTTCCATTTTCAGTGCGACCCTCGTAACTCATTTAAAATTTGCTCAATCTGGACGCTATCAAGCTTAAATAGAAGCTTGAAAAATTTCCTATATAGCATTTTCTACACAATCAGTTGATTGATATTAATATGGTTAAGTATTTATAAAGTTTCCTTTAAGGAGCTGCTATCAAATATATGCTGTTTCATTATTAGTTTGAGTCACTGTAATTACAAATCATATACTAAATTAACCTAACCGAGACGGGTGGCAATGACCATTGTCTCGTTGTACCGAAACACACCAAGGCCTCTGGTAGAAATCGAACCCACGACCCCCAGATTCATGTGCTAGCATACTAGCAACTACCATACTGGGGAGTATTTAGAGGAAGTAGTTTTTTGGAAAAATTATTTTACATTAAAAAATTTGTTATGATTACCGTAGAATATATTATAGTAGTAGAATCTATTGCAATAAAAGTAAAGCTACTTTTTTTTTTTTTTAAGTGTTTTCACTTAAATTGTAACGTTGAGTACAGGGATTTCTTGCGAGCAAAAAGGACAAGAAATGTAATTTGGGGATTGGGGATTTTAATAGGGATTTTAAAAATTATTTTGGGGATTTTTTGGGGGCATTCGAAATTAAATCTATTTAATATCACAAGCTTTTTTTTAATATAATCAATGATTTTTCAAATATTTTTAGTGATAACCACTCTTTGATACGAGATTACGAAGCGAATTCAGTAAAACTTGCATTTATCGGCTGTAAATTGTAAATTAACATTGCCAAAAACCGTTTTTATACGCGTTTGGGGATTTTTTAATTGCTAAATCTTTGAAATAAAATTACAAAATTACCATCCATAAATGTTTTTTCAAAATTGAAAAAAAATTTTGTTCGTTTAGTTAAAAACAAATGTATTTTTTATTGTTTGGGGATTTTTGGAGATATTTTGTTATTTTTTGGGGACAACGGAAAAAAGTACCTGGCAACGCTGTTGCCAGGACCTTTTTATTAATATAATTAATAGTAAATAATCAAGCTCGAGGTCTTTATTTTATTTAAAAATCTTCTTTATTTCATTCCTCCAATATTTCGTTATTAATTAAATAACATCCTCAGGGACAGTACAAACATTCTTATAAGCCAGTGCGTAGCTGTTGTCGTCGTCATAATAGTACTTTTAAATAAAATAAAGACCTCGAGCTTGATTATTTACTATTAATTATAAAAAAACTGGTACATTATCAAAAACTTGTTTACTTGAAATAAAATATTATTCTAAATCCACCACCCTTTCTAAAAAATTGTTCTAAAATTGATATTTGATGTTATTAGGTACTTTTTTATTGAAATGTCCTTTTTTAAATCACTTAATGAAACTTTTACTATCTGAGGTACTTTAAAAAAAAAAATACTTCTACTACTTTTTAAAAGACACTGCCCTTTTTTTCTAGAAAACTTTATCTAAAACTTGTATATTCTTGAAAATTTTACTTTTCAAATTAAAAAAAGTACTTTTTGTTAGTAACTTCACAGAAAATAATATCGTATATTTTATTTTAATTAAAATTTTAATTGTTTTTTAAATTAATATTAATTAAACTTTTAATTAATATAATCAATTGTTTAATTAAATTTTTAACTTTATTTTAATTAATATTTTAATTGTTTTCAAATTTAATATTAATTAAGTATTTAATTTATATAATTAAATGTTTAATTAAATTTCTAGCTTTACTTATTTTTTTTGTTTTGTTTTCCGTGTGTGTGCGAGTGTGTGTTTTTCTCTTGCATTTTATTACATACAAAAAAAAATACATAAGTATAAAAAGTTTGTTGAAAGTTTTTTTTATTTTCCACATATGTTTTTGAATTCTCATTTTGTTTATAGTTTTATGTGTATGTATATGAAAGGTTCATAATCAACTTTATAAAATCATCTCACTGACTATGTCTTTACGGCATAAATAAATTTGGTAAAGTTTGAAGAAATATTTTTTTTTAAACTATTTTGTTCAAAAAGAATGTTTTTACAAATTATTTTTTTTTAATATAATATTTTTAATTATTTTTTTTAATTTATACAATTAAAATTTTAATTATTTTTTTTTTTTTAAATTTTAATTAAATTTTTTAATTTATAGTATTAAGTTTTTAATTAAATAAATATCCATTTATTTTTAATTAACGACATACAAATATTTTTAATTTATTTGCGCATTTTAGTGATTGGTCCGGATTTAATTAATTTTTTAATTAAATCTACGAATTTTTTAATTAAATATTTTTTTTATTTTTTTCTGTGTTTCACAATATATTAAATTTTAAAGTACATTTTCATAAAAAGGTATTTTTTTAAAAACTAATATTCAAAGAAACTGAAACTGTATAGAAAAAATCAAATAAATAATAGAGTAAACTTTGAAATTTAAGTTTTTTATCACTTTTTAGAAGGTTTTTTTATCAATAAAAATAATGGGAAATTTTTTTAGAAAAATTACAACTCCTTCCCGAGGCTCTCTGCGGTTAAAAACTCGGTTTTTACCCATTTTTCAGTTGAGGAAAAACGGCTGAACTTATTGAAAATTTTATTTCATTTTATTACATTTTTCGCAAACTTCCAGAAGGGTCCAAATAATGATGATAAAGCGCAAAAAAAATCGTTAATTTAATAAAGAAGATGTAAAAAACCGTTTAAAACCCCGGATTTTGACCGGGGACCGGGGCAAAAAAGGCTGATTTTATTTAAAATTTTAATTGATCAATCGATTCTACTGCAAAAAAAAGTTTTTTTTTCGCAAGATTCCAAAAATAAGCGATAAAGAGCAAAAAAAATCAAAAGTTAAAAAAAATAAATTACGTTGTTGGCCTTTTCTCCTGTGTAGCAAAAAAAGCAAAATTTATTGTAAATTTTATTCTACTGAAAAAAATATTGTTACGACATTTATCGTAAGCTTCCTGAAGGGTCTAAAAATGGTGTTAAAAAATCGAAGATTAAAAAAAAGGCAAATTAGATTTTTGGTCCCATTCTGCTTTGGAAAAACGGCTGAATTTGAGCTAATTTCATTTTAGGATTTGATTTGCACGCTTCCAGAAGGTTTCAAAAATTAGCGATAAATTCGATTTTTAAATGGAAGGGAATTAAAAGCTGAGAAAAATGGTACAAGAATCATATTTATATCACAATCCGTTAAAAAGTTACCAGTGTAATCTAGGAAATTATTATTATTAAGCTTTCACTAAAAAAAATTTAGCTTTAAAACTTTTTAACCTGCAGCGATAAAATTGTAATTTTTCTAGCATTTTTCTCAGTTTTTAGTGCCCTTACATTAAAAACAAATACAATTTATATTTATATAAAAAAATCATTGATACTTTCCGTGGCTTATCGCCAATTTTTGGAACTTTCTGGAAGCTTGCAAACAATTCCGTAACACTAACAAGGGAAGTCTCCCTGGTGTCACCCTCCGATCTTCATGAAATTTGGATATGTTGCTAAGAACGAAAATTAATTCGACACGTATTTTTTTTAGCGACCCAAACTCATTTTTCAGATTTTTACGATTTACGCCTATTTAAACAAAATTAATATAGGCATGTGTGGTATCAAATTAAAGGTATTAAAAATACATATCTCGTGGTGCTAACAACGGGCCAAAGAAGTTAATATTTTTCGACTTATTAACAAAAATTTTGGTATTTTACTCAATATGACGAAAAGTTGTGCATGTTTGGACTCGTTCTTAGCGCACGTAGATAGGTTTTCCAAAGACCTTAAATTTGGTGTGTAACACGACTAGGTTCGTTTGCATAATATAGGAGATAAACGAAAAAAACTAAAAAATGGCCTTGTCTTCCCCCCTCTTTTTATCCCCTAAATATGAATTTGGGCCGCTAAGAAAAAATACGTGATCTACAAAATAAAACCAATTCCATAAAGATCCGCGGGTGACACTAGGGAGACTTCCCTTGTAAGTGTTGCTGTGAAATCAAATGATAAAATAAATCTTTCAATAATTCAGCAGTTTCATCCAGAGTTATAGAGTAATATATCGACCGTTTTGTAGATCTGGCATCACCAAAGATAATTGGAAAATTCTGGCAATGCCAAACTAAACTTCAAACTTAAAGCAAAGAGAGACAACAAACAATTGGCATTCTCACTGTAAAACTGGTATCTTCCATCTCGCTCACATTTCGATTTGTAATAAAATTTCGTAAACAATCCCTGAAAATAAAGTCATTACCACTTCTCAGTGGAGTGCTTTAAAACTATAACAAATGTAATGAAATACAACAAAAATAACAAAAAACACAAGACAAAAACAGACAAACAGTTTTTTCTACTCCAGAATACATAGATATTCAGCACTTAACTCATTACCTATCGCGACACCTCCATACAAATGTAAGTAGATATTCAGTAGATAAGAACTACTCCGTGGAAGTAGTTAGAAGTTGTTTGAAAGCTCGGAGTACTTCTTATCTACTGAATATCTACTTACTTTTGTATGGGAGTGTCGCGGAAGGTAATGAGGTAAGTGCTGAATAACAACTTTTTATGGAGTAGAAAAAACCGTTTGTGTGTTTTTTTCTTGTGTTTTTTGTTATTTTTGTTGTATTTCATTACATTTGTTATAGTTTTAAAGCACTCCAAATAGAAGTACTCCGCACTTTTTTGCTGGGAATACCATATGGGTTTTGTTTACTACTTTTTGAAACGCCATTTGTTGTCCTACTCTATAACTCTGGTTTCATCTAAAAATGGTGTAGTTTAGTTTAACAAACTCACTTTTTAAAATTGTACCCTTACACTCTAAAATAAAAACACACAAAACCCCAATAATCTAAAAAAAATTTAAATTTTTACAAATGAATCTAAAAAAAATACAACATAAAAATAAAACTACAACTATGACAACGAAAAAAAAAATCCAAAAACATAACTCCCTTCACTTACCCGGATTAGCTCTTGATTTGCATATGACACGTCCTGGTATTGTTTCCTCTTGTACATAAACAACTTCTTCTGATACCGTTGTATTATCGGGTGCATCTGTCACATGAAATGAAAAAAACAATACATACTTATATAAATACAAAAAAAAAAATAGAAAACAACACACAACAAACAACAAGAAATTATATAAAACTACAAGTGACACATATGTCAAGGATATTTTGTTTTAAATAAAAAAAAAATATAAACATTATCTTGATTTTTTTAACCATTGTGGTATATTTTTTCAACATTTTGTTTTATTTTGATTTTGTTTTTTATTGTTAAAAAATGGGATTTAAAAAAAAAAAAAAACTTACATTCAATACTGAAATAAGTGGCACTTTTAATACCCGGCCCCACTGTATTGCCTGTAGATACGCAAGTGTAATTGGCATTATCTCCTTCAATGTCAAATTTGTTATTTGGCCAATTGGACATATTGAAATGCTAAAGGGTTGGGGAAGATAGAATAGGAGAGAAAAAATACATAAATATTAAATAAAAATAAATTTAAAAAATTTTATAGTTGATATTTGGGTTAAAATTTAGATTTATTATAAAAAAAAAGTAAAAATATTTGGGAATGCTAAAAATTGAAAGTTTAATAATTTCAACAACTTTTTACAAGGAATGTTTCGAAAGGAAATTTTAAGCTTTTTTTATGATTTGTAATTTAACCATGATGTTTTATTAAACTTTGAAAATGTTAAGATTGAACTTAAACCAACATTTTTAAAAAATGCAGAAAGAGTCAAATTTTGTAAAGAGCTTTCTCTGAAACGGCTGTGATCCCTGTCAACACACCAAGATGTTAGGATTGACAGCTTGTTTAAGAAATTTTATTGCTACATTTTATCTTTTTAAAAATACTTAAAATAAAAGCTCATTTTGAATGTTTGCATTTGAGCTATTAAAGTGTTTCAGTTTTTTGAAAACTCGGCAGAGCTTTTGTGATGTTTTAAATCTTGTATATAATAAACATCTTTGGGTTTTGTTTTACTTTGAAAATAATTTTTGATATTTTTTAGACTTTTTTAATTTTTTAGAGCATTAAATCTCTCTGTGAAAATCACTAAATCGCATAGCTGGTGTATTTTTACAAGTTATTTTAAAAATAACCTAAAATAAAAGCTTCTTTTCTATCAACACTTTATGTGTTAACCGTTTATAGATTTCTTATTTAAAATTATCTTATTATTTTTATTAAAATGTTGACAGCTTTCATTATTTTTTAATTTTTTGGCTTAAAAACCACTCATTAGGTGTTCAGAGATTATTTCTCTAAAAATAGTTTGAATAAAAGAGCGTTTTCCATCAACGCTATTAGCATTCGAAAGTGCATTAAAGCTTTTATTGTTTTGCTTAACTTTTATGATTTAAGAACATTTTTTGTTGTGTATTTAATCAAATTTAAGCTTTATCTTTTGTTTATTTTTAGGTTTTTAATATTTTTCTAGAGCTTTTATAAAATCAATATTTTATAAAACTAACTTATAATCACTCAGAAAAGCTTTAGCTACAAAAAAATTTTTATGAAAACTTAATGCCGTGTGTAACACATCGAAATATCGATCTAGGACCCCATAAAGTGTATATATTATTGATCAGTGATCCATTCTAAGACATTCTAGCGACGTCCGTCCGTCCGTCTGTCCGTCTGTGGAAGACACGATACAGTCCAAAGTAAAAGAGCTAAACTCCTGAAATTTGTCACGAATATGTCTTATAGTATTGGGCTGGTTAAGTTCGAACATGGGCAAAATCGGATCAGGGGGAAAAAAGTTCCCCTCTTAAGAACTAAACCAACCTCTGGAAAAATCCATTTTTTATAGGTTTTTTGTACTTTTGCTTAGCCAACAAAACATTTTTATGACAAAAGAAGTTCAAATTCCTGCACTTGGAGCCAGTAAGGTTGTCTTCCACCACCAATACCCCCCCTCCCCCCCCCCCCAAAAAAAAGACGCCACTGTTTTTTTAACGTGTTGGAGGGTATAAAAGATTCGGTACAGCCGAATTTAACACTCTCACTTGTTTTTTTTGTAATTAAACTATTTTTTTTTTGGTAATTTTATAAATTTCCGAGATAATTTTACAAAAAAATCTAGTAAATTCACGAGAATTCCTTGTAATATTAATTGCGCCAAAAAAACTGTAAATTTACAATTTTATAGGTAAAAAGCTTGTAATATTACAAAATTGTTGGTAGAAACTTGTAAAATTACTAGGAATTCTCGTAAAATAGGAGGTAGCAAAAAATCTAGTAAATTTACGAAACCTTGTAAATTTGATCGTGTCAAAAAATTTGTAAATTTACAATTTTATTGGTAAAAAATTTGTAGAATTACAAAATTACACAGTGCAGCAGCACATTTAGGGCCTCAACCAAATTAAGACAGATTGAAAGTACTTATGTGTAGTAGTAAAAACCCCAAAGGGTTTAGCTCTGTAACGTCTCAAATTTTTTTTATGGCCCACTGAATTTTTCAGTTTTTTTTTTCAAAGGCGTTGGAAAAAAGTCGAATAAACTAATGTTAATGTTTTTTTGAACTTAAAATAGTGTTTGGATGTCTTCAATAGAATTTTATGGGGAACATTGTTTTAGAGTACGCTAAACCTCTATCTCCCGTTTTAATGGGTCATTTACGTCATTTTTTTAAGAAATGGCTCAGAAACCTACTAGGACTTGCGTTTAAAGGGTTAAAATGTTCTACGATTATTTTCAGCATCAAATTTCACTGGCGGTTACTGAAGGCAGAAAATTCGACCGGTATACGAAAAATGCATAAAAAAGGTTAATTGTAAATTATCATTAACTTTTTATATTTTTTCCTATATTTGTTAGTTACAATTGTATACAATTTCTGGCAAAAATATAAAAAAATTAATGACACTTTACAATTTATCTTTTTTCTGCATTTTCCTTACATCAGTCGAACTTTCTGCCTTCAGTAACCCCTAGTGAAATTTGATGCAGAACATATTCGTAGAACATTTTAACCCTTTAAACGCAAGTTTTAGTAGACTTTTGAGCCATTTCTTAAGAAAATTACTTTAATGACCAATAAATACGGAAGATAAAGGGTTAATATATTCTAGAAAAAAATTTCCCATCAAATTCCATTGAAGACATTCTAACACTATTTTAAGCTCAAAAGAACAGTTATATTATTTTTTTCGACTTTTTTTAAACGCCTCACGTTGGGTTCAAATGGTACCAAAGTGGCGATTAATTCAAATTTATAAATGAAGTTTTTGTTATAAGTTTTGGTATGGGGTAAAAGTAGATAAAATTCTGTAACGCTAGTTATCAAAATCAATAAACTAAGTTGTTTACTTTTTTTTCGGTGAGCTGTCAAAGTAAGGAAATTTTTGCAGTCTTTGAAAAAAGTTAAAAAATTTAAAATTTTTAAAATTCAAGCGATTATTAGTAGTATTAAATCTTTTAAAAGAAAATCTTTTATAACGGAACCTTAAACAACAGGTATTAAACTAAATTGCAAATTTTTTTTTTTTTATAAAAATTGGGTCTTAACATTTTTAATAATTTTTTTAAAAAGGACCCGAAATTGGGATATTTTCCCCATTTAATGGGCCACACATATTAAGTTAGTAATAGTTGGATTTAGTTTTGTGGATTTTAAAAAAGTGTAGGATATCAGCTTTTATTTAAAAGAAAAAAAAGTACAGACAATGCCTGGCCCTTTTTTTTTATTCCCGTTTTTGTGTAAAAAGTCTGGGTATCGTTTATTAAACAAGACCATTATAAGTATGTGTGCTTATACCCTTCAACTACGGTATGGGCTTACACTCACCTTGTCATTCCGTATATAACGCATCGAAATATGGGTCTAGGACCCCATAAAGTTTATATTATTGATCACTGATCGATTCTAAGACATTCTGTGACTAACAGTGTGTCCGTCCGGCCGTCTGTTGTTGAGCACACCATAAAGTACATAAAACAAGAGCTAGAATCCTGAAGTTTGTCACAAATATGTATAATGGTCATAGGCTGGTTAAGTTCTTGAACGAGCAAAATCGGACCAGGGGGGAAAAAGTTCCCCCTTGAAGAACTAAAACTACCCCAGAAAAATATTTTTTTTACAAGTTTTATTTGTATATTTGCTCAATAAATGAAACATTTTAATGCCATATGAAGTTCATCGACCTGAATTTGAACCAAGGGGGATCAGGAAAGAGAATTTTTTTCGGTCCGCCCCTTTTTGGGGGCGTGTATAGAAAAAATAATTTAAATAGTGATAAATTTTTATTAATTAGGTGCAAAAAATGACATCTATTTTTTTTGGCAACGTTTATCGCGAAGGGAAGGTGTCCCCCATAGTTTCCCGGGAAACCCCCCCCCCCCCTATGCCAAAAAAAAATTCCCCTCCATTTGTTTTTTGTAGCTTTATTACATGTTCAAGGGTTTCGTGTTTTTTTCCATAAACAAAAAAACGACTAAAAGATTAAAAAAAAAACATTTTGTTAAAAATTTTTTTCTCGAATGCTGTGTTTTTATGTATTTTTGATAATTCGTTAATAAAAAACTACAATATTCCCATAAATCACTTTTTTCAGATAAATTTGTACATTTATGAGATTTTGAGAACAACAAAAATTGGATTTTAAATAAAATTTAAAATAATATAAATACATATTATGCGTTCTTTCTTTGATTGCTTTGATAGCACATTATGTACACTTTAATTTCCATTTTTTTTTTATTAATTTATCGCTTTTCATTCCAAAGTTACAGCAAAAATTGTGAACTATAACCCTTTTTTCCGAAAAACAAAAAAACGCCTAACAGGTTAAAAAAAAAAAAAAATTCCATTTTTTTTTTTCCAAAATGTGTATTTTTACGTGTTTATATTAGTTCATTAATAAAAAAATATAATATTCTAAAACTACTGCTTATCTGAATTAATCGCCATTTTGAGTACCATCGAACCCACTGTGCGCCTTTTGAAAAAAAATGAAAAATTTAGTGGGCTATAAAAAAAATTTGAGACGTTACAGAGCAAAACCCATTGGGGGTTTAACTACTACACACAAGTACTTTCAAACAGTCTTGGTTTGGTTGAGGCCCTAAGAAATGACCCTTCAATTGTGTCACAGTGTTATTGATAAAAAGCTTGTAAAATTACTAGGAATTTTTGTCAAATAGGAGTTAGAAAAAAAAGTTACAAGTTTTTCTTGTAATTTTACAAGGTTTTTCTTTTGAGTGTACTTATTCAAATATAAAGCTTTCTTCCGTTAGTTTTCTTTTCAGTTATTTTTTGGTTTTATATATTTTCCCAAAGCTTTTATGAAATCAAACTTGTTTAAACTTAAGTTATAATTACTCAGAAAAGCTTTTGATACAGAAAAAAGTGTTATGAAAACTCAAAAAAACAATTTTTTTTAGTTTCTTAAGATTTTTAATGCTGTTTATATGCCTTTTTTTTTGCTAAAAATGTTTCTTTTCACTAGCTCTCATTAAAAAAAAAAAATTGGAAATTCTGTAACATGATGTTAATAAATTAAAGCTCATGCCTGCCTCAAAAATCTAGTTAAAAGAAAATGACATGACTACGCTGTTAGTAAGGGGTCCAGTCGAGGATTGCTGCTTTTGTATAAAGGCACCTTCCTTTTACATTACGATGTTACAGGACGGGGTTGATAATCACCTTGTGACCTGTCACAGGACAAGCCACGTGATAGGTTCTTTTAGATCAATTGGTTTTGTAAGACCAATCAATTTCTCAATAACAAGGGAAGTATCCCTGGTGCCACCCTCCGATCTTCATGAAATTTGGATATGTTGTTAAAAACGAAAATTAATTCGACATGTATTTTTTTTAGCGGCCCAAAATCATTTTTAGGGGGGTCGATTTGTATGGGGGGAAATGACCTTTTTCAGTTTTTTATGATTTACGCCTATTTAAACAAATTTAGTATAGGCATGTGTGGTATCAGATTAAAGGTATTAAAAATACCTATCTCGTGGTGCTAACAACGGGCCAAAGAAGTAAATAGTTTTCGACTTATTAACAAAAATGCCCTAAAATTTTGGTATTATACTCAATATGACGAAAAGTTGTGCATGTTTGGACACGTCCTTAGCACATGTAGATAGGTTTTTCAAAGACCTTTCATTTGGTATGTAACATGACTAGGTTTCTTTGCATAATATAGGAGATAAACGACCCTAAATATGAAATTGGGCCGCTAAAAAAATACGTGTCCCTTTATTTTTTCTGATCTACAAAATAAACCCAATTCCATAAAGAGATCCGCGAGTGACACTAGGGAGACTTCCCTTGTAAGTTCTTATTCAATATTTCAAATTTTGTTTTTTTAACAAATTTTTTAACAGCTCTTCAAAAATTTGACAATTGTTTCGTTTATTTTTTATTCCCGAAAGATTTTTGATCAAAGTAATACTTCTTAAAGTTTTCCTCTAATTTTTTTTACCTATTAAAAGCATTTAATACAATATACTTGTTTGAAGCTTTAAAGGAGCTTTATAATTTTTATAATTTAAGAATCCTGCGAACAATTTACAAAAAGCTCTACATGACAAACTTTAGTTACAAAAGTTTATTTAAAATTTTTGAAATTCTAAAGATTTTTCGTAAACTTTAAGCTTTTAAGACAAGATTTTAGGGAGCTTAAAATTGCTTGAAAAAAGCCCGAAACTGTTGTAGAATTTACGGAAGTTTGTTAAATATGTTTTGTTATTTAAACAAATCGAAAAACCTCTACGAGCTAGTAAGCAAAGTTTTCACATACAATAATTTTAGATTAACAAGTTGATGTTAATCTAAAATTTTTTAAAGCTCTTTTGACATACAATAATTTTACTTAAACAATTTGTTGGAAAGCAAATACTTTTGCATACATTTGATTTAACTTTTAATGAACTTTATAAAATAATAGTATTCAACTTCAATTGTCAGATACTGCACTGTTGATATTGTAAAAAAATTGCATGCATGATTTAAATTACAAAGCTTTTAAAAATACTCATAAATTCATAAACTTCAATGAGATTTTTAAAGTGAAAGTAATTTTTTACACCTCCAATGACTGATTCTACATAAATTTCAATATTTTTAAAAGCTTTAAATTTCTTAATGTTCTTCATGATTTTTTTTATCAATATCATTTTAATTACTAAATCCAACAAGTTGAAATGTTTTTCTTTTTTCATTTAAAAAAAAGCAGTAACTTTTTCCTTCAGACTTGATTTTACTTTCACAAACATTTAATTTCTGGTTCATTTATCAAATAACCTTAAAATAATTTTTCTTAATTTTACTTTCCTTGTACTATCGACAAAAATTTATTACTTTAATTAATCTCAATTGTGATGCATTAAAGCAAAGTCAAACATGTTCAATTTTTCTTTAGACTACTTAAAAAAAAAATAAAATTCTTTTGAAAAAATGTCCTTAAACTTTTTCGTATAAATATATTCAACTTACCAGTACTGAAAGCATACTCTCAAAATCACCCGTTGCTGGAGATGCATCCATATACTTGTCTTTGACAAAGTAACGTGTATCATTTTTCTCAATAGGTACGCCATCCTTTAGCCATGAAATCTCACAACGCGGCACACATTCAATGCGGCATGTTAGATTGGCAGTACGCGACGTATGTAACATACCAGTGTACGGTGGTAGATTCTTAATGAAAAATGGCGGTGCATGTACTTCCAAATTGATGGTGGCCATAACACCTTTGCCGCCCTCATTGAAGGCATAACACGAATAGTTGGTACGACTATCCAAACCCACCGGCTCGACAGTCCAATCTTTGGTGACAATATCCTGTAGGGGGCCACGACCACCACGCATCCAACGGAATCTAGGTAAAGGCATTTCAATACGAGCATTAAAAGAGAATTTTCCCATTTTACGATAAACGGCAAGTGTTGATGTCGATGATGATGATGATGACGAAAATGATGATGGCAGTGGTAGTGATGATGACATTGAGAGTGATGGTGTTGTTGTGGGTGATTTTAAGGATGAGAATGTAGATTTTATATTGTTATTGGTTACGGCAGCATTTTTGTAGTTGTCATCGTTGTTATTTCCATTTCCATTTGCAGGCATTTTGGTAAGCAATGTTAAGATTTGTGATTGTGGTGAAAATGTGGTCAATGTGAGTAGTGTGCAAAGGGAATTGTTTGTTAAATCAATTAGTGCATGCGTTTCTTTAAGCACATGTTTTGGTTTAACATTTAAAGGATTTTCTTTAGATTCATGAACAGTATTTCGTAGCTGTTCATATTCATGACCAACATCAGCAGCAACATCAGCAACATCATCATCACCAGTACCCAAACGACGATACGGTTGGTGTTGCTGATGATGACGATGCTGATGCTGATGATTATGATGGTGTTGTTGTTTTAGAAAATTTTCGCCAATTAAAGCTTCATAAGCTTCTTCAATTTCTGAAGCAGTTAAAGCTTGTATGGTATGAAAGTGAATTTGTGGTAATGATAATAATGGTGGTATTGGTAGTGACGATGAATATGACGTTGTTGGTAGTAGTGCTTTGGTTAAACTTGATTTTGATATCGTTGATGTAAATTGTGTTTGTGTTTTTTGATAGGTTTGATATTTATTTGTTGGAGGATTATATTGGGTATTGGTGTTAGTGGTGGATGTTTTATTTTGTACAAACCTATTTGATTCAGGATAACCCGGATCATCTACGGAACAAGAAAATGCTACACTTTTCTTTTTAACAGCAATCAAGGGAAAATGGGTTAATGTGGCTGGTCCGGGTTCATAGTGGACCTAGGGTAAAAAAAATTAAAGAAAAATATAGTGGAAAAAAAGTTAGAATAATATAATTAAGCTGTTACAAGCTTTCTTAATTATGTTATTTAAGTTTTCCTAATTAGAGTATTTTTTTTAGTTCGAGGCCCAAGAATTATATTTGTGATATTCTCATAGCAGATGAATAATTTATTGCATTAAAAAAGTTACTCATCTCATAGTACAACTGTACAGATCTATTTCATCCTTACCAAATGATCATCAGCTGATTTTAGAGAATCATTTTTGGTCAATCAAACACCAAACCAGACAAACCAAACCAGACATAATATTTCGTATAACTCACAAGTCTAATAAACAAATACAATAATATTTCTCATTGAAATTGTGAAATATATGAAATATTATGTCTGGTTTGATGTTTAAATGATCAACAATAATTCTCTTAAATCTGCTACTGATCTCTTAGTAAGGGTGTAACAGTTCTGTACAGATGTACCATGAGATGAGTAACTTTTTTTAAAGCAATATATAAGTCAATTATGAAAATACATATCGTAAATAGAATTTCAGGGCCTCGAACTAGAGTAATACCTTAAAATAAATCAGCTAAAATCAACCCGTTACGCCCGGCGATCAAAGTTTTGGATTTTTGAAATTTAAAAAAGAAATAAAATAAAAACAAGTAAGAGTGTTAAAAAAATGTCCCAAATCTTTTATACCCTACAACAGGTTAAAAAATGAAAAAAAAAATACCTAGGACCTCTTATTTGGGGGGAGGGTCGGCGGAGTCGGTGGGGGACACCTTTTCCCTCGAGATAAATGTTTACTGATCCATTTATTATGTTTTTTGCACTATAGTTTTACAATTTTATCATTATCTTAGTAATTTTTGTTTATCCACGCCTACAAAAGGGGGCTGACTAAAACAAATGACATTTTCTTGTGCTCTGGGTCGAACTTCAGGACTATGAACTTCTTCTGCCATAATAATGATTAACTTGCTTAGCAAAATTACAAAAAAACTGTAAAAAATTGCGTTTTTTAAAAGGTTGATTTAGTTCCTTAAGGGGGAACTTTTTTCCCCCTCTTCCGATTTTTACCATTTCCAATCTTAACCAAAAGGCATATTCGTGCTAAATTTTAGGACCCTCACTCTTCTACTTTGGACTGTATGGTGTATTTCACAGACGTACGGACGGACATTGATAGAATGTCTTGGAATCGTGGTGGTCCTACCCTATATATATCGCTATCTGAAATTTGCTAAAAATTTTGATTTTTTCCTACAGTCAAGAAATTAAAAAAAAAATCCATTTTTTTTTTCTTGAGCTTGAGATAAACGTTCTTTAAAAATATATTTTGAAAAATTTCTACCAAAATTTTGAATTTTTTAAAAAAATGGCGACTTGTTCCTGCGTTTAAGATTTTTTTTTTTTTAAATATCAAAATTTCCTTCCCTACACCCTTTCATAGGGCTGTACACAATCTTCCACATTTTAAGCGAAATCTAAACATTTTAATCCGCGGCGCCCATCGATCAAACTTTTGGTTTTTCAGAAAATTTGCACCACAAACCCTAAATATTGATCGAAGGGTGCAATGGGATAAAATGTTTTAAAAAAAGTTTCTTGAATTTAGGAAAAAATCCACTTTTGGAAATTGTTTGACAAATTTCAAATGGTGATATTTCGAAAACCATCCAACCGGTTTCAAACACATTTTTTCATGAGTAACAAAATATTTATTTTTCAAAAATCAAAAAAAGGTAGAAATTTTTCAAAAATCGAAAATATTTGTCGAAGGGCGCCACATGTTAAAATTATCGGATTGGGATTAAAATAGGTTTAAATCAAAGATTGTGTAAAGCTCTATGAAAGAGCCTTTTTGAGATTTTTTAAACCATTTTGAGATTAAAAAAAAAAATTCTTGTACGCAGGAACAAGTCGCCATTTTTCAAAAATTTTAAATTTTGAGTAGAAATTTTCCATAAATCGAAAACATTGATCTAAGGGCTCCGCGGATAAACATTTTAAGATTTGTCTTAAAATAGGTTTAAATGAAAGATTGTCTTAAGCTCTGAAAAAGGGTCAAGGGAAAAAAGTTTGAGCTTTTAAAAAAAAATTCTTGAACGCAGGAACAAGAACGCTGGTAAAAATTTTCCAAAAATCGAAAACATTGAACGAAGGGAGCCGCAGATTAAAATTATAAGATTTGTCGTAAAATAGATTTAAATGAAAGATTGTGGCGAGCTCTGTATAAGGGTCAAGGGAAAGAAATTTTGAGATTTAAAAAAAAAAAATCTTGAAAGCAGGAACAAGTCGCCATTTTTTTTAGAAATTTCAAATAGCGATATCTCGAAAACTCTTCGACCGATTTTAAAAAATTGATATTCGTGTTCAGCGTATTAAAATTAATAAATATGATGTATCGCAAGATATACCTGTTTAATTTTTTATTTTTTTTAATTTTCAAAATTCAAAACTTTGATCGCCGTTAATTTAATCCGATCCTTTTCATCGAAAACTTTCAAAAAGTTTTTTTTAACATTTCTATAAAAAGTTATAATTAAAAGTTGTAGTTAAAGTAAATTTGTGTTTTTTAAATAAAAACTATTTTTTAATAATACAGGTTTGTTTTAAGCTTTGAATGGATAAAAGCTCTCAAAAAACTTTTCATTTAACCATTTGAAAACCTTAATAAATCAACCTAAAAAACGGGTTTTCTGATGAGCTTGAAATAGCATATGAAAAGCTTTTTTAATAAAACAAATTTGTTTATAAAGCTTTAAATTATGTTTGTCATGTTAGAGGTTAAGTATTTAAAACTTGTTCAGATTTTTCTTATAAAGCTTTAAAAAGCTTTTGTTTTAAAATATATCTTTTTTTTACTTTAAATTGTGTTTGTCAAACGGTGGTTAAAACCGGTTGTTAATTCCAATGTTGGCAATCGATACCTTTTCAATACCGTTATCTGTTTCAAAACCCTTTAAATTGAATACCGGTACCAATACCAATACCGAAACTCAGTTTTGGTATCGGATACCGGTATCCAAAAACCTTTTCCTTCGGTATCGGTACGTGTTTTTTTACCATGTTTTTTTACAAAAAAAAAATTTAAAAGAAAGTTTGTAAATTTTTCGGTTTTTATAAATGAAAAATCGTACTCCAAATGCCTTACCGAAGTCTCATAAAAATCAAAAAATCTTTTGGCACCCACATCGCGAATTAAGTAAAAATTTCAAAAAAGCCATACTTCAACCGCGATGCGAGGGCAAAAGAAAATGATTGATTTTCACGAAATTTTATAGATTCATATTGACTCCCAATAGAAACTTTCTGGACCCCTTTCGTGTAGTATATATAGTTTTTTGGGGATTTTTATTTAATCCGTGATGTGGGTGTCCAAGGATTTTTTTGATATTTACAGGACTTCGGGGAAGGCATTTGGAATACTAACAGGAGGTTTTCCACCAAAGTATAATTTTTTTGAAGTGGCTTAACTCGTAGCAATCGTCCATAAAAGTCATATAATTCGCGAAAAAAAATTGTTTGCAATATTTTTGAATGTGATTTTGTCTAGACAGGGAAGACCTATTTTTCCAAATAGATAACACCAACAAAAAAAACTTGGTTGTAATAAGATGAAATATGTAATTTGTTGGGGGTTTTACTTTAACCGCGATGAGCGAGGGAAATAAATTGTATGGAGTCATTTTGGCACCCAATAGAAACTTATTGGACCACTTTCAGCTCAAACAAAAAAGAAAGGTAAAAATCGATTCGGCCTTATATTTATGTACTAAAGACATAGGAAAATTTCCACCAAAAGCGGTCCAGTGCTTCATAAGTTATGAGCAAAAGACAGAATTTGGGCAAGGGTTTTTCGTGAATTTTCGAGATAAAAAACACGCTAACTTTCGAAAGGCAATCCTGATATGCTGAAGCTTGGCATATATATTTGCCGTTCCCATGGTCTGGTTCGTATTGAATTTCAACCAAATCGCATCCGTGGTTCAAAAGTTATTAAGAAAACCGTGAATTTCAGATTGGTTTCACCTTAAATTCACTTGTTGAAAAAACTGTTAAACCAGCTTTATAAAAATTGATGTGTCAGGAAAATATTTTACAAAGTATTCTTATCACTCACAAAAATTATTATACTAAAACAAAAAATACTTACACTGGAAAAAAAAATGCACACTCAAAAAAAAATGCTGTCAATTTTTTTTTTTTTTTAAATGACTAAAAAAAATTTTTTACTCACAATAAAATATTTTTAATAAAAATTGTTAATTTGATTCACGTTAGAAAATTAACTATCACTTTAGAAGGGCATTGTGGAGGGTATTTATTGAATTGTCCAAGTCGAATTTAACTTTTCTACTTGTTTTTACAATGTTGTTATAGTTTTTATACGTTTTTTTATATTTTTAACATTTTTTCGATAATACCGGTACGTATCGGTATTGACGTTTCGGTATCGGTAATACCGTAACCGATTCAACTCAAATACCGTAACCGATACCGAAATAAATAAAAAAAACGATACCAATACCGATATCGATACCGTTATTCGTTTCGATTGCCAACCTTGGTTAATTCTTTATCTTTTACCGAAAGAATTTTAGAAAAGCTTTTTTTGTTCAAAAAATTTTAATTAAAACAAATTAAAAATGAGAAAGTTAAAAAACATTTTTAAATAAAACAGTTTGGCTTCTATCATCTGAAACATAGTAATCTATCAGTTCTCAGAGTGAAAAATCTGTTAAAATCCATATAGAAAATAATTAAATTGGCAACGCAGGGATTATAAGGAAATTATTAAAAAAGTTTTCACGCACATTTTTTAGACAAGATAATTTCAATTGTGGTGACATTTCAGTATTGTTATAATATAATAATTCTTTCTAAGAATTTTCAAAAGTTGTTGTTGTAAAAATTTTTATTAAGATTTGAGCCATTTAAAGTTTAAGTGAAACTTTCGCGGTGAAAAACAGAAGCTTTCGAAATGAAGGTTAGAAAAATGTTTAGTAAATGTTTTTAAAAGCCTGAAAACGTGTTTTACAGGTTATTTCGGTGAAAATTTTATAAATTTTTTAAGCTTTTTTTTAAAAATCTGTTAATTTCCAAAAAGTTTGAGAATTAAAAAAAAAGCTTTTTATTCTTTTTAATAAAAATAATAAGTTCATTAATACTTTATTTAAACAAGTGTTTTTAAGATAATTTTATTTTTTATCAATATATCGCCAAAGTAATTTTTAAAAAAAACCTTTTTTTTCAAAATGTTTTTGAAAGTTTAATTTGTTTTTGAAAACTTTTTTTCCAGTAATTATTTTTTTTTTAAATTTACAAAAAATAACTTTTGTTAAACCCAGCAAAACTTGCATGACTTCCAGAACTAGTGCTGGAGTACTTCTTTTTTGCTCGACTAGTTCTCTATCTCGTTCTCAGAGTCATGATTTTTGTTTGAAATTGTCACCCTCAGAACTAGTTCTAGGGAAGTAGTCTAGGAACAATCACCCCTCCTATGGAACGGTTCCATCACTACTTCTAAAACCAGTTCTTTATCCCATTCTTTAACCCATGATTTTTCTTTGAAATTGTCACGACAGGAACTACTTTCAAGAAGCTATTGTGGCACTAGTTCTCTATCTCGTTCTCAGAGTCATGATTTTTGTTTGAAATTGTCACCATCAGAACTAGTTCTAGGAAAGTAGTCTAGGAACCCATGTATGGAACGGTTCTTTAAGTCATTCTAGAACCAATTCTTTATCCCATTCTTTAACCCATGATTTTTGTTTGAAATTGTCACCATCAGAACTAGTTCTAGGAAAGCAGTCTAGGAACATTTTGTACATTTTTTTTTTTTTGCAAAAAAAAACATTTTTGAATTATTTTTTGTTGAAAATATAACGCAATATCAGCACTTTACTGAACAAAAATTAGTAGTATTTTTTGTTTTTTTAGTCCCTTATGCAATTAGAAATTATCTAGAAGGAGAATAAGGGATTTTTGAAAAAAAAAAAATATTGTAGGGACCAAAAAATATACGATTGTATGCTTAGTTGGATTACTCAAATTGCTTTCTATTTTTGCTACAATTGGAAAGTTTTGTTTACTTTTTGTAATAAAAATTTTCAGCTGTAGTAAATAAAGTAGTTTATTGCAGATTGAAGTAAGGTAATTGAATGGATCTATAAAAACCTTTTTGCACTAATGCCCCAATACTAAATAATACCAAACAAATTACCCAATACTTATAATATTTTTAGCCCCTCTGTACATATTTCAAAAGGTTTGACTTTTTCCAAATAGAAGATGCAACAGAGAAATGCGTAATCAAATATATATTTTTTTCTTTTTTGAAAAAAATTATAAGTTTTTGAAACAGCTTCTAAGATGTTATTTGAGAACCAGTATTTGTTTCATGGAAGTGGTGCAGAAGTCATATACGACTAGTTCCAAATCACTATTTCCCAAACTACTCCAAAAAAGCTCTTTGGAATCAAAATATTACCCATTTGGATCACTTCAAGAACTAGTTGTGACATCACTAGTTCCAGGATGCTCTTTGAGAACCTATCGTGACAAGCTTTGAAGTACTTCTAGAACTAGTTGTTTTTGAATGACTCCGAAAAGTTTTGCTGGGAAACTTTTAATTTAAAAGTTTTAATAATGTCCTCGTTTTGTTTTGAAAAAAAATTTTTTGAAACTTAAATTTGTTTTTGAGAACTTTTTTATCCAGGTTATAAATTATTTTTTAAATTTTGTTGTATTTTTAAACAAACTAATTTTTGAAATTTTTGCAAAGCTTTTTGCTTTTATAAAAAAGTTTTTTTTTATATTAAGTAAAAGGTTTTAAAAAGTTACACATATTTTTTTATAGAAGCTTTTTTGAAACAAAAGCCAGTTTTTGAATTTTTTTGTATCCGTTATTAAATCTGTTTTATTTGCAAACTTTTAAGTTGTGAAGAACTTTTCTAAGCTTTTGCTTTAATATTAATATATTTGTTTTACTTGTCTTTTAATATTCTAAATTATCTTATTAAATTTTTAAAAATTTCTTTTGAAAATTTCTTTAAATATTAATCTAACTTACCAATAATTCCTTATCATCACTACGTGGTCCCCAGCCGGCAGCATTATAACCCTCACAGGAATAATTATAGAAAAAGCCACGTCCTATACTTTCCAACAGCAATTTACTAGGATCAATATGACACAAATCCTCCTACAATATAATTTAGTTAAGGAAAATGACAAAAAAAAGAAAATATAAAAATGACAAAAAGCCAAACAGAAAATCAAATATACATTTTATATGAACATTTATATGAACATAACAATATAACTAACAATGTCTTAAAATAACAACTAAAAGCATTTTCAAAATAAAAAACCTACCCTAGTTTCTTCACAATCTGGCAGCTCCTTAAGCAATGTAGAATTGGCATACCAACGAACTTTAGTTAAAACCGATGGATTGGCATCTAAAATGTTACAAAATAAAGTAACATTCGATTCGTCACTTTCTTTGACAGGACCCTCGGGTATCATCAAAACTTCAACAATTGGTACAACTACAGGAAATGTATAGAAATGGGAAAAAAGGAAATGGAAAGAAAATAATATTTTTTTTTTGTTATAAAATATTTAAGATTTAATAAGAATTTTAAAAATGTAATATTTTTTTTATTTTAGAACTTACATTGCACATCTAAATCGATTTGTTGTTCGGATATACCTTTGCCAATATTATTTGCCAGTTGACAGGTATAGTTGCCAATATCCTGTTTGTCTGTGGAACGAATTACTAAAGCTACATTTTCAGAATTTCCACCTTCATAACGTTCAGTATCATTAACATTAACAATATCTCCATTACGGTACCTGGAAAAATATTGAAAAGAAATTATAAATTAAAAAAGTAACTATAAAAATTAAAAAAAAAAAATATATAATTTCAAGAATTTTTATAGCCTACATTTATGGTTGTTCATATATCAATAAAATTAACAATTTTTATTGCATACCTTTGGGAGTTGTTTTATCAATAAAAATAGCAATACCTACTTTTTGGGGTCCTACCTACATTTTTACAAAAAATTGTTATATTACTCTTGTATGTGTTAATTAACAAATTTGTTTACGACTATTTTTTTCTTTTTTTGTTCTATCTGACTTGTGTAAATTTATATTTGTTTTCATTTTTTCTCTTCTCTTTTTTTTTAATATTACCTCGCAAGTATGCGGGAAAAATTTTAATTTAAATTCTTTAAAAACACAATAAAAAAAATGTTAATAAATAAAGCGAATATTTCGCCCAAACCTCAAATTTATATTTATATATGAACGTAAAACGGAAGGATACAAACTTCCTTTGGTTTGCAATTGTTTTCCGTACAACTCCCAGCAGCTACAAACAGCAGCAATCAACAACAGCAACAACCATCAGCAATGAATTGCAATACAAATTGTATAATAATGAAAAAATGCACACTTCTCTACATACACACAAACAAACGGCAATAAAACGTGCAACATATTTTTTGTGGCATACTTATAGGCGGCTGTCATATGTACAACATGTTTGTTTATAATACCTGTGCCGTTATAAGTGTTTTCTGTGTAAACATTAAAGTGTTTGTGTGTGTGTATGTAGCTTTATAACTGGTGCGTTTGTTTATATGGTAAATATATGTGTCGTAAAGCATTTTATATTAAACTTTTATCACTTTTTTGTAAAGCACTCTACAGAGAATTGGGATATTGTTAATATTGGGTAGTGTGTGTAACTAATTAAAAAGGGGAAATTTTTTTCTTAAAAACAATGAAAGTTTTGATTTTTAATTTTTTTTATATCAATGAATCTTAAGACTTTATGCATATTTACATCACTCACAAGGAAGGTCTCCCTGGTTTTTTTTTAATGTTGGAAAACCGCCATTTTTATATTTCTTAACAAATTTCAGATGGCCATATCTCGAAGATTGTACAGCCGATTTCAGAACTTTTTTGATATTCGTATTATAATTAAAAATAATGTATAGCTGCGATAATATTTATTTTTTTTTTTTATTTTTTCATGTTTCAAAAATCCAAATTTATCGTTGAAATTTTCCAAAATATAGTTTAATGAAAAATTGTCTCAAGTTCTATAAAAGGTTCGAGATAAAAAAATATTGATCTTTTTTAAAAAAAAAAAATCTTGAAATAGGAAAAACTGCTATTTTTAAATTTCACATTGCAATATCTCGAAAACCATTTGACCTATTTTTTTATACCCTCCAACCACAGTATAGAAATATCGGTCGGGGACCCCATAAAGTATATGGGGCATTCCATGTCAAATCGGACACTTTGAAAATTTTTTTTTTCTTAAGATTTTCCCAATTTGTTTACAGTTTTTAGTACCCTTCGAAAACTCCTTCGTGGTAAATTTTCAGATTTTTTTGATGACCCGTTCAAAAGATATCGAATTTTAAAAATTGGTAGTTTGTTCCTTTACTCAAACTTCTTTTACTCATAACTTCTTCAATAATGGTCCAAATTTCAATTTTTTTTTCAGAATTTTTGTTTTTTTTACGTACTTTTTAAAAAAAAATCCCAAAAAATTCTTAAAAGCGCCCTAGTATGCGATTTTTAAGTTTTAAAATTTAAATCTCATTTTTGAAAATGTTTGTACTCTTCGATTTTTTGAAATTTTTTTGTGTAAAATTTCTATCGATTCTACAAGTTTTTTGCCCAGGAGGATCGTGGAATAACGATTATTACTTTTTTTTTAAATTTTTGAAAAAAATTTTATTGTAATTTTACAATCTTAAAATCGTTTCTACTGCTTCAATGGTGCGTCATAGAGGGGTCATTTATAAGACCGACCCAAATTAATTTTTACGTCTTAACATTTCTTTGGAACAAACTAATACCCTACCCGAGTAAAAAAGTTCCTATATAATTGTATATAATTTTATAAACATCATATATGATTAAATAGAATTATATAGAATTTGATGCGAAAAATGAGTCGATAAAACTATATAAAATTTGATCAATGTTTCATATATTTTGATAAATTTTTTATATAATTTTATGCGAAATTTGGACCCCTATTTTTATATAATAATAGCAAAATTATATAATTAGATATAATTATATAAAAATATATAAAATTGTATAAAACTGTATAAAACTATATAAAGTTACATAAAATTATATATAATTATATATAATTAAAACAAAATTTTATGATTTATATAAAACTTGATATAATTTTATATAACTTTATAAAATTATATATTGTTTTATATAATTTGATATAGTTGTATATTATTATATCTGATTATATAAATTTGCTTTTGTTATATAAAAATAGGGGTCCAAATTTCGCATAAAATTATATAAAAAATTTATCAAAACCCGAGTAAAAAAAAAAAATTTTTAGATCTAATTTGATCTCAAAATTGGCTGTATCAAGTTGTATCAAATAATTATCTAATTGTATTATTTTAGATACACAAATATAAAAAATTATACAATTGGATCCGAATTTTGGTCACATCCAAATAAATCCAGTTGATCTTATTTTATATAAATAAATGTAGATTTATATAATTATATAAAGTCAGATATATTTATGTATAACCTCAGATACGAAAATGGAGCCGCATCAAATCTTAAATAAAATTAGATCTGAACATATAAAAAGTCATATATAATTTAATATGATTGTATCAAATTATATATTATTATATCAAAACTTTTTTACTCGGGAACACAAGTAACATTGATAAAATTTTATATGGTTTTATCGACTCATTTTTCGCATCAAATTCCATATAATTTTATATAATCATATATGATGTTTATAAAACTATATACAATTATATAGGAACTTTTTTACTCGGGTATCTCCAATTTCTAAGGGGGCTCCCACACAAAACGACATTTTTTAAAATTTGCTCCAACCGCTCTAACTGCCCTAATAGTGCCCTTAGAGCAACAAACTGTATGACCGACCCACAATATTTTTTTAGTCCAAACATTTTATCTGAACACACCTACCCTCTATCTTTAACTGTTAAGGCGGTCCCCATAATTTTTTTTTTATTTTTTGTGAATTTGTTTTATTTAATCAGCTTCTATTGGTCCAATGGTGCGTCCGAGAGGGGTCATTAGTGAGACCGACCCTCATTTATTTTTACCCTAGGGAGCCTACTTAGGGAGTGGAGATAGGGCGTAGGTATATTTTAAAAAAATGTTGTAGGTTAAAAATAAATGGGGGTCGGTCCCACTAATGACCCCACTCGGACGCACCATTGAACCGGTAGAAGCTGATTAAATAAAACAAATTTACAAAAAATAAAAAAAATTGTATGGGGACCGCCTTAACAATTATAGATACAGGGTAGGTGTGTTTAGAGAAAATGTTTGGACTAAAAAAATATTGTGGGTCGGTTATACATTTTGTTGCTCTAAGGGCACTGTTAGGGCAGTTAAAGCGGTTGGAGCAAATTTTAAAAAATTTCGTTTTGTGTGGGAGCCCCCTTAGAAATTGGAGATAGGGTATTAGTTTGTTCCAAAGAAATGTTGAGACGTAAAAATTAATGGGGGTCGGTCTTATAAAGGACCCCTCTATGACGCACCATTGGAGCAGTAGAAATGATTTTAAGATTGTAAAATTACAATTAAATTTTTTCAAAAAATTTTAAAAAATAGTAATAATTGTTATCCCACGATCCTGCTGGGCAAAAAATTTGTAGAATCGATAGAAGTTTTACACAAAAAAATTTCAAAAAAATCGAAGAGTACAAACATTTCCAAAAATAAGATTTAAATTTTAAAACTTAAAAATCGCATACTAGGGCACTTTTAAGAATTGTTCGGGATTTTTTTTGTAAAGTACGTAAAAAAACAAAAATTTTGAAAAAAAAAATTTTGAAATTTGGACCAAATATTGAAGAATTTATGAGTAAAAGAAGTTTGAGTAAAAGAACAAACTACCAATTTTTAAAAATTCGATATCTTTTGAACAAGTCATCAAAAAAATCTGAAAATTTACCACGAAGAAGTTTTCAAAGGGTACTAAAAACTTTTAACAAATTGGGAAAATCTAAAAAAAAAAATTTTCAAAGTGTCCGATTTGACATGGAATGCCCCATACATTTTTGAAAAAAGCTTTTAATAAGGAAATTTAGCTTATTGTTATTTATAAGACCAGAAATCTTACAACAAAGCTTTTAAGTAATTTAGTAGAATCTTTTTACAAAAGCTTTTAGTTAGCATTTTTAAGCCGGTTTCTTTTAGATACTTAAACTGAAAAGCTTTTCAGCGTTTATCCGAGATCTTTTAAAAAAGCTTTTTAATTTTATAAAAGTAGTTTTTACGGTTGTTTATTAGGTTTGTAACAGTTGTAAACATTTTTGTAAAAATCTGAAAAATTCAGGCAAAGCTTTTTGCATAAAATGGGGGGTGAGAACGCAAAAAACATAATTTTTTGTTGGACCACTCGAATATATGTATATAGGCAACATAATAATGCAAAATAATTTAATTCAGCTGCTGGTGGAATAACGTAAACCGAATTGGATACCGAATGGTATTCAAGCAAGTTAGAGTGACAATTTTTTGTATGGCAAAAAAGCTTTTCTTTCAATTTCGATTGTCGGATCGTATCAATCGGATTAAATTAACTCCTGGTGCCCGGCGATCAAAGTTTAAGATTTGTATCATACATCATGTGTATTAATTTTGATGCTCTAAGTGTGAATATCACACTTTTCAAATCGGTTTTCGAGATTTTTTTAAAAAAAAATTACAAAATTTCTTTTCCTTGACCCTTTCTTAGAGCTTGAGTCAAACTTTTATTAAACTTAATTTGAGACAAACCCAACCAAGAAAACCCGTGGCGAGGGGCCTATCGATAGAATTTGTTGGAAAATTTAAACCAAACATTTTTAGTTTTTAATTCATTGAAAAGGCTCTAAGTATCTGAAACCTTTTTCACCACGAAATTTGTTTATTAACACTAGAACCGAGAAAGCTCATTTTTAAGTCTTTTTTGCCAGAAAATTCCATTGATTGTTCATTTTTTTAATACGCATTTTATTTTTCATGTTGATGTTGTATAAATTTATGTATTTTTTTTTTTACAAAAAAACGTGTATTAGGGAGGAGCGAATTTAATTTTTTCGATATTCAAAGTGATCGAAATAGTTGCATTTTTAGTTCAACATTAGCAGCCAACAAATAGTGGACTTGTGAAACAATGGCCCTTACCACAAGAAAACAAAAAGTCTATTTTAACAAAAGTTTTATTTTAAATTTCAAATTTTCAATACATTTTTTGAAAGTCGATTTTAAAAACAAAAACAATTTGTGTGCAAATAAAATTAAAAGCAGGTTTTAAATGTATTTTATTTTTCTGTAGTAAGGCTGAATGTCTTTAGGTTCATCTTTTGACTTAAAAATTGGAAAGTTATGAGCAAAGTGATTTTTTTTTTTTGTATTTTTTTGCTTAAAATTTTACTAAATATTCGGACATTCCTAAAAAAGTGGTTTTATGGTAAACACTTTTTTGTTTTTGTTTTCCAATGAATTATATTAATCGAATATAAAACATAACCCGGAAGATTTACGTCTGAATGTAGATATCAATTTGAGTAAAACTTTAACAGTTTTTTATGTCGTGAACCTGCTTCTTTTTAAAAGATTTAAGCATTTTGAAGGTTTACATTTTGTAAAATATTTTTTATATATTTGTAATTGTCTTATAATGTCACTGTTGATAGCAAATGAAAAAGGAGAATCTTCGCTAATTTTTCCATTTATTTATATTGCCATATCAGGATAGAAAAGAGAAAAAATTGATCCACCCTAATGTGTATTAAAATAAAAATACAGGAATATATTCCCAACGATTTCATTTAATACTCATGTTCAACAACTCAACAAACTTGTTATATCCTTTCCTTTTTGTTTTTGTTGTTGTAATAACTTTGCAACACTTGTCTGCCACCAACACATACACACACACATAATCACTTACACACACAAATATAATGATTGTATGCTATAGTAATAGCTGTTCCTATACATAAATCCGGTCTGTTTGTATGAGTGTAATTAATTTTAATTATCGCAATGCAATAAGCTGAATTGCTCGTAAGTTAATGACCTTATTCTACACACACACACACACACACACACACACACATAAAAGCCTGCTGGCTGTTATATATCAAGCTTTACCAAAAACAACGAAACCCAAAAAATAAAAATATCATTCCTTTAACTTCTCGAAATCAACCAACCATTGCAATCTCATTACAATCGAATTTTATTGTTATTTTCGTTTTTTTTTTTATTTTTTATTATTATTTTTTGCTTTAGCATTTGCAGGAAATGTATAACCCAATAGTAAAAGTCATTTGGTTGTTGCTGAATTTTGTTGTTTTTCTTTTTATACCCTCCACTTAGTGATAGAGGGTATATATAAGTTTGTCATTCCGTTTGTAACTCATCGAAATATCGGTCTAGGACCCCATAAAGTATATATATTCATGATGCCCGATCGATTTTAAGACATTCTAGCGATGTCCGTCTGTCCGTCTGTCCGTCTGTCCGTCTGTCCGTCTGTCCGTCTGTCTGTCTGTCTGTCTGTCTGTCTGTGGAAAATGCTCTCGCGGACAAAATATTGCACAGAGATGACTGAAACTTAACATATATATTGGAAGTTCTCCCGAGAAGTTTGGTATTGCATTTGAGCGATATCGGTTCAGCGGTTCAAAAGTTATGAACGAAAATGTAAGCATACCTAAAAAATTTCAGTACATTCAACATAACCTAAAAATACAAAATGCTTTAATTCGGCTTCTGGTTGACATATGTGAACATAATTGAACAACAAATGGTATTTAAACAAGTACGAACATAGTTTTTGACAAAAAAAGAAAAAAATCGCGGATTTTTTTTTACCAAAATTTTTTTTCGCGGAAATTTTTTTTCAATTTTTTTTTTTTTTCAAAAGTAATTTTCTTTTAAATAAAGTTGTTTGCAATAATCTTTTTGAAATTGTGGAGGGTATCACTACATTCGGCAAGGCCGAATTTAACTTTTTTACTTGTTTTTAACTGTAATATACGGATGTATTTTTAATAGCTAACGGAAAAGTATTAAAATTATTTTCGTTATATGTAGGAGAATATATTTTCCAATTTTATTCAATGAAACATTTTCTTTTGCTAGCTGTTTCTTGTAAATAACCCAGCAAAAAAGAGGGTGAAAAATACATATTTCAGTAATAAAAAATTTGTTGCCTACATATAGGCTGTGTGGTAGGTCAAAATATGTTGCCTAACCCAAGGCAGACATAAATTATACTACTAATTTGTTTTCAAATCTCTAAAATTTGTTGGAAAATGCCCAGATCAACTAAAAAATTTTTCGATTCGAAGAGATTTTTTGAATGGATATATTTTAATATTTTAAGAGGTTTTTTGTAAAGAAAAATTTTAGGTTTTAAAAAATTCTCCGATTCCAGAACACTTTTTGTGTAGAAAGGTTCTAAGATTTTGAGACACTTTTTGTTGAAAAAAATTGTAATCTATCAGAATTTAAACTAGTAATGGAACAGCATATATTTGAAAGCAGTTCTTTAATGAAAAAGTTTTAAAAACTTAACCTGTTATCAATCGACTATTTAAAAAAAAAATGCGATAAAGGAAATGTTTTAAGGATTACTTTAAGCTTGATAGCAGATTGAGCAAATATTAAACGAGATACTAGGGTCGCACTGGAAAAAGAAAAATTTTTTAAAAATATTTCAAACAAGGAAGGTCTTTCACAGGGCACCCACCTATTGTCCTGAAACTTGAATATGGGAATGGGGGGAAAAATAAGAGTTACCTGTTTTTTTTTTTAGCTGTCCAATCTCAAATTTAACAAGTAGAAAAGTTAAATTCGACTTGGCCGAATCTATGAATACCCTCCACAATGCCCTTTTTAAGTAATAGTAAATTTTCTAACGTGAAAAAAATAAAATTTTTGGTTAGAAATATGTTATTTTGTGTAAAAAAACTTTTTTTTATTAATTGTTGAAAAAAAAAATAATTTACTAATTTTTTTTTTGAGTGTAAAATTTTTTTTGAGTGTATTTTTTTTTTGAGTGTAAAATTTTTTTTGAGTGTATTTTTATACCCTCCACTCTAGTGATAGAGGGTATATATAAGTTTGTCATTCCGTTTGTAACACATCGAAATATTGGTCTAGGACCACATAAAGTATATATATTCATGATCCTTGATCGATTTTAAGTCGATCTAGCGATGTCCGTCCGTCCGTCCGTCCGTCCGTCCGTCTGTCTGTCTGTCCGTTGAAAACACGCTAACTTTTGAAAGACTTTACGGAGGCTCCTGAAGTTTGACATATATGTTGGCCATTTACCGGGTCAGGTTGGTATTGCAATCCAGCGAAATCGGTCCAGTGGTTCAAAAGTTATGAGCAAAAGAGTAAATTTCGGCAAGGGTATTTTGCGAATTTACGAGCTTAAAACCAGTCTAACTTTCGAAAGACAATTCTGAGGGTGCTGAAGCTTTGCATATATATTTGTCGTTCCCAAAGTCTGTTTGGGTTTGAATTTCAGCAAAATCGGTTCAGTGGTTCAAAAGTTATAAGCAAAGCTCTGAATTTCATATTTGTTTCACCTTAAACTGTTGAAAACTCGTTAAACAAGTTTTAAAAGCATGGTGAAATACGAGTTTTTTTAAAACTTGTTGTTGTTTGTGTTCCTGTCGTGGCGTGCAGTTTAGTTGTTAGACAAGTAAATATTTGTTATTGTTTTGTTGTTGTAACTGTGTGTAACGGTGTATAGTAAGTATTTTTGGAAAAAATAAAGTAAAGTGGGATTTTTGTTTTTGGTTTTTAAAGAAGAGGATAAAAGAAAAAGAAGAAGAGGTAAAATAAAAAGAGGGAAAATTGTGAAATAGTTTTTTTTTGTGTTACGTATATGTAGGTATAAAACAACAAAAATATTTTACAAAGTTATTTTGTTACTCAAAGAAATTGTACACTAAAAAAATATTTACACTCAAAAAAAATGTTACACTCAAAAAAAAATGTACACATTATTTTTTTTTAATGAAATGTCACACTCAAAAAAATGTTGACATTCAAAAAAATTTTACACTCAAAAAAATTTGATTGATTAAAAAAAGTTTTACTCAAAATAATATATTTCTAATAAAAAATTTGTAATGCAATTTTTTTTAGAAAATTACTATCAGATAACATTGTGGAGGGTATTCATAGATTCGACCAAGTCGAATTTAATTTTTCTACTTGTTTTTGTTTTAGTGTAAAAATATTTTTGTGTGACAAAAATACCTTGTAAAATATTTTTTTGACTTACAAATGTTTTTACGGGTTTTCAACACGTGAATTTAAGGTGAAACTAATCTGAAATTTACGGTTTTGCTAATAACTTTTGAACCACTGGACCGATTTGGCTGAAATTTAAACCGAACCGGACCGGAGGATCGACAAATATATATGCCACACTTCAGCACCCTCAGAATTGGCGCTCGAAAGTTACCGTGTGTTTTATCTCGTAAATTCCAGAAAAACCCTTGCCGAAATTCACTCATTTGCTTATAACTTTTGAACCACTGGACCGATTTCGCTGGATTGCAATACCAACCTGACCAGGTAAATGCCCAACATATATGCCAAACTTCAGGAGCCTCCGTAAAGTCTTTCAAAAGTTAGCGTGTTTTCAACAGACAGACAGACAGACAGACGGACGGACGGACGGACGGACGGACGGACGGACATCGCTAGATCGTCTTAAAATCGATCGAGGATCATGAATATATATACTTTATGGGGTCCTAGACCAATATTTCGAGGTGTTACAAACGGAATGACAAACTTATATATACCCTCTATCACTAGAGTGGAGGGTATAAAAAAGGGTTGCCACCTAATGAAAAATGAAGGGCTTTCGGAAAAATCCGTATAAAATCCGAACTATTAGGAATTTCGCCAAACGATAAATACGGATCAGCTTAATTTTTATAGAGATTATTTTATATGATTTTGGCGGTCGTACGTATATACATCTCCATATAAACTACCCCAAGGATTATACTTTTTTGACAATAACGAACTTACCAAAGCCGAAATCGGTACACCATTGGATAGGTCTTCAAAAAACCTTTCGAACTGTATAAAACTTTCGTATAGTTTCTTTTGAAGAAATGGAAAAAATCCTTAAAAAACAAAAAAATTCCCGTTTTCCCCTCCTCTTTGACATGTGAGATTGGGCAGCTATAAAAAAAATCAGGTGACTCTTATTTTGCTCGCCTCTTTCCTATATACAAGTTTCAGGACAGTCGGCTGGTGCCTTGTGAAAGACCTTCCTTGTAAGTTGATTTAAAAATTTAAAAGCTGATCCATTAATTTTATGTAGTTTTCATTATTTTTCCAACAACCCAAACGAAAAATTTACTTTTTTAAATACAGTAGAACAAATTTGCATTTTTTGACCTCCAACTCTTTAGACCACAAATTTTTTGTAAACAAAGAAAAATTTTAATTATTCTAATATCTCATTACTATACACTTAGGTGTACTAAAAGTAATAAAAATAATTTAAAACAATAAAATATTTATTTTGTTTACAAAAAAATTGGTGGTCAAAAGAGTTGGAGATAAAAAATGAGGATGTTCGAACTTGGAAAAAATCGACTTACAAGGGAAGTCTCCCTAGTGTCACCCTCCGATCTTCATGAAATTTGAATATGTTATTAAGAACGAAAATTAATTCGACACGTATTTTTTTAGAGGCCCAAACTCATTTTTAGGGGGGTCGATTTGTATGGGGGGAAATTGACCTTTTTCAGTTTTTTACGATTTACGCCTATTTAAACAAAATTAATATAGGCATGTGTGGTATCAGATTAAAGGTATTAAAAATTCCTATCTTGTGGTGCTAACAACAGGCCAAAGAAGTTAATATTTTTCGACTTATTAACAAAAATGTCTTAAAATTTTGGTATTTTACTCAATATGACAAAAAGTTGTGCATGTTTGGACACGTTCTTAGCACACGTAGATAGGTTTTCCAAAGACCTTTCATTTGGTATGTAACATGACTAGGTTTCTTTGCATAATATAGGATATAAACGAAAAAAACTGAAAAATGGCCTTGTCTTCCCTCCTCCTTTTTACCCCCTAAATATAAATTTGAGCCGCTAAAAAAAATACGTGTCCCTTTATTTTTTCTGATCTACAAAATAAAACCAATTCCATAAAGATCAACGGGTGACACTTCCCTTGTTAGAAATATTTAAAAAAAACAAATTCTAAAAATATCTAAAAATAATTTAATTTTCCAGTGCGACCCTCGTATATTATTTAATATTAGCTCAATCTGGACGCTATCAAGATTAAATTAAAGCTTGAAAATTTTTTTGTATAGCCCTTTTTTCAAAAATAGTTTATTGATAATAATCAGGTTAAGTTGGTTAATATTTTTTTTTTTTAACGATCGAATGATCAGTTTTTATTTATTTTTCTAATTTAATTACAAATAATTTTTAGTATTTTAAACCTAATCTAGAACTGGTAACAATGACCGCCGTCTTGTTGTAGCGAAATCGACTAAAGGTTTAAGTGGGAATCGAACCCACGACGCCCTGTTTCGTATGCTAGCACGCTACAACTGACGTTCAGGGTTCCCCTATAAAGCTAATAATCTCCGCTTTTAATACAGGCGTGGCAGCAAAAAACAAATTGGGAATTTGGGGATTTCTTTCATCAAATGTTTTTATATTGTATGGGAACTACCTTAAGGGTTCAAGACTAAGAGTAGGTATGTTCTGAGAAAATGTTGGTGTGGAAAAAATAAGGCAGCTTGGCAATACATTTGACTCCTTCAGGAGCACTCCTGAAACAGTTAAAGCGGTACACTAAAAAAAAAAAAAGCTTGTAAAATGACAAGAAAAGTTGGTAAATTTTTTTTGCTACTTTCAATTTGACAAGAATTCCTTGTTATTTTTACAAGCTTTTTACCAATAATTTTGTAATTTTACGAGCTTTTTACCAATAAAATTGTAAATTACAATATTTTTGTTGCGATAAAACTTACAAGGAGGTTTCGTAATTTTACTAGATTTTTTGCTACCTCCTATTTTACGCGAATTTCTAATAATTTTAAAAGATTTTTACCAATAATTTTGTAATTTTAGAAGCTTTTTACCAATAAAATAAACTTTTTTTTGCTACCTCCTATTTGGCAACAATTTCAGGTAATTTTACAAGCTTTTTACCAATAATTTTGTAATTTTACGAGCTTTTTACCAATAAAATTGTAAATGTACAATATTTTTGACGCGATAAAACTTACAAGGAGGTTTCGGGACTTTACTATATATTTTGCTACCTCCTATTTTACGAGCATTCCTAGTAAAAATTACGAGCTTTTTTGTAATTTCACAAGATTTTTACCAATAAAATTGTAAATTTACAACTTTTTTGGGGAAATAAATCTGAATTCAAAATTTTTTAAATTACAAAAAAATTTAAATTTCGATCAATTTTTTTTAACAAGTAAAACTGTCAAACATTGGTAAAATGGGATTACGAGACTTTTTCTAGTAATTTTAAAAGGTTTTCTTTTGTGTATAAGACATTTGTCGTCCATCGTCTATTTAAATCAAAATTATTCAGAAAAATTTTTCGTATCAAAAATTTTCAGATTCTGAAGTATTTTTCGTAAAGAATTCTGACATTCTGAGAAATTTTTTATATCAAAATATATCTGATTTCAAAACTTTTTTTTTTGTATAGAAAAATCTACAGATCTTGAAACTTTTGCGGTTTAGAAAACAATTCATAGATTCTTAGCCAGTTTTTGCTGGGATTTACATTAAATTTTACATTTCATACGCTCGTTCATTTGCACCCAAAAAGTATACTTCAATTTTAATAGTATTATTATGTATTGCCATTAAATGTATTTAAAGATAATGTTCAGTTTCAGTATTTTGTTGTACTTTCTTTTACTCCTTTATTTCGCTTCCGTTCTCTCTGTCCCGCATTCTCAGTTATCCTCTACTCGTTGATTTTTTTTATAGGTTTTCATGTTATTGGCCTCGTTAGTAGTAAGTGCGTTATAATGGTTTTTTGTTAACAATGTTTTTTTTTTTTGTTCTTTAATTTTAATATTTCTATAAAGGTCACTACAGAATACTATCCTATTTTTATTGTAGCATACTTTTTGGGTTTGGTAGATACTACTATGTACTGCATAAAGAGTATAATTAAGCAACAAAGTGTTTAGTGGTCATAAAGTGTAATAATAATTTTTAGTAGTAGTAATTTAGTAGTAATTGTAATTAATGTTAACAATGTCAAACATAATGTAGGGAATTTGGTTAAACTAAAGAGAGCTTTTAAGTTATGATCATTATAATTTTAAGACGTGATGACAAATTTGTTAAGAACGATAATTTTTTTATGTTAACTAATTCAGTATAAAAGAATAATTGCAAAAAAATATGCTTGACTAAAGCTTTGGAATTTGAAAAGCTTTTTTTTTAATTTAGATTTCCAGAATTAAAAAAAAAAAATTTTTTCATATAAATTCAATTTTCCAAAATTAAAAAAAAAAAAAATTATGCTTGGCTAAAGCTTTGGAATTTTAAAAGCTTTTTTTAAATTTAAATATGCAGAAGTAAAAAAAAAAATAATTTTTTATATAGATTTAATTTTCCAAAATTTAACGAAAAAACAACAGCTTGCGTCAAAGCTTTTTATAGTATTTTTTAAAGAAGCTTAAACTGTAGATGAAAAAGCTTTTCCAAATTATTTATTTTAATGGAAATTTTAAGTATTTTGATATTTTTAACCCATAAGAAAGATTTCGGTTCTTTTTTTTAAAGCTTTAGATAAAAAGCTTTTTAAATTAAAATTTTTAGAAAATGTTAAAAAAAAAATTAATCTATCGCTATATTCGTATCCCTTTTTTGAGTCCCATTAGAGCTTTTACTTCAAAGGTATTCTTAATTTAAAATTTTATGATTGATGCCAAACAAATTAAGCTTTTTTATATAAAAGCTGATTAACTATAAAAAAAACAAAATATTTTTAAAGAACATGAATCAAAGTGATAATTATTTTACGTATTAAATACATTTTTAATAACTTTAAGTAAAAATTAAAAAAAACATAAAAATTGAAATAAAAGCTTCATTATCCCATTCAAATACACTCTTATGTATTATTAAATTTGTCCATCAAATATCTTTAATAAATTTTAAATTTTTGTTAGCTATTCCCACAAATACATATTATCACTCACACAATTTAATGTCATTTTATTTGTTTCCCATTTATATTTGATATTCCAAAAATTCTCAAATTTCTAATTAAAAACAAATATAGCATTTGTGTCCAAAATAATTTCCAAGTTGTACAACATGTAGTCAATATGATAAGCACACAAAAATAGATGACAGTGCAACAATACTCGTATAAACAATTATTTGCCAAAATTCTACTGCAAACATACTAGCATGTGGACTCCTAAACTCTACTTAAAATGATAGTCAATATATGCTGTGTTTTTCCTAAAAGTGTGCTTTAAAAATGTTAAGAAATATATAAAAGCTAGAGAATTAAGAATAAAAAAGAAATAGAAATCGCGCTAGCGATAGGCTTTGTTATTTTAAAGGTTGTTTACTAAAAGCACCTTAAGGTATGATTTAAGAAGATGTCAAAAATATAACTAACAAAGGGTCGAAGAAAAAACCTAGCTTGATTTTTTTATATCCTGCACTTAGTGATAGAGAGTATATATAAGTTTATCATTCCGTTTATGACTCATCGAAGTATCGGTTTCATAAAGTATATATATTCGTGATCCCCGATCGATTTTAAGACATTCTAGCGATGTCCGTCTGTCTGTCTGTTTAAATGATGATCACGGCCAAAATATTATATGGAGATGACTGAAAATTAACATATTTATTGGAAGTTCTCCCGAGAAGTTTGGTATTGCATTTGAGCGATATCGATTCAGCGGTTCAAAATTTATGAACGAAAATGTAAGGATACCTCAAAAATTTTAGTACATTCAACATAACCTAAAAATACAAAATGCTTTAATTCGGCTGCTGGTTGACATATGTGAACATAATTGAACACTAAATGGTATTTAAACAAAAAAGGAAGCAAATCGCGGATTTTTTTTTTACCCAATTTTTTTTTCGCGGAAATTTTTTTTCAATTTTTTTTTTTTATTTTTCAAAAGTAAATAAAGTTTTTTGCAATAATCATTTATAAATTGTGGAGGGTATCACTACATTCGGCAAAGCCGAATTTTACTTTTTTAATTGTTTTTATTAATTTTACTTTGTTGCATGATAAGTTTAAAACATTGGTGATTAAAAAACACAGCTATTATTATATATTAAACATTTGGGTACACATTTTAGATATTAACAGCTGGGGTATACAAAATGCTGTATTTACTACAGAAATTGCCATGGTTATTGAAATAAAGGAAGAAAACAATGGCGTGGCGTGGGAGAGTAAAAATGTCTCAGAATCTGAGAATTTTTCTATATGAAGAATTTTTCAAATCTAAGACTTATTTTAGAAAACGATGGCGTGGAAGAGTAAAAATTTCTCAGAATCCGGGAATTTATCTATATAAAAAATCGTTCCAAATCTAACAAGGGAAGTATCTCAACCCTTATGAACCGATTTGCATGAAACGTAAAATATATATAAAAGAGACAATTCTAAGGTTGTGGTGTCTCGGCTTATCGGCCATATCGGGGATTTAGGGGTTCAAAACATGGGTCAAAAAATGGCGAAAACAAAGTTTTTTGGATTTTTCAGCAATTTCTTTCTTGGAAACTATATAACGTTTACATATGAGAAGAAATGTTTTTTTAATGCCTATCCAACAGTGGCATTACCTTGTAAAAGTTTTGCTTTATTAAATACTTTTTTCATAAAAATGTGTAAATTTTGGGGGGTATTTATATAAAGACATAGACCTACGATGTCCATATGAATACGAAATAATCTTTATTAAATTTAAGTCGACACTTATTTTTACTCTAGAGGATATATCTGTTAGTTCGGGAGTTATCGAAATTTTCCCGGAGGTCCACATTGTTTCATAAGGGACAACGAAATTTTGAAAGACTGATATGTCCGATAAGCCGAGTCATTCCGTTTGTAACGCATCGAAATATCGGTCGGGGACCCCATAAAGTATATATTAGACTGGCCATAGCGTTATATAGAAAAATTAAAAAATGTTAAATCCATTAGTGTTCGCACTGAAAAATGTGAGGTTGGGGATAAAAATAATTATGCATATTTAAAAAAATTTTTTTTTTTGTTCCGAGTACCTCCGGGTTGAGCCTAGGAAAAATATGACTTTTTTTTAATTTTCTCAATTTTTTTGATATTTTAAGTACAGTTTGAATTCAAATGGTCACTGAATTTTGATTAAGAGTTAATTGTCTCGGTTGAAAATTAGCCGAGTTATGACAACTTCCCCCGGCAACTAACGTGTGACAAACCACCTGATCAAGGAATGCGAGCCCCATTTTTGAAATTTATTGAAATTATCTACTGTAATTAATTTTTTTTATTCCTCAAGTTCCAATGTACTAAGAAGATACATATTTTTCATGTTGCGTTTTGCTAACTTGTTTTAAATAAATGCTAAAGTGGTCTGAATTTTTCAACACTATTTTCAAATCTCCAATTTTAAATTTTAATTTTTTTTGTTAAAGAAATTTTAAAAAATCGGCTATTGGAGTTTAGGGATTTGTTAAGCACATATAAAGGAATAAAAACCTCGAAAATTGTAGGGTTTGCTGTTTTCATTTGGCTATTACAGTGATGTAATTTCGGCGGTTTTCGGGAAGTAGTGATTTTTGGCCCTTTTTTAGCTTTTATTTATTTTTTTTTTTTGGTTTTTTTTACAAACTTGATATGTTTTGGACCGACTTATATCAACAAGAGATAGAATAATTCAATTCGCAAATTTAGGGCAAAAATGGGAAATTAAAAATTGCCCCAACTAAAGGTCAAAGGTCAAATTTTAGAAGATTTTCAATTTTAAAACATTAACAGATTTTCTGAGTGGAAATATATGAAACTACTTGATGTCATTTTAAAAGGTCTTAACATATGTCTTTTTATTTAAATTCAGAATATTAACCCTTTAGTGATGGTGGGGCCTATTCGACCATTTGAACAAAATACACTTATATTATCTCCATTAAATTAAAAAAATTATAGGCCCCAACAGCACTTAAGGGTTAAATTA
Source organism: Pegoplata infirma (assembly GCA_963921195.1). NCBI lineage: Eukaryota > Metazoa > Arthropoda > Insecta > Diptera > Anthomyiidae > Pegoplata > Pegoplata infirma. Next base: position 208,071,506 of record OY992539.1, on the reverse strand, counting down.
TTAAATTTTAATTATTTGCCATATAGTTTAGACCAATTAAAATAGCATCGAGTAGATTCAGCAAAATCCGCCCAGCAAATCTGTTAATGTTTAAAAATTAAAAATTTTCTAAAATTTGACCTTTGACCCTTAACAGGGGCAATTTTTTATATGTCAATTTCGCCCTAATTTTGCAAATTGAAGTATTCTATCTCGTGTTGATATAATTCGGTCCAAAACATATCAAGTTTGTAAAAAAAACCAAAAAAAAATAAATAAAAGCTAAAAAAGGGTCAAAAATCACTACTTTCCCGAAATCCGCCGAAATTACATCACTGTAATAGCCAAATGAAAACAGCAAACCCTACAATTTTTGGGGTTTTTATTCCTTTATATGCGCTTAACAAATCCCTAAACTCCAATAGCCGATTTTTTAAAATTTCTTTAACAAAAAAAATAAAAATTTAAAATTGGAGATTTGAAAATAGTGTTGAAAAATTCAGACCACTTTAGCATTTATTTAAAACAAGTTAGCAAAACGCAATATGAAAAATATGTATCTTCTTAGTACATTGGAACTTGAGGAATAAAAAAAATTAATTACAGTAGATAATTTCAATAAATTTCAAAAATGGGGCTCGAATTCCTTGATCAGGTGGTTTGCCACACGTTAGTTGCCAGGGGAAGTTTTCATAACTCGGCTAATTTTCAACCGATTTTAATTTTTAACACCTTATTTGATAGACAATTAACTCTTAATCAAAATTCAGTGACCATTTGAATTCAAACTGTACTTAAAATATCAAAAAAATTGAGAAAATGAAAAAAAAGTCATATTTTTCCCTTGTAATCCGTTTTTCAAACTTTAGGCTCAACCCGGAGGTACTCGAAACAAAAAAAAAAATATTTTTAAATATGCATAATTATTTTTATCCCCAACCTCACATTTTTCAGTGCGAAAAATTTAACTTTTCAAAAAAATTTCTACTATGGCCACTCTAGTATATATATTATTGATCCATGATCGTTTCTAAGACATTCTGTGAATGTCCGTCTGTCCGTCCGTCCGTCTGTCTGTAGATAACACAATGCAGTCCAAAGTAAAACAGCTAGACTCCTGAAGTTTGGCACAGATATGTCTCATGTTCATAGGCAGGTTAAGTTCGTGAATGGGCAAAATCGGTCAAGGGGGAAAAAGTTCCCCTTTGATGAACTGAACCAACCTCTGAAAAAAATATCCTTTTTTTACATTTTTTTTTGTATTTTTGTTAAATAAATGAAACATTTGGATATTTATCGCGATAGGAAGGCGATCTAAAAGTCCCCCACTCACCCCCCCCCCCCCCCAAAAAAAAAGCCCCTGACGATTTTTTTTTTTTTTTTACATTTGGAGGGTATAAAAGATTCGGCACAGCCGAATTTTACACTCCCACTTTTCTAGATGAAAAATTCTCATAATCTGAGACTTTTTCTATATGAAATATGTCTCAGGATCTAAGACTTTTTCTGTATGGAAAATCTGAGACCTCTTCTATATAATAAATGCCTCAGAATTTTTCTAAATAAAAAAATGTGTCGGAATCTGAGACTTTTCCTATATAAAAAAATATCTCAGAATCTAAGACTTTTTCGAAATAAAAATGTCTCAAAATCTGAAAATTTGCCTTCATAGGCAAATTGTTTCTATATGAAAAATATCTCAGAATCTGCGACATTTTCTGTATGTAAAATCTCAGAGTCTGAGATTTTTTTGTACATATATGTAAAATATATCAGAGTCTGCGACTTTTCCTATACGAATCTGAGAATCTGAGACTTTTTTATAAGAAAAATGAAAAATGACATTTTTCTTATAGAAAATATCTGAGACTTTTTCTATTGAGAAAAATGTCTCAGAATCTGAGACTTTTTCTATATGGAAAATATCTCAGAATCTGAAACTTTTTCTATATGAAAAATGTATCAGAATTTGAAACTTTTTTATATGAAAAATGTCTCAGAATTAGAAACTTTTTCTGTATGAAAAATGTCTCAAAATCTGACACTTTTTTCTATATGAAAAATTTCTCAAAATCAGAGACTTTTTCTATATGAAAAATGTCTCAGAATCTGAGACTCAGAATCTGAGACTTTTTCGATAGGAAAATGTCCCAGAACCTGAGACTTTTTCAATAGAAATAATGTCTCAGAATCTGAGACTTTTTCTATATGAAAAATATTTCCGATTCAGAGACTTCTTTCATATCTAATTAGATATGAAAGATGGGTCAGAATCAAACGATTTATCTATATGAAAAATTTTTCAGAATCTGAGAATTTTTCTATATGAAAAATAGTTCAGAAGCTTAGACTTTTTCCATATGAAAAATGTCTTACAATCTAAATCTTTTTCTTTATGAAAAATGTCTCAGAATCTGAGACTTTTTCTAAGTAAAAAATGTCTTAGAATCTGAAATTTCTCAGAATTTCAGACATTTTCTATTTGTAAAATTTCTCAGAATTTTTCCACAGGAATTATTTCTATGTAAGTATTTGTTCTCTTCTTGCTCCTACAAGGGAAGTCTCCCTTGTGTCACCTGCGGATCATTATGGAATTGGTTTTATTTTGTAGAGCAGAAAAAATAAACGGGCACGTATTTTTTTAGCGGCCCAAATTCATATTTAGGGGGTAAAAAGGAGGGGGAAGACAATGTCATTTTTCAGTTTTTTTCGTTTATCTCCTATATTATGCAAAGAAACCTAGTCATGTTACATACCAAATGAAAGGTCTTTGGTCCTATCTACGTGTGCTAAGAACGTGTCCAAACATGCACAACTTTTCGTCATATTGAGTAAAATACCAAAATTTTAGGACATTTTTGTTAATAAGTCAAAAAATATTAACTTCTTTGGCTCGTTGTTAGCACCACGAGATAGGTATTTTTAATACCTTTAATATGATACCACACATGCCTATATTAATTTTGTTTAAATATGCGTAAATCGTTAAAAACTGAAAAAGGTCAATTTCCATTCATACAAATCGACCCCCCCTAAAAATGAGTTTGGGCCGCTAAAAAAAAATACGTGTCGAATTAATTTTCGTTCTTAACAACATATCCAAATTTCATGAAGATCGGAAGGTGACACCAGGGAGACTTCCCTTGTTAGTCTTTCCATTTCTTATTTAAAGATTCCAAAAAAACTATATTTTAAAATGTTCCAAACCTATATTCTTACAATTTTCTACCATGTTAATAATATAACTACACCGAAAGAATAATATTGATATTAAGTTTTAAATTTTGAACTTTTGTCTAATTATCTTAAATTTAAAATTATTTTCTTATTTCACAACAAAAGAAAGTTTTTGAAAAAAGAACAAAATCCTTTAAGAAAACAAAAAAATAACTTTGATAAGAACTTATTGTTTGTACTCATTGTCTTGACTCATTGTCTTAGTTTTTTTACACATAAAACATGTATATTTGAACAGTGGTGATCAAAAATAGCACCAAATACTCTAGAGGTTAATTTGGTTAAATGCAAATAAATTAAAAGGTCATTCTTTAAAGATGATAGGTTAAAAAAATTATACAGAATTTAGTATATCTTAAATGTTTGCATGTTCTATATTGAGCTTTTCTTATACTACGGAGTATATCTGCGAAACTAATCCACAGATTTTAAAAAAATAGATACCACTTGAAAGCTTAGAAAAATATATTTTTATTGGTTTACTGGCAAGATCAAATTCTTTCAATGGGCCTCCAGCATGTTTTAGGAAGTTGAGATACTCGAATGTTTTTTAAAATTAAAAAAATCAGCTTCATTTTCAGAAACTTTTCTGTTTTTATATTGATCGTTACTACGTTTTTTTTTTTTTAATTTATAAAACATAACTTCGACTAAAAACTAAAAAAGCTTTTACTAAATCCATTTTTTTGACCACATCTGTATGTATGACTCCTAACAGATTCTTAACAACTTTTTACCAAGTCATTCACAAAAAAAAAAAAAGCTAAAAATCAGCCATCTACACTAATTGAAAATGCCACAAAAAGCATGTGGCAAATGCAACAGCAGCACTAAGGCAGGCAGTGGTAAAGAACTACAATTTATAAAATGCTGCTATAGTCACCTAGCAAAAATACACATACTTGCATCGCTGTGCTTTCATATGCTTCACTTACCATCACACACAGCCACATATCAACACAAATTGACAAACATTTTTGGAAAATCTTATGAAAACTGTATTCAAGGAACTTGTCTTTGGTGTAGAAAAATTTTTTACTACATATTTATTTAGCACACGGTATATGAGTAGTAAGAAAATGGTGGTTTAGGGATGATGAAGATGATTATAATGGTTGGTTATATTTTGTCAAAAAGTCATATATATATAAAAATCTTAACATTTCCATCACAAATCTTATGTATAGTTTATATACGTATATTTTTTCCGTAGACTTGTATGTAACTAACAAGGGAAGTCTACCTGGTGTCACCCGCGGATCTTCATGAAATTTGGATATGTTATTAAGAACGAAAATTAATTCGACACGTATTTTTTTTTAGCGGCCCAAACTCATTTTTAGGAGGGTTCGATTTGTATGGGGGGAAATTGAGCTTTTTCAGTTTTTTACGATTTACGCCTATTTAAACAAAATTAATATAGACATGTGTGGTATCAGATTAAAGGTATTAAAAATACCTATCTCGTGGTGCTAACAACGGGCCAAAGAAGTTAATATTTTTCGACTTATTAACAAAAATGTCATACATTTTTGGTATTTTACTCAATATGACGAAAAGTTGTGCATGTTTGGACACGTTCTTAGCACACGTAGATAGGTTTTCCAAAGACCTTTCATTTGGTATGTAACATGACTAGGTTTCTTTGCATAATATAGCATATAAACGAAAAAAACTGAAAAATGGCATTGTCTTCCCCCCTCCTTTTTATCCCCTAAATATGAATTTGGGCCGGTTAAAAAAAAATACGTGTCCCTTTAGTTTTTCCGATCTACAAAATAAAACCAATTCCATAAAGATCCGCGGGTGACACTAGGGAGACTTCCCTTGTAAGTATGCATGAGTGCGGTTATAAGAAAATATTTGACACAAAAATGTCTGTATGTCAGCCATACTCTAAAGCAGCGATGTCCAAAAAGTTTTTGCATTAGTATTAGTGAGCACGAGAGAGACTGCACTGAGCAAAAATAATTGACCGAATTATAAAAGATGTCGTTAAAATCAGACTAATAATTGAAATATTATTAAATTTTAGACGTTTGAAGAATTAATTTCTAATTGTGAATGAATTCACATTATTTTTTATTACATTTTTAATGAATGAATTAATTTATGTTTGAATTAATTTAAATTATTTAAAAAATAATTAATTAACTTTGTGAATAATTCAACTATAATTAATGAATTAACTCTTTATAAATAAATTTAATTAATAAAAAATTAAATTTTATTAATAATAAAAGGCATTGTTTATTAAAAAAAAAATATAACAGATAATTGCTTGAATGGCATCATTTGTTTCTGTCAGTGCATATAAAAAAATATAAGCGATGATCAGTTCAGCATGTGCATACTTCGAGGTCTCATCGATGACTAAATTAATGAGCATAAGAATATGTGTGAAGAGCGTAATGCACAATTGTGTAAAGAAATGGGCATCATTGCTCTAAAGGATTCTTAGGTCTTAATTATGCTACATTGTAAACTAAAGTCATCACCATATGTGATGTTAAGAAGAAGAACTACTACTACTACTTCTGTTAATTTTACATCGCTCTGTGGTATTCACTATTATAATAGCTACAACCCATAAAATAGTAAAGATAATATAAAAAGTACATGACGACTCTAAAACGCGCTACAGATGATTTGAAAGAATTTTCTAAACATGAAAAATGTCTCAGAATCTCTGAATTTTTTTTAATGAAAAATTTCTCAGAATCTTAGAATTATTCTAAACGGAATCTATTTTAAAATATAAAACCTATCTTATCATTTTCTATACGAAAAATGCTTGAGAATTTCAGAATTGAAAAATCTGAAAGCTTTTTTAACTAAAAATATTTTATTTATAGAAATTTCCTTCGCGACAAGTAAGATCTATACTTCAAAAAGATTTTATTGTCTAAAGTTGAGCTTTTTCAGTTTTTTACGATTTACGCATATATACTCAAAACCACTATGGGCATATTTGGTATCAGATTAGAGGTATTTAAAATACCTATCTCGTGATGCTAACAACTTGCCTAAAAAGTAAATATTTTTCGACTTATTAACAAGAAAGTCCTAAAATTTTGGCATATTTCTTAATATGACGAAAAGTTGTGCATTGTTGAACACGTTATTTGCACACGAAGAAAGGTTTTCCAAAGACCTTTCATTTGGTATGTAACATGGCTAGGTTTCTTTGTATAATGTAGGAGATAAAAAAACTGAAGAATTACCGTTTACACCCCCCTCCCCCATTTTCAGCCCCTAAATATGAATTTGGGCCGCTAAAAAAATACGTGTCCAGTTATTTTTCCTGCTCTACAAACTAAAACCAATTCCATAAAGATCGGCGGGTGACACCTGGGATACCTTCTTTGTTAGTCAAACATGGCAAAATTGAGCAATTTTAGCATGACACCAGTTTTTATATAATTTTTTCTACAGTAACTCAAATTTTTTGGAAATACATTTATTTGATACAGTTTTTTATGGGCTATCGATCGACATTATTTGTTTTTGAAAAAATTCAGAACTAATTCGGAAATTTCTAAATTTATCTAAAAAATTTCTGTATAACTTGTAAAAAATATATAAAAAGTAAAAGCTTTGTCATTTAATTACCCTTTGCAACTTGTAGCATAGTGTTTTTATATTTGCTAAAAAATCTTGACAATGTAATCTGACAAATTCCTAAACACGTATTGATAAAGACTTGCAAAATTTCTAACTTAAAAAAAATTAAAACAGAAAAATAATTTTCCTGAAAATTATTCTATGAGAATATTATAGTTTTAATTAGTTAAGGAAATAATTAACCTACTCAAAATGTAAAGGCTTTCAATTTAAAAAAGGTTTCTTTTTTGTTTACATTAATTAAAAGCTTTCAGGCTCATAAAATGTTCTATACAAAAACGGATACATAAACCAAAAACAACATCATAGAATTTTTTAAACAAAAGATATCTCAAATTTTCAGATTTCAATAAATTTAAAAGCGAAAAATAATTTTCTTGAAAATTTTTCTATGAGAATATCATAGTTTTAATTAGTAAAGTAAATAATGACCTAGAGCTAGAATAACCCTATATAAAATGTAAAAGCTTTTAATTTAAAAAAGGTTTCTTTTCTGTTTACATTGATAAAAAACTTTTTAAGCTCATAAAATTGTCTATACAAAAATGGATACATAAACTGAAACAGCATCATAGAATTTTTCTAAACGAAATATATCTTAAAATTTCAGATTTAAATGAGTCACATTTAAAACGTCAAATAAGACACGTTTTAAATGTCTAGTAAGTAAAAAAATTATCTATAAAAGTTTTTACTATCTTAAAATCTTAAAATTTCTTTAAGTGGCTGTTTTAATTTAAAAATTAGCAGGATTAAAAGCTTGTATTAACTTACAAAAGCTTGTATTTACTTAAGTTTTTATACAATAAGAATTATGTATGTATATAAAAAATAAACGCTTTAGATTAAAAAAAAATTATTGAGTAAAGCTTTATAAAAAAGCTTTGAAAAACAAGCGAATGCTGCTATTTTTATTTTACTGCCAGACTCTTAATGTTTTAAATAAGTCAAAGAATTAAATTATTTTTTCTAACTTTTGTCCAGCAATTTTTTTCTTTACAAAGCTTCTAATCTTCGAGGCTTTTCACTGACGAAACATAAGTCAAATAAATTAAAAAAAGTATAATACTCTGCCAAATCTATCTTTATTCCAAGCTGTTGAAATAACTTCAAATGTTAATGAAATTTAAAATTAGTACTAACTACTTTAGTTAAAAAAAGCTTTAAATCTTTTGTAAACTTTTATTGTATCTTGTATTTATAGATCAAAATTTAAGATGAAAATTATAATTTCGAGAAGGTTTTTTACTCAATTAAAACAAAATTTAAATGAAAAAGCTCTCAAGTTTTAACAAAAAATTTTATTAAAGATACACCGTGGAAAACGTAAAGACGTATTTAATTAAAAGCTCATACGTTAAAGCTTATACTTTAAATCTAAGGTTTTAAAGTACAAAAAAAAAACATAATTGCTTTTTTGTAATTAGAAACTGAAGCTTTAACAAAAAAAAAAAAATTTTTTTTGAGTCAGCCATCAAATGTAAAAGCTTTAAGACATAAAAAGACGCAGATAAAGCGATGGGCTTTAATTAATATTTAATGCTAATAAAAAGCTTTCAAATGCCGAGATCTTATAATCGATTAGTATTATACGGAAAATATCTCAAAATCAGGTAATCTTAAATTTTTTCTGTAGAACAGAAATCATTGAAAATTACCTAAAGCTAAGGTTTTAAAGTAAAAAAAAACATAATTGTTTTTTGTTATTAGAAACTAAAGCTTTATAAAAAAAAATATTTTTTTTGAGTCAGACGCAGATAAAGCAATGGGCTTTCATTAATGCTAATAAAAAGCTTCTAAATACCGAGATCTTGTAATCTAAGATTAGTTCTATAGCGAAAATATCTCAAAATCTGGAAATCTTAATTTTTTTTTTTCTGTAAAATATAACTCATTCAAAACCAGCTAGTCTTTACTGTAATTCAGTAGTGCATTGTAAAGTTTCATTACTTAAATTTTATAAGATGTAAAGTAAATCCTTACATTACGCACAGTGCAAAAAAAAAGGAAAATTGCTGAAACTCTTGAATAATTTTGTTATGCCTTAACCATGTAAAAATAAATAAAATAAAACAAAAAAATCTTTTTTTAATGAAAAATAAATACATTTTCTGCCTGAAACATATGCATATTTGTATATGCATATATGCACTTTTACACACACTACATGCTGCATATAATTGCATATATGCAAGTAAGTACATGTTTGTATAACTTATATGTCACTTTTGTTTTGAAGTATTTGTCATTTACACACATACATTTACAGAAAAAAAAAAAAAAAACTCATTCATATCATACCATTCAGTCAGTCGGTAGTCTTCACTCATCCTACTCTCCCACGAATGTAAAAACCTGTATACAAAATGTACACAGGGGTGTGAATGTATGCAATATTTGCATGTAGTGGTATGGCAGCGAATATATGTATAGTGTATGCATTTTATACACTTACAATGCCAGCGAAACGTAAAATTAAAATGGCCCTAGTAAAAATATTATGCTAATTTTACTGAATAGATCTAATTTGATCCGTAAAATGGTTGTATCAAATAATATCTAATTGTATTACTTTAGATCAAAAAATATAAAAATTGATACAATTTGATCCTGAATTTGGTCAAATCTAATTAGATCAAATTGATCTTATAATATCAATTTTTATATAATTTGATGAGCAAAACCAAAATACGAATCTAATCATATATGGAGCAACATCTAACCATATAAAGTGGATCAACCGTATCAAAGTGATAGATACAATTTTATATAAATTTATACGGAAGCATATTAACTCATATAAGATTGTATCAAATTATATATGATTAGACCAGAAAATTTTTACTGGGGGGTACAACAAAAAAAATACAAAAATTTACATTTTTAGTGTAGGCTTTAACCATTTGCTACCTCTTTCTCCTCTAGTTGTAGTAGTGAGTGACATTTTTTTTTTTTGTAAATGTTGTAAAAAACCACACATATGTTCATTGTATCAAGGATTTGATGGCTTTATGTGTGTTTAAGTGTATGTGTGTTTTAAAGCGTGGGTGGGTGAGTGTGTGTGTGTGTGAAGTATAGTTTGTTCCTATGTGCATTTCATTTACTATGTATGATGTTTAAGGGAGCGTAAGATTTTATACACACTCGCTTCCTCTTACTCTGAATAAATACTCATTGCATAAAAAAATATGTGACAGTTGGCTGTGGTTACTGTTGTTTTGGGGTTTAACGCTGTTGAAGATTTATACACATATTTATACGAGTAAAAATGTATCAAAAATTTTGTCGGTTTTAATTTTTAATTTATTTCAGATTTTTTCAATTTAAATTTAAAGCGAAAAAACGAAAAAATAGTTAAATTTTAAAAAGCTTTTAATTTTGAAAAGCTTTAAGTCCCCAAAAGCTTTGGTAAAAAACTATTTAATACAAAAATATTAAATTTACCAGGATTAAACATACATTTTCGAAACCAAAACACCATTTAAACTTAAATCAATTTCAAAAGCTTTCACAAAAAAGCTTTCATATCTGATACTATAAAAGCTTTCTCTCATATCTGACGAATTTTTAAAAGCTTTAATTAGAAATAAGGAGGTCCAGCAGAGATTTTTCTTTATAAAATCACATTTCATTTATTTAAGAAATAATACATTTTTAAAATCTTTTACAATTTATTGGGGATATCCCACTGGGCTCCAAGTCTCGACTAATTTTAATATTGGTTCTTTCTCTATTCATTCTAGAAAAAATATTTTTATTTTATTTGTTCATTTTATATTTCAAGATCCATAAGGCGTACATGTATAAAGCTTTTAATAAAAAAACTTTAATTATATGTATAATTCAAGCCATTTATGTTTAAAACAAAGTTAAGTACAAGCGTTTTATATAAACAAAAATTCTTTTACTAAGAACGCAAAAAAAAAAATTTGAAGCATTCAGAAACTTATAGAAAGCTTTTAAAATAGCGATAAATGGTACCATCCAATGTATTTTTACCATGAAAAGTAAGTCTAAGGCGACGAAATGTTAAAAACATTTAAAACAAAGTTACAAGAAGTTTAATTAAAAATATTTGAAAGCTTTATTAAACATTTTTGAAAGCTTTTAAAAAGCTTTTTCCAAACAAATTTAAAATTTTATATATTAGAGTGCCCAGATTTCTTTTTATTTGTTTTAAAGTTTTTGCCCCTTTAATTTGTTCCTTTTATCGAAAAAATAATCGTTTTTTTGGGGGATTTTTAAAATTATACGAATTTAAGATTTTTAAATTGTTAAACAAGTATGTTAAACAACTGAATTGGACAGGGGTGTTTTCCGGTGGTGGGGAACAGTGAGTTGGGGGACTCCAACTCATTATAATTTTATCATTTTTTAAATTATTTTTGTATCCACGCCCTCAAAAGAAGGCGGGCCGAAAATGCGAAATTTTCTAGTCCTTGGGCCCTAGCGCGTGATTTTGAAGTTCTGTGAGCTTAAAAATGTTTTATTTGTTTACAAATTACAAAAAAAAATTAAAAAGTCGTTTTCCAAAGGTTGGTTTAGTTCTTCAAAGGGAACGCTTTCCCCCTGGTCCGATTTATCTAATTTTCGAACTTAACCTGCCTAAGTCTAAGGAGTCTAGCTCTTTTATTTTGGACTGCATCATGTTAAATACAGGCGGACGGACAAACGGACCAAAATTACTTAAATTTTTTTTAGAATCTATCATGTATCAATAATAAATACTTTATAGGGTCCCCGACGCTTTGCACACGGAATGACAAAGTGATTATACCCCCATACTGTAGTTGGAGGGTATAGAATATCTTAACAATAAATTAAAATTGTTCTCCCCTACTTTTACTGCATCTTCAAGAGCGCTCTTTAGATGCGCCATGGAATGCAACAAAAAGAAGCTTTGCTAACAAAATTTCGATTTAGTTTTACTTCCAGTTCTTTTGAAAAATTGTCAGCAAAAGTTTTATGCTTTTGTTTTAGAAAGCTGTTAAAATGTTTGAGCTTTTAGATAATATTGCTTTGTTGTATATTTTTTTTTAAGGTGGTCGCAATGAGTACCAAATCTTTTGTATTTCTCGATTTATTTTTCCTGAAATATTATAATTCATTTACGAAAGCTTTCAGTTCTTTTAAAAAATTGTAAGTAAAAATTTTATGAATTTGTTTTAGAAAGCTTTTAAAATGTTTAAGCTTTTAGATCATATTGCTTTGTAGTATATTTTTTTTTAACATGAACGCAATGAGTAATAAATATTTGTTATGGCTTATGTCTGTCCTTTTCTGAGCATTGTACAGAAACGCGAACGTTAATGTAAAACTTTGAAGAAGAGTTGAAATAAAATTTTCTTCATTAATTTCAAAACTGATAAAATTCTTAACTTGTTTTTTGGAACCTTGCAATATTTTGCATTTACTAGGATTTTTTATATTTTTTCTTTGATCGCGTTATGTTTACCCAAGTAAAAATGGGAAGGATCAGTACTGATCCGAAAAATGGATCGCAAAGATTAGATCAGTTTTAATCGGACGGATACAATTTCATTTATACAATTAGATAAACCCATTTTTCGCATGACATTGTATCCGTCCGATTAAAACTGATCCAATCTTAGCGATCAATTTTTCGGATCAGTCCTGATCTTACTCGGATCAGTACTGATCTTTTAAATCTCGGAGAAGATGTGATATAAATATATCTAAACATTTTTACTCGGGTACTTATGAGCTTTTAGTTCTGCAAGCTAAAGTTGTTAACCAAAATTTGATTTGTGAATTTATAATTTATAATTTTTATTCAAGTTTCAGTTAAAAAATGTAATTTTGGTAAAATATAAAATCAGTTCCCAGAAGGAGTAAAAGCTTTAAGTCTTTTAACGAAGTTTTTATTAGTGTTTCTTTTTACCGAAAAAGCACTAATAAGTTTGAGAAGATAATAAAAATTGAAAAAGATTTCTTAAGTTCATTAAAAAACACATAAAGCTTTAAAAAACGTTTACCATAAAAGCTTTAATATTTCAAAAACTTTTACCAATTTAAATTGATTATTTCAAAACTGTTTATAGTTTAGTTTCTTTTTCCAAGATATTCTGCAATAAAGCTTTTCTTAAAGCTTTCCTAACAAAATATTCAAAAAGTATTTTTAACAAAAATATCACTTACCATATAACATGATCTAAAGAAGCAGGATTTGCTACATATTCACAATTTAACAGCACAGTATCGCTAGTATTAACAGTAATTTCGGGTGGACTAACTTTAACCACAGGAGGATCTTAAATAGAGAAAACAAATCAAAAAAAAAACATTTTAATTAGTTTACTTTTGTATTAAGCTTTTTTTGGCAAAATATTAAAAAAAAACTCTAAAATTACTACCTTGTTACTTTATTCAGTTAATTTTCGTTTTTCTTATACTTACACATCACTTCCAGTGTCATAGCTGATTGCATTGGTGCTTCACGATTTATTTGTAAAACAATATTTTCAGCTTGACATTTGAATGAAATGTCATTTTCGAAACGTGTTGCATTAAAGATAAGTTCTGACTGTGTGTGATAGGTGCCATCCTCTTTTTCAAACTGTTAAATGAAAATATAAAAGAAAAACCCCAAAAAAAAAACGGGGAAAAACAAAAAGAATAAAATAATAAAAATGTCAATAACAAACATGTTTATGGTATTTTTTCGTTCAAATATAACAATACAAACAGAATTTCTTTAAAAAAAATAAAACGAAATGAAGTTTACATTTAAAAGAAAAACCTCAATTGCAATAATATGCAATATAAAACTTACCGCTTTTGTTCTTATTTCTGTTAAATCATTTTCTTCCGGGCCAATAGCTTCAGTAGCATTAAACCAGGTTAAATTTACAGGAGGTCTAGCACCATGAACCTGTAAAGAGATAATCATTTATAAAAATCGATATAAAAATATTTTAAGTAGAAATTTTTTCATATAAAGAATTTTTAAGCAGAATTTGTATAATATTTAATAATTTAATAAAAAAAAATTAAATATGAATTTTTAAGGCAGAGCTTTTAATAACACTATTGTGAGCTTAAATTAAGCTTTTCGGCATTTTTTTGAACTCTGGAAAATTTTATTTGGTGTTTTTGGATTTCAATTCACATTTTCTGAATTCAATTTAGGCTTTAGTGAAATTAATTGGATTTTTCGTAATTTTCATTAAGCTTTAAAGTTGAAATTTTTATGGAGCTTTTTTGAATGTCAGTCGATAAAGTTGTGCTAAATTTAAGAAAGCTTTTCTTTATTTCAATTGTAGGTTTTTTCATTTTAGTTAGCCGTCTCTGAATGTCAATTGAGACAAACAATGTTTTTTTATCCACACCTACAAAAGGGGGGCGGACCGAAAAAAACTACATTTTCTAATTCTCTGGGTCCAAATACAGGACTTTGAACTTTTTGTTGCTTAGAAATGTATTTGTTAAACAAAAACACAAAAAATTATGTAAAAAAAAAAATATTTTTCGGAGGTTGGTTTAGTTCTTCAAGGGGGAACTTTTTTCCCCCTGGTACGATTTTGCTAATTTACGAACTTTCGGAAACATAAGACATATTCTTGCCAAATTCGGGAGTCTAGATCTTTTATTTTGGACTTTGGGCGGACGTCGCTAGAATGTCTTAGAATCAAGGTTGGTTACCGAAACGAATAACGGTAAGGGTAACGGTAACGGTATCTAATTTTTATTTATTTCGGTAAAGGTAACGGTAAGTGTTTTCAAATCGTTTCGGTAACGGTATGTACCGGTACCGAACCAACCAAACCGGTACGTACCGGTATTATTAATTTAGTTAAAAATTTGAAAAAAGATAGAACTGAAAGCTAAAAATATTTTATAGACCCAAAAACCAGTATAGATTTGATATGATTATTATTTTTGTCATTTTATGATAATTTGCAAATTATAAATTTAAAATTATGTTAGCAATTTGATTTTATTTTTTTGTTCGTTAAAATCCCTTAAAACAGGTAAAATTTTGAATACCGGTACAATACCGGTAACTTCTAATAATTATAACGGTAACGGTAAGGGTAACGGTATTTTAAAAATATATTTAGCGGTATCGGTAACGGTAACGGTATTCGATTTGAAAGGGTTTTGAATCGGTAACGGTATAATAAGGGTAACGGTAACCAACCATGCTTAGAATCGATCACTGATCATAAATAAATATACTTTATGGGGTCTTAGACCGATATTTTGATGCATTTCACACGGAAGGACAAAGTGAGTATACCCCCATACTATAGTTAGAGGATATAAAAAAAATATAAAACAACCGCGAAAAAAAAATTTTTTGGTGAAAAAAACAACCGCGAAAATACCATTTTTTGCTAAAATACCATTCGGTATCAAATTCTGTTCACATCTGTCCACCAGATTCCGAAATAAAGAATTTTGTGTTTTAAGGTTATGTGCAGGGACAGGATCTTCATGCACTAAAAAACTATGTTTTAGGCGCCTAAAATATGCACTAAAAAATCTGGAAATATGCACTAAAAATCTTAAAATATGCACTAAAAATCATAAATATCCACTTGTTTTTTACTTTTATTGAAAAAAACATAACATTTGAATTCAGTCTGACATTGTAAGCTTAGATATACATATATACAGTGTGCATAAAATGTTATTGCAAAATAGAAATGATATAAAAAGATTTAATAATTGCTTTAAGACAAAAAAAAAATATCATAAAAAAATTTTAAAAATTGCTAAAAATACTAAAAAAATATAGCTGAAAAACTAAAATTTGTACAAAATCTGACCTAAAAATATGCATTTATAGCGAAATAATAGCAAAATATGCAAAAATATGCATTTTAAGCAAAATATGCACTAACGAATTGATGCCATTTTAAAGCAAATTCATTGATTCTCAAAGATATTTTGTTTATGCTGCTCTATGACCAAAGGGAAAAACATACATTTGCACGAAAGTCCTCTCCTTGGTTATGTGTAGGGATGAGATTTCCATGCAAATGCATGTTTTTTGTCGATAGACTAAAAACGATATCGACCAATTAACTTTCCGAATCAAGAAATTTGCGTTAAAATCGCATCGATTTGTTTTTGCATATTTTGGTAAAAATGCATATTTTTGCATATTTTGATTTTAAATGCATATTTTGTGCATATTTAGAACTTTTAAGTGCATATTTTTGCATATTTTGGCATAAATTAGCAAAAACACAAATTGAAATTTATTTGTTCCAAAAACTATTTAAAATTTTAAAAAATTATTTTAAAAATAAGAAAAAATTTTTTTTTGAAGATTTTCTTAATTTCTAAAAAAAAATTTTGTTCATATAAAGTTTTAAATGTTACTATTTAAACATTTTTTGCATTTTAAGAAGTTTTTTCTATGAAAACAAGATTTTTATTGTACACATTTTATTTTTTAGTGCATATTTTAAAGTTTTTTAGTGCATATTTTGAATTTTTAGCGCATATTTTCGATTTTTTAGTGCATGAAAATCTCATCCCTAGTTATGTGGAATGTAGCAAAATGTTAAAGGTTTTTTTACATTTTCGTTCATAACTTTTGAACTACTAAACCGATATTGCTCAAATGTAATACCAGACTTCGCAGGACTACGTCAACTTAATATGGCAAATCTCAGTTATATCTGTTTCATATTTTAACTGTAATCACCATTTCAACAGACGGACAACGCTAGAATTTCTTACACACCAAAAAAATACCAAAAAAAAGCCTCGTAAAATAATTTTGTGATACCCCGAGTAAAAAAGTTTTTTATATAATTATATATAATTTGATAAAATTATATCAAATTATATACAATTATATAAAATTATACATAGAGCTAAAATTTTCCAAAAAATTGTATAAAATTATATAAAATTATATATAATTTGATAAAATTATATTAAATTATATATAATTTTATATAATTATATCCACCAAATCCTGGATATGATTATATATAATTTTATCAAATTATATATAATTTTATCAAATTATATATAATTTTATATAATTTTATACAATTTTTTTTGGAGAATTTTACCTCCCCTAGTAAAAATATTATGCTAATTTTACTAAATAGATCTAATTTGATCCGTAAAATGGTTGTATCAAATAATATCTAATTGTATTACTTTAGATCAAAAAATATAAAAATTGATACAATTTGATCCTGAATTTGGTCAAATCTAATTAGATCAAATTGATCTTATAATATCAATTTTTATATAATTTGATGAGCAAAACCAAAATACGAATCTAATCATATATGGAGCAATATCTAACCATATAAAGTGGATCAACCGTATCAAAGTGATAGATAAAATTTTATCTAAATTTATACGGAAGCATATTAACTCATATAAGATTGTATCAAATTATATATGATTAGACCAGAAAATTTTTACTCGGGTCTATATAATTTTATATAATTATATATAATTTGATATAATTTTATCAAATTATATATAATTATATAAACACTTTCTTACTCGGGACCTCCTATTTTACGAAGGTTCCTAGTTAAAATAACAATTTTATTGGTAAAAAGCTTGTAAAATTACAAAGAAGCTTTTTAACAATAAAATGGTAAATTAAAAAGACATTTCCCTATAGGTCTATTACTTCTGTGTGTTAATATTGACCCTAAAAGTCAACTATTCTGATTCCGACGATTTAGAAAATCAAAAAAGGAAAAATTTGCTCCACTCTATTGTATATCCTTGTATATATCCTGTTCGTATGTTCCTACTTCTACTTGTATATTTTCTGTCTCTTGTTTTAAGAATACGAAATGATTATTTTTTTTTTTGTATTTATTGTTTAAATCACAAAATAATTGGCACTTAATTATTGTCAATTACATGTTAGCACGTACGATGACCAAATCATCGAGAAAGTCGTCAACATCATTGTCATAGTCATGCAGAATTTTTATACTAAACTTACTGCTACTTCAGACCTTAGTAATGCCAACAATGATGTCATTTACAATTCAAAGTAAATTGTAACAAAATGTTTACTACCAATTTAGTAAACTAATATGAGGAAGGTAGCTTTCACTAAAGGTGAAAATGGAATTTGTATTATGTTTATTAAAATATAGAAAAAATTTTAATCTTTTACTAGCATCAGCAAATCTACTCTTGCAAAAATGCGAAATTGCAAAATTGCAATTTGGGTTTTGTTTTATTTTTTTAAAAATTTTCAATGATGTCGCCATTAAATTAAAGTGCAAGATTAAATTATTTTTTAGTCAAAATGCATTCTTGCACTTTACAAGAATGCAGACTGTACTTTACAAAAATGCAAGTTGCTTTTTTGCATTATTAATTTATTTTTTATAAATAATTCAATCATGCACTTTAAAAAAAATGCAATCTTACACTTTACAAGAATGCAAATTTGCTTTTTTGCAAGATTAATTTATTTTTTATAAAAAATGCAATCTTGCACTTTACAAAAAATTCAATCTTACACTTTACAAAAATGCAAATTTGCTTTTTTGCAAGGGTAAACATTTTTTTAAATGAATGGATTTTTGCACTTTAAAAATATGAAATCTTGGACTTTTGCAAAAGTAAAAAAAGTTTCATTTTACTATTGCTTTTCTGTAATCAAAAATTTTACAAGAGTTTACGTAAAATACTTATTTAATTAGACTTAGGATACCTTCCTTGCCCAACATTTCTTCATATGGTGAAAATGTTAGTTAAAAAGTTTAAACAATTCTACATATTTACTTTTTTTCCGTATAGTGACAGACTTTTAAGTTGTTACCTTATTTTTCTATATTCTATTCTGCAGTGACTTTAACACCATTTCGAAATAAAATAAGAAAGAAAGTTAAAGTCGGTCAAGACCGACCGCATAAGTGTCCGGGAAATTTTTTTTTATTCTACTAGACCTAAAAATTATGTGTACAAATTTAAGGCCAATCCGAAAAAAATTGTATTGTTGGCTCATTCTCAATTAAAACGTAGTTGTATTAACAAACAAATTAATTGTGTTGACAAAAAAAAAAAAAAAATTTTCAACAACACAGCTTGTCAACACAATTAAATTATTTATTAAACAATAACGTTTAAATTTAAATTGGCTCATTCTCAATTAAAACATAGTTGTATTAACAAACAATTTAATTGTGATGACAAAAAATAATATTTTTTTTTTCAACAACACAATTTGTCAACACAATTAAATCATTTGTGAATACAACAACGTTTAAATTGAAATTGAGCCAACAATGTAAACATTTTTTTCTGTGTATTTGTAAAAAAATTTTAAAACGGTGTAAAACATTATAACACATTTTCCATAAAAAAAAATTTCTGTACTTACATCACATGTTAACACCACTTTACTGCCTTGCACCGTATGGTGTTCCACTCCATTTATGGTTATGCTAATGGGTCGTACTGCAATTATTGTTAGAAAATAAAGGGGAAAAAAATGAAGAAAATTATTTTGAAATTAAATTTTGTTTAGTAATTAATTATTTACTATTACTAAATAATGTAAAAGTCAATATTCTTGATAAATATGAAAATAATTGTTAGTTGCAAATTTGTGCTAGTTTACACTTTGCAACAATAATTGATTTTGTTTCTTTTTTTTTTTGTTTTTGTTTAAAAGCTTACCTTGTAAATCTACACTAAAGTGATTTTTAATTGTATTATCTATGGCTGCCGATTCAGCACGACATTCTATGCTATGACCCAAATCGTCACGTGATAATTGTAATGATAATTCTAGTGTTGCTGTAAATAGACCATCTTTTTCATCATATGAAGGGGAATCTATAGAAAGGGAGGGATAAATACGTAAATTATAAAATAAAATCGAATATTATAGAAAATTAAATTAGGATAAATCTTTTAAAAAATATTTCTGAGGTACGTCTTCAAAAAAAAATAAAAAATTCATAAAAAATTTAAAATCGGAAGAAAAATTTTTTTCCATACAAAAACTTGCCTCTCAATGGTCAAATATGGAGCATTATAGTGGTTCAAAAATTTTGTGTTTTCTTTTTTGAGCTCTCATTCCCTTATTTATTGTTATTTGGTTCAAAAAGCTTGGTCAAAAATGTTTTGAATTGCATATGAAGGGCAAACATTTTTTTAGTACAAAAAGCTTTTTCAAATTTTAAAAAAAAAAATTGTTGGTGTTTCCAGCAACATTTTGCATCCGCAGTGCATATGATGGATGCTTGAAGCACATTTAAATATTTTTTTTAAAAATCCGAAAAAAATCAGGCAAAGCTTTTTGTATCAAATAATATAAAATGGGGTGGTGGGTGTGACCGCAAAAAAAAATATTTTTTATACCCTCCACTCTAGTGATAGAGGGTATATATAAGTTTGTCATTCCGTTTGTAACTCATCGAAATATCGGCCTGGGACCCCATAAAGTATATGGGGCATTCCATGTCAAATCGGACACTTTGAAATTTTTTTTTTTTAGATTTTCCCAATTTGTTTACATTTTTTAGTACCCTTCGAAAACTTCTTCGTGGTAAATTTTCAGATTTTTTTGATGACCCGTTCAAAAGATATCGAATTTTTAAAAATTAGTAGTTTGCTCCTTTACTCAAACTTCTTTTACTCATAACTTTTTCAATAATGGTCCAAATTTCAATTTTTTTTTCAAAATTTTTGTTTTTTTTTTGCATATTTTCTAAAAAAAAAATTCCAAAAAATTCTTAAAAGCGAATATGCGATTTTTAAGTTTTTAAATTTAAATCTCATTTTTGAAAACGTTTGTACTCTTCGATTTTTTTGAAATTTTTTTGTGTAAAACATCTATCGATTCTACAAATTTTTTGCCCAGTAGGATCGTGGGATACCGATTATTACTATTTTTTAAAATTTTTTGAAAAAAATTTATTGTAATTTTCCAATCTTAAAATCATTTCTACTGCTCCAATGGTGCGTCATACAGGGGTCATTTATAAGACCGACCCCCATTAATTTTTGCGTCTTAACATTTCTTTGGAACAAACTAATACCCTATCTCCAATTTCTAAGGGGGCTCCCACACAAAACGAAATTTTTAAAAATTTGCTCCAACAGCTCTAACTGCACTAATAGTGCCCTTAAAGCAACAAAATGTATGACCGACTCACAATATTTTTTTAGTCCAAACATTTTCTCTAAACACACCTACCCTCTACCTCTAATTGTTAAGGCGGTCCCCATACAATTTTTTTGATTATTTGTAAATTTGTTTTATTTAATCAGCTTCTACCGGTCCAATGGTGCGTCCGAGAGGGGTAATTTTTAAGACCGACCCAATTTATTTTTACCCTCCAACATTTTTGTAAAACATACCTACGCCCTATCTCCACTCCCTAAGTAGGCTCCCATACAAATAACAGTTGGAGCAAATTTTATAAAATGTAATTTTGAATGGAAACCTACTTAGCGAGTGGAGATAGGGCTGTGGTAGAATCGATAGAAGTTTTACACAAAAAAATTTCAAAACAAATCGAAGAGTACAAACATTTTCAAAAATGAGATTTAAATTTTAAAATTTAAAAATCGCATACTAAAGCTCCTTAGAGAATTTTTTGGGTTTTTTTTTAAAGTACGTAAAAAACAAAAATTTTTAAAAAAAAATTGAAATTTGGACCATTATTGAAGAAGTTAGAAGTAAAAGAAGTTTAAGTAAAAGTACAAATTACCAATTTTTAAAAATTCGATATCTTTTGAACGGGTAATCGAAAAAATCTGAAAATTTACAACGAAGGAGTTTTCGAGGGGTACTAAAAACTGTAAACAAATTGGGAAAATCTAAAAAAAAATTTTCAAAGTGTCTGATTTGACATGGAATGCCCCGTATAACCTATAAAGTACCTGCAAATTTACCCATTTTTGACAACAGAAACTTAAATTTGAAAGAGAAACTGTACATAGTGTTAAACCAGCTGTAACCTTAAAGTGCGACCATCACATTTAACCACTATTATGTGCATACGACCACCAAATTCTTATATAATGATTCATATTAATATAAAACCGGCCCAAGTTATTTTCTTTTGACGATATTCCTTCTAATCCCATTTTCCCCGAATTTTACCGAAATCCCATGTTTTTTTTTGTTAGGTAGCAACCTTTTTTGCACATTTTTTGGTACTTTTAAAAAGTTCCAAATAAAAGCTTTCAACATTTTAATAAACACCGTATTTTAAGATATGCTCTCGTTTCAATTGGATATTTTGCAATTCAATTTTAATTTTCTAAATTTTGATTAAAATTTTCTTAATTTTAACTACACACAAAAAAAATCCTTGTCAAATTACTAAGAAAATTCTCGTAATCCCATTTTACCAATATTTGATAGTTTTTCTTGTTTTTTAAGAAACAAATTTGGATCGAAGTTTACATTTTTTTTTTGTAATTTTACAATTTTATTTGTAATTTTACAATTTTTTTTTTTTGTAATTTTACAAATTTCCAAGATAATTTTACAAAAAAAAAATCTACTAAACTCACGAGAATTCCTTGTAATTTTTATTGAGCCAAAAAACTGTAAATTTACAATTTTATTGGTAAAAAGCTTGTAAAATTACAAAATTATTGGTAAAAAGCTTGTTAAATCACTAGGAATTCTCGTAAAGTAGGAGGTAGTAAAGTTACGAAACCTCCTTGTAAATTTTTTCGTATCAAAAAATTTGTAAATTTACAATTTTATTTGTAAAACCTTATAAAATTACAAAATTATTGGTGAAAAGTTTCTAAAATTACTAGGAATTATTGTCAAATAGGAGGTAGCAAAAAAAAAGTTACAAATTTTTCTTGTAATTTTACAATTTTTTTTCTTTAGTGTAATAGTTTATCAACTTGAACAAAATCTTAAAACTGAAATTCAGTGGAGCAAAATTCAAACTCATTTATAAAAAAGTCAAGTTTGAATTCAGAAAAACCAAATACTGCTTCTGAAAAGCTCAATTAAAGTTCATAAATTTTGACAATTCTGTATTTTTCTTGTTCCTGATCTATTCACAATTGGCATTTGCAGAATTTTAAACCGAGTCTTTCTTAATTGTGCTCTTATGAATTTCAATAAGACGTTTCTGAATTTAAATTACAATTTTTGTTCAATATTTTGAAATTTTCTTAATTTTCATTGAAATTTTTAAAATTTTAATTGAAATTTCCATAATTTTAATTAGAAATTGTGTATAGCAAAGAGCTTTTAGCGTCCAACCTGAATCAAATTGCGTCGCGTAAGGCGTAACGCCCAATAATTTTTCGTTTCTAATATTTAAATGTGACGTACCTAAATCAAACGGACGTAAAAATTTAAAATTTGATGTGTTTGTTTTTGTTTTTTTTTACGTCTTGCGCGACGCAATTTGATTCAGGTTCGACCCTTAAGCAAATTTCCATCAAAAATTATATTGATTGCCTTATAAAAAAATTCCTTAAAAAAAAGCTTTTATCAGCTCTACCCAGGGCTCCTCCCTATTTATTAAGTTTAAATATTTATTTAAAACAATCAAGTTTAACAAAACTTTTACACTTTTATATATACTTTTTTATAGCCAATTATAAACAGGAAATGTTAAAGGTTGTCTATTCAAGTTGTTAATTACCAAAAGTGTTAAAAAAAAAATATTTATTACAGGAAAAACAAAACTTTTTCTTATTCTTAACCCCCAGCACCATACCAACCAACATCATCATCATCGTAAGGGTTCAATTCAAGAAAAGTTAAACAACATCAACACGCAATTTTTAACACTTTCAATGGAAAATGAGAAAAAAAAATAATAATAAAAACTTGAAATACTAGACGATAAACATCTAAACATTCCCCTAGCCCACACCTCCTTAATCATTTTTTCCTTTAAATAAATTAAAAAGGTGATGAATTATCAAAAAAGATTTAAATTAAACAAGTTATAGGGATAGAAGTCGGTATAAACGAATTTTGAAATAGCCTAAATTATTGAAATTAAGTTTTTTTGTATATTTTAAACGGTTTATGTAACATTTTTTTTGAAATTATTTAGAAACTGTTTAATGTTTTATAAAAAATTATTTTTTTAGCCCGATAGTGTCTATTCTTGATAATTTAAAAACCAGGGTTACCATTTGCCTAATTTACCTAAAAAGTACGGATTTTCAAAATAATTTCAGAAAACATCTCCAAATTATCCCTTCGTATCTATTAATTTTTAAATCATACTTTTTATACCCTCCAACCACAGTATGGGGGTATACTCACTTTGTCATTCCGTGTGTATCGCATCGAAATATCGGTCTAGGACCCCATAAAGTATATATTTTATTGATCAGTGATCGATTCTAAGACAATCTAGCGATGTCCGTCCGTCTGTAGAGAACACGATACAGACCAAAATAAAAGAGCTAGACTTCCGAAGTTTGGCACGAATATGTTTTATATTCCTAGGCAGGTTAAGTTCGGAAATGGGCAAAATCGGACCAAGGGGAAAAAAGTTCCCCCTTAGAGAACTAAACCAACCTAAGAAAAACCGCATTTTTTGCAGGGTTTTGTGTACTTTTGCTAAGCAAATGCAACTTTCTTATCTCAGATGAAGATCAAAATCGCAAGGGAAAGGTGCTCCCTAACGTCTCCCACCAATCCCCCCCCCCCCCCC
This sequence comes from Pegoplata infirma, assembly GCA_963921195.1. Classification (NCBI taxonomy): domain Eukaryota; kingdom Metazoa; phylum Arthropoda; class Insecta; order Diptera; family Anthomyiidae; genus Pegoplata; species Pegoplata infirma. Next base: position 208,047,030 of record OY992539.1, on the reverse strand, counting down.
CCCCCCAAAGAAAAAACAAGACGCCCTTGGATTTATTTTTATATTGTTTTTTTATATTTTAGAGAGTATAAAAGATTCGGCACAGCCGAATGTAACACTCTCACTTGTTTAAATTCTGATCTTTAGCCAGAAGTGTACATTCTGGATCATTCTAATTTAGATATTTGGTTTAAAAGGGATGGATTTTTAAAAATATCTAAACAATAATTTCGGAAAACATGTTACAACTATACCTTCCCATTTTTTTATTTCGTTTTATTATAAGCTTTCGTTTATTCTAAGCTTTAGCCAAAAAACTTTTGTTATCTACCACCCTCACATGTTGGTTCATGGGCCTTGACCTAAATCCAAAAACTAAAAAATTTAATCGGCGTTCTCGATCCCTTTTTTAATCTGTTACAAACCGTGTGACCAACTTATTATTAAAACATGGAGGTTTTACAAAAGCTTATTAAAAGCTCTAATTTCTTTAGTATTCATAATAGGACAGACAGAGGCAAATAATGTTTATTCATTCATTATTCATACAAAAAAAGTTTAAAATTGCTTAACCTTTTTCTCTAAAGTTCAAAATCATGTTGTAATTTAATATTTTTTCGCCATCTTGTGTTTGGTTTTTTCTTAAGAATAAATCAATTAATTTTTTTTTTAAGTTGATTTATAAAGGAATTTTTACCTTTTATGAGTTTTGTTTAATCGTAAAAAAACATTTTTTATTAGATTTTGTTTTTTTATTCTCTTGAAATTCTTTATCTAATGAATTTAGTATTGGTTTTTATGTTCTTATTTTCACAAATGGAGGATGTTTTGAAAGAATAAACCTAAACCTCGTCAGAACCGTTTTAAACATTAACCGACCTCACCGGGCGACCAGATTTTGCATTTTTCATATATAAAAAGTCAATTTCTATAGAAGAAATATTCTGAGACATTTTTTGCATAGAAAAAGTCTCAGATTCTGAGACTTTTTTCTTATAGAAAAAATCTCAGATTCTGAGACATTTTTCTTATAGAAAAAGTCTCAGATTCTGAGACATTTTTCTTATAGAAAAAGTCTCAGATTCTGAGACATTTTTCTTATAGAAAAAGTCTCAGATTCTGAGACATTTTTCTTATAGAAAAAGTCTCAGATTCTGAGACATTTTTCTTATAGAAAAAGTCTCAGATTCTGAGACATTTTTCTTATAGAAAAAGTCTCAGATTCTGAGACATTTTTCTTATGGAAAAAGTCTCAGATTCTGAGACATTTTTCTTATAGAAAAAGTCTCAGATTCTGAGACATTTTTCTTATAGAAAAAGTCTCAGATTCTGAGACATTTTTCTTATAGAAAAAGTCTCAGATTCTGAGACATTTTTCTTATAGAAAAAGTCTCAGATTCTGAGACATTTTTCTTATAGAAAAAGTCTCAGATTCTGAGACATTTTTCTTATAGAAAAAGTCTCAGATTCTGAGACATTTTTCTTATAGAAAAAGTCTCAGATTCTGAGACATTTTTCTTATAGAAAAAGTCTCAGATTCTGAGACATTTTTCTTATAGAAAAAGTCTCAGATTCTGAGACATTTTTCTTATAGAAAAAGTCTCAGATTCTGAGACATTTTTCTTATAGAAAAAGTCTCAGATTCTGAGACATTTTTCTTATAGAAAAAGTCTCAGATTCTGAGACATTTTTCCTATAGAAAATGTCTCAGATTCGTAGACATTTTTCGTATGGAAAAAGTCTTAGATTCTAGACATTTTTTGTATAGAAAAGGTCTCAGATTCTGAGACATTTCTCTTATAGAAAAAGTCTCAGATTCTGAGACATTTTTCTTATAGAAAAAAGTCTCAGATTCTGAGACATTTTTCTTATAGAAAAAAGTCTCAGATTCTGAGACATTTTTCTTATAGAAAAAAGTCTCAGATTCTGAGACATTTTTCTTATAGAAAAAAGTCTCAGATTCTGAGACATTTTTCTTATAGAAAAAAGTCTCAGATTCTGAGACATTTTTCTTATAGAAAAAAGTCTCAGATTCTGAGACATTTTTCTTATAGAAAAAAGTCTCAGATTCTGAGACATTTTTCTTATAGAAAAAAGTCTCAGATTCTGAGACATTTTTCTTATAGAAAAAAGTCTCAGATTCTGAGACATTTTTCTTATAGAAAAAAGTCTCAGATTCTGAGACATTTTTCTTATAGAAAAAAGTCTCAGATTCTGAGACATTTTTCTTATAGAAAAAAGTCTCAGATTCTGAGACATTTTTCTTATAGAAAAAAGTCTCAGATTCTGAGACATTTTTCTTATAGAAAAAAGTCTCAGATTCTGAGACATTTTTCTTATAGAAAAAAGTCTCAGATTCTGAGACATTTTTCTTATAGAAAAAAGTCTCAGATTCTGAGACATTTTTCTTATAGAAAAAAGTCTCAGATTCTGAGACATTTTTCTTATAGAAAAAAGTCTCAGATTCTGAGACATTTTTCTTATAGAAAAAAGTCTCAGATTCTGAGACATTTTTCTTATAGAAAAAAGTCTCAGATTCTGAGACATTTTTCTTATAGAAAAAAGTCTCAGATTCTGAGACATTTTTCTTATAGAAAAAAGTCTCAGATTCTGAGACATTTTTCTTATAGAAAAAAGTCTCAGATTCTGAGACATTTTTCTTATAGAAAAAAGTCTCAGATTCTGAGACATTTTTCTTATAGAAAAAAGTCTCAGATTCTGAGACATTTTTCTTATAGAAAAAAGTCTCAGATTCTGAGACATTTTTCTTATAGAAAAAAGTCTCAGATTCTGAGACATTTTTCTTATAGAAAAAAGTCTCAGATTCTGAGACATTTTTCTTATAGAAAAAAGTCTCAGATTCTGAGACATTTTTCTTATAGAAAAAAGTCTCAGATTCTGAGACATTTTGCTTATAGAAAAAAGTCTCAGATTCTGAGACATTTTTCTTATAGAAAAAAGTCTCAGATTCTGAGACATTTTTCTTATAGAAAAAAGTCTCAGATTCTGAGACATTTTTCTTATAGAAAAAAGTCTCAGATTCTGAGACATTTTTCTTATAGAAAAAAGTCTCAGATTCTGAGACATTTTTCTTATAGAAAAAAGTCTCAGATTCTGAGACATTTTTCTTATAGAAAAAAGTCTCAGATTCTGAGACATTTTTCTTATAGAAAAAAGTCTCAGATTCTGAGACATTTTTCTTATAGAAAAAAGTCTCAGATTCTGAGACATTTTTCTTATAGAAAAAAGTCTCAGATTCTGAGACATTTTTCTTATAGAAAAAAGTCTCAGATTCTGAGACATTTTTCTTATAGAAAAAAGTCTCAGATTCTGAGACATTTTTCTTATAGAAAAAAGTCTCAGATTCTGAGACATTTTTCTTATAGAAAAAAGTCTCAGATTCTGAGACATTTTTCTTATAGAAAAAAGTCTCAGATTCTGAGACATTTTTCTTATAGAAAAAAGTCTCAGATTCTGAGACATTTTTCTTATAGAAAAAAGTCTCAGATTCTGAGACATTTTTTTTATAGAAAAAAGTCTCAGATTCTGAGACATTTTTTTTATAGAAAAAAGTCTCAGATTCTGAGACATTTTTCTTATAGAAAAAAGTCTCAGATTCTGAGACATTTTTCTTATAGAAAAAAGTCTCAGATTCTGAGACATTTTTCTTATAGAAAAAAGTCTCAGATTCTGAGACATTTTTCTTATAGAAAAAAGTCTCAGATTCTGAGACATTTTTCTTATAGAAAAAAGTCTCAGATTCTGAGACATTTTTCTTATAGAAAAAAGTCTCAGATTCTGAGACATTTTTCTTATAGAAAAAAGTCTCAGATTCTGAGACATTTTTCTTATAGAAAAAAGTCTCAGATTCTGAGACATTTTTCTTATAGAAAAAAGTCTCAGATTCTGAGACATTTTTCTTATAGAAAAAAGTCTCAGATTCTGAGACATTTTTCTTATAGAAAAAAGTCTCAGATTCTGAGACATTTTTCTTATAGAAAAAAGTCTCAGATTCTGAGAAATTTTTTGTAAAAAAAAGTATCAGAGCCGCCATATTATTTCCGCCATATTGAATTTTATCAGTTCGATTTTAAGATAACAGACCCGGAAATTTACTAGGCCACACTTTCAGCTAGCCTCAACAAAGAAAAGGAACATAACTGTTTTTTAATTACTTGTAACAAACTTTACTAAGCATATTTAGTCTGCCATTTTGTTTTTCAAAATTCACGCCAGTAATTCAGATTCAATAACTCCAAGACCCCCTTAAAACAAAATTTGAGTTAAATCGGACAATTATTACAAAAATTCGTCCGCCATATTGGATGCGCCATTTTGATTTTTTTTTCGTTTTTAGTTAAATTTTGAAATCAGCGACCCCGAAATACTCTAGAAGCACATTTTCAGCCGGATCCAAAAACGATAAAGACTTTTGGCCGGAGTTGGATCATTCTTTAAACTTTAAGAAGCATATTTATTCCGCCATTTTGTTTTTCAAAATTCGGAGTAACAATTTTTATTCAGTAACTCCAAGATCCGCATAAAACAAAATTTGAGTTTAATCGGACAATTTAAAAAAAATATTGACCGCCATATTGGATCCGCCATTTAGATTTTTTTGGTTTTTAGCTAAATTTTGAAATCAGCGACCTCGAATTCCTTTAGATGCACATTTTCAAACGGATCCAACAACGATAAAGACTTTTGGTCGGAATTGGATCATGCTGGTCCTGTGTGGTGTGGGGTGAAAATAGAGGCTTAATTAGAAGACCCGTATCGCGGCGTTTGTTTATGTTAGTTCGAATTTTTTTTTAATCGACTTTCGAACTTTGCAGTCAAATGCCGATGTTCAGCTTATTGTTTAAATGGTTTTTTAGCTGTAACTCGCTGACTAATTGATATTTTTTCAATCTGTAAAAGCCAAATTATTTCTAGAGACCTGTCCAACAATTAAAATGTTTTTAGAAATTGATTTAGAAAATTTTTGTGGTGCTTATGAAGCAAAATTTTGGAAAAATTAATTTTTTTTCATGCTTTTTTCCAACATTTTGCCTCATAAGCACCACAAAAATTTTCTAAATCAATTTTTTAAAAAATTTTAATTGCTGGACAGGTCTCTAGCAATAATTTGGCTTTTACAGATTGAAAAAATATCAATTAGTCGACGAGCCAAAAAACCATATAAATAATATGCTGAAAATCGGTATTTGACTGCAAAGTTCGAAGGTAGATTAAAAAATTCGAACTAAAATAAACAAACGCCGCGATACGGGTCTTCTAATTTAGTCTCTATTTTCACCCCTCGCTCTCAGAATCGACCTAACTTTTACTAACCTGAATTTGTTCCACAGTGTTATTCTATGGAAAGTTTAAAGTTCCTGTATAAAAATTCACAGTTTCTTTACTAAGCATTTTTTATATAGAAGAATTCTAAGGTTTGGGGTTTATTTTTAGATCCAGATATGATATAATTTGTATTTTCTAAATTCTTAAACCCCCTTGAAAATTTTCTTAAAAGATTTAATATTTATTTTACTATTCATAGTACTTACGTGTTGTTAATCTCTTATTTCCCCGCCACCATCCCACTTGTGGTTGAGGTCTGGTATTTTTTACTATACAGGTAGCTTTTAATATCTGTCTTTCTTGCATGGGTCCAATGACGCTGCCATTTTCAATACGATCTCCTTTTTCATCCAAAATCACAACCTCCGAAGGTGGCACTATTTTTTTTTTATGTATTGATTTACACAGTTTTTTTTAGATTTTATAATACATTTTTTGTTTGCAGTGTAAGTGTGGTGAGGAGTTGTTTTTTTAAGTGTATAGTGTTTATGTATTGGTGTTAAATTTTGGTTTATATAAAAAAAAGTTTAAAATAAAATTATATTAATTTTTTTTGTTAAAAATTTTTTTCAAGAGTAATACTAAAAATTAAAAATAAAACTAAAATTTTAATAATTTTTTTAATAATTGTATGAGGGTTAATTTTTTTTCTTTTTTTTTTAAATATTTTTTTTTTTTTTTTGTTAGATCAAAATCAAAAAATTTTTATATAAAACATAAATTTACCCAGGTTTTCTACGGTATTTTTTATTGTATTTTTTTTTTGTTTTATGTTTTTTTTTTTTTTTAAATTATTAGTTATTTAATTATATTGTATTATTTAAATAATCATTCATATACAGTGTGATTTTTTTTTAAATGATATGATGATGTATAAAGTGTTTTGTTATTTATGAAGGGTTAATTTATTTAAAAATATTTTTTTTTTTGTTTTATTTTAAGTTGCATAAATCCATGATGATGCGTTGACGAGCGAGCGTTTTTTTTGGTTTTTTAAGTAAAAAGTTTTTTTTTAGTTTTGGTAGGAAAAAAGGGGGAATTGTATTAAGAAAACAATCAGTTAAAAATGTTTTAAAATGAGTTTTTTTGATTAAGATTTTTTTTTAAATTAATAATGAATGAATTAGTATTTGAACAGGAAAATTAGTTGTTTTGTTTTTACAGAGAAAAAAAAGACAGATTTTATATAACAAACAAATGTAAATTTACATAAAACGAAATTATTTGCGAACGAAAAATTTTTGAAAGAGGATGAGAGCAACAATAAGCACTAATTGTTAGATTCATTTTACCCCCTTAGTGGGGGTGAAACTGATCAGTACAGATATGCTATGAGATGAGTAACTTTTTTAAAGCAATAAATTTAAAAATAATCTATTATGAGAATATCATAAAAAGGAATATTTTTGGTCCTCGAGCTCGAGTATATATCTCAAAATCTGAGACTTTTTCCTTAAAAAAATATCTAAGAACCTGTGATTTTTTTCTAGAGGAAAAATGTTTCAGACAATAAGAATATACGAATATTTTCCTATGAAAAAAATTTCAGAAAATTTCAGAATCCGTAAATTTTTCCATAGCAAAAATGAATTTTTCTTTGAAACCCTTTTCCTTAGAATCTAAGAATTCTTATTTAAAAATGTCGCAGAATCTGATTTTATATAATGGATATTTTTCTGCTTCTATTAATGATTTACCGTTTTTTTATACCCTACACTTATTGTTAGTGATAGAAGGTATATAAAAGTTTGTCATTCCGTTTGCAACTAATTGAAATATTGGTCTGGGGCCCCATAAAGTGTATACTTAATTGCTCAGTGATCGATTTTAAGACATTCTAGCAATGTCCGTTTGTCTGTCTGTGGAAATAATGATCAAGGCCAAAATATTACACGGAGATGACTGAAACTTAACACATTTATTGGAAGTTCTCCCGAGCAGTTTGATATTGCATTTTAGCGATATCGGTTCAGCGGTTCAAAAGTTATAAACGAAAATGTAATGACACCTCAAAAATGTTAGTACATTCAACATAACCTAAAAATACAAAATGCTTTAATTCGGCTGCTGGTTGACATATGTGATCATAATTGGATACCGAATGGTATTTAAACTAGAGATGGGATCGTGAGTGACTTTTCAATCACGATCACGCACGCTCACGAAAAAAAAAATTTAATCACGCACGATCACGCACGAACATTTTTTTTCTGCTCACGCTCACGCACGCTCACGTGAGTAGAAAAAAATGTAATCACGCTCACGATGTAATCACGATCACGAAATACTCACGAATTAAAATATGTAAAAAAAATGTATGTCATATTTTTTTATGCATTACCCAGTTGGGAAAGTCCTTGAGCCATCCGTGGTGACGGCTCGCTGACGCACCTGACATCCCCATGACATCTCTATATACCGAGTTGAGAACAGTTTCATAAAAAATTTCAAAATTTCCTCAATCATATTCAGCAGTTGTCAGGGGTGCTGACGTTCCCATGATATTTCCCCTAAGTCGTCTTTGTGGAAATGTCTGATATAGGTCATATGAAAATGCCAAAAATCTTCGTATTTCCATTAGATTTTACTTCCATCCAATTTCCTTTATAAAATAAGAAATTTTCTTTTAAAAGAATTTAACCGTATAATTTTTTGGCATTTCAGGCCCGTTAGGTCGAGGGCCCTGTGCACGTGCCTAGTGTGCCCTAATGGTTAAAACGATACTGCCCAGATGTAAAAGTTCAGTTTGATATACAGCTATTGTGAAGACATTTCCTTATAGAATTTTTTCACGCTCTTAAAACAAACATTCATTGATGACAATGTTAGGACATGTCCTCAAGAACTACCTATTATATGTCTGAATCTGAAGGCATTTCCTCATGGAAGCACTGTGCAAATTCCCCAATAACACATTTAAAAAACTTATTAAATTTATATTTTTTTTAAAGACCATGAAAAAATCAAGAAAATGTTACCGAACAAAAAAAAACTGGGAAACAATTAAAATCACGAAAAATTCACGCAAGAATTTTACTCACGCACGATCACGCACGGACTTTTTTGTGTTACTCACGCTCACTCACGCTCACGTGAGTAGAAAAAAAAATTACTCACGAATCACGTGATTCATGCGTGATTCACGTTAATCACGTGATTGGTGCCCATCTCTAATTTAAACAAGTACAAATATATTTTTTTTACAAAAAATAAAAAAAAATCTCGGATTTTTTTTACCAAATTTTTTTTTTTTCCCCGGAAATCATTCCGTTTGTAACTCATCTGGGACCCCATAAAGTATATATATTCATGCTGCCCGATCGATTTTAAGACATTCTAGCGATGTCCGTCTGTCTGTCTGTGGAAAATGCTATCACGGACAAAATATTGCACAAAGATGACTGACATATATATTGGAAGTTCTCCCGAGAAGTTTGGTATTGCATTTGAGCGATATCGGTTCAGCGGTTCAAAAGTTATGAACGAAAATGTAAGAACACCTCAAAAATTTCAGTACATTCAACATAACCTAAAAATACAAAATGCTTTAATTCGGCTTCTGGTTGACATATGTGATCATATTTGAACACCAAATGGTATTTAAACAAGTACGAACATATTTTTTGACAAAAAAAGAAAAAAATCGCGGATTTTTTTTTTACCCACATTATTTTCGCGGAAATTTTTTTTTTCAAAAAAAATTTTTTTTTTTCAAAAGTAATTTCCTTTTAAATAAGTTTTTTGCAATAATCTTTTTGAAATTGTGGAGGGTATCACTACATTCGGCAATGCCGAATTTAATTTTTTTACTTGTTTTTTCCTTCAACCCCCCTAAGAAATGTCGCCGAGTCCTGCTCCGTTATAAAATAATTCTTCGTTAAATTTAACTTTTTCATACAAATTTTGACATTAGGCTCCGTTAAATCGGCAGTTAGCCGCAAACTTTTCATTGAGTAATCCGCCCTAAATGTTTTTCCTAATGGATATTTTTCTGTTAACGATTGACTATTTCTTTTTCATCAACTTAATGTGCAATAAAAATGTTTGGGCATAAGAAATATTTATTGCACGTCAAGACGAGGTCTGAATTACTGTTATATACGCATCACTTTAGTATTATTCTCGTCTCCTTATATATTTATGTTCCATTTCAGTATTAATTTTATACATAACACTGTGAAACAAATTTGGGGTCTTCGAGTGTATCTTGAATGGAACCAAAAAAAAAAAAAAGCTAAAGTATACCAATAGCAAACCAAATTCCCCGAAGAGTTTTGAAAACTTAGCTCGAGTTATTTTTTAAGGCCCACTAAAGTTTTGAATTTTTTTTTTTTTCAAAGACGTTTGGAATAAGTCCAAAAAAAAGTATAAAATCTAATTCTGGAGCAAATAATAGAAATTTTTGCAGACCGGATTAAGTTTAGGATTAAATTTATTTAGTTAAAAAATGGTTCGAATCAAGTCCAGAATTATTTTTATAATTTTTTTCTGAAATTACATAAAATTAGTAAATATAAACAGAAAAACAAATTAAGCTTTGTCCAAAATGTAAGGAATGAAAAATAAATTTTGTTAAATCCTAGGATTAACACAGATTTACATATTTATATTATTTTACATTTTGGATAACGCTAAATTTTTTTTCTGTTTATATTTATTAATTCTAGATTTAGAAAAAAAATATAAAAAAAAATTCTGGACTTTATTTGACGTATTTTTTAACTAAATAGAGTTAATCCTAATCTTAATCCGGTGTGCAAAAAACAAACCTAATGTTTTATGATGTCTTCAGTGAAATTTAATGGCGGTTCCCTAGTAAAAATATTATGCTAATTTTACTAAATAGATCTAATTTGATCCGTAAAATGGTTGTATCAAACAATATCTAATTGTATTACTTTAGATCAAAAAATATAAAAATTGATACAATTTGATCCTGAATTTGGTCAAATCTAATTATATCAAATTGATCTTATAATATCTATTTTGATATAATTTGATGAGCAAAACCAAAATACGAATCTAATCATATATGGAGCAATATCTAACCATATAAAGTGGATCAACCGTATCAAAGTGATAGATAAAATTTTATATAAATTAATACGGAAGCATATTAACTCATATAAGATTGTATCAAATTATATATGATTATATCAGAAAATTTTTACTCGGGTTCTTTTCTTGGAACATATTAACCCTCAAACTCTCACTTTTAGGGGACATTTTGTTAAATATTCTCATAGAACACCAATAAATCGTGCGTTTAAAGGGTTATTGTTTTCTACAAAAATTTTCTACATCAAATTTCACTAGAAGTTGTTAATGGTTGTCAAATAAGTCGATAACATGATATAAATTTGCTTCTGAGCTAAATAACGTTAATAGATGTCTGCAGTGAAATTTGATTATGGTTATTTTCTTAAAGCATATTAAACCTTTATCTCCCATTTTTTTTTAGTAATTTTGGTCCGTTTTTTCAAAATATTCTCATAGAACAACACTAAGGCGTGCGTTTGAAGGATTAAAAATTACTACGGGTTGTCAAAGGCTACGGTGGTAAAAGAACCATTTCTTTTACTAATAGTTTTGTAATTTTACAAGCTTTTTACTAATAAATTTGTAAGTTTACAATTTTTTGACGCGATAAAACTTTTTTGCTACCTCCTATTTTACAAGAATTCCTAGTAAAAATAACGAGATTTTTTGTAATTTTACAAGCTTTTTAACCAAAAATATTGTAAATTTACAACTTTTTTGACGCAATAAAACTTACAAGGAATTTTCGTGAATTTACCAGATTTGTTTGAAAAAAAACTAGAAAATTTGTAAAATTACAAAAAAAAAATGTAAATGTAAATTGAACATTTTTTGTTAAAAACAAGGAAAACTGTCAAATATTGGTAAAATGGGATTACGATATTTTTTTTAATTTGACAAGATTTTTTTTCTGTGTACTAAAAAAATAAATTTCGGGTAATTGAAAAAAATAAACGGATTTATTTGTTATTTGAAAATTGACAATTTTAAATTATTTGAACAGTTATTCGACCAAAATTAATCGGTGAACCGATTAACGGTTAATCGATTAATTATCCTTATATCTGATCGGTGTTGTTGGTTCGTTTTATTTCTTCTACACACAAAAAAAAACTTTGTCAAACTACTAGGAGAAGTTTCGTAATCCCACTTTACCAATATTTTACAGTTTCCTTGTTTTTAAACAAAAAAATTTGGATCGAAATTTTTTTTTTAATTTTGTTTGTAATTTTACAATTTTTTTGTAATTTTACATTTTTTTTTTGTAATTTTACAAATTTCCAAGATAATTTTACAAAAAAAATCTAGTAAATTCACTAGAATTCCTTGTAATTTTTATTGCGCCAAAAAAAACTGTAAATTTACAATTTTATTGGTAAAAAGCTTGTAAAATTACAAAATTATTGGTAAAATGCTTGTAAAATTACCAGGAATTCTCGTAAAATAGGAGGTAGCAAAAAATCTAGTAAAGTTACTAAACATCCTTTTAAATTTTATCGTGTCAAAAAATGTGAAAATTTAGAATTTTATTTGTAAAAAGCTTGTAAAATTACTAGGAATTTTTGCCAAATAGGAGGTTACAAGTTTTTCTTGTAATTTAACAAGGTTTTTTTAGTGTATTTTCCTAATGTCGGTTATGCCACACTCAAAAAACTTGTCAAATTACTAGAAAAAGTCTCGTAATTCCATTCTACCAATATTTGACAGTTTTCCTTGTTTTTTAACAAATAATTTTCGATCAAAATTTACATTTTTTTTTGTAATTTTACAGTTTTTCTTGTAATTTTACAAATTTCTAAGATTTTTTACAAAAAAAATCTAGTAAATTTACGAAAATTTATTGTAAGTTTTATTTTGCCAAAAAAAATCTAGTAAATTTACGAAAATTTATTGTAAGTTTTATTTTGCCAAAAAAGTTGTAAATTTACAATTTTATTGGTAAAAATCTTGTAAGATTACAAGAAAGCTCGTTAGTTGGTAAAAATAATGGTTAAATAATGTAAAATAACAAGGAATTCTTGTCAAATAGGACGTAGCCAAAAAAAGTTACAAACTTTTCTTGTAATTTTACAAGGTTTTTTTTTTGAGTGCAGTGTTATTTCCATTAGTGCTTTCATTACCCACATTTTCAAGTTATTATAAGGAACATTATTATAAGGAACAGATATTTATTTGAGTTACTATTTTGCTGTTTTTTTTGTTCGACTTCATGGGCAATAAAAATTTTTGACCATAAGAAATTTTTATTGCACGTCTAGAAGAGGTCGGAATTTCGATTTTCAGCAGTCTTAAATCTGTCGCATTTCATTATAAATCTTGTGTCCTTGTGTTTGTTCCATTTCAGTAAACCATATATCAAATGATTATTGCTCGTCCGTTGAAAGTTCGTTTTTACATTGGTCAATTTTAATTGCTGCAATTAAAATTGCCCTGTCTGAATTGAGACTAACACATTATGTATTCCTTACGTCCATTATGCCTGTTTTATTTTTTGTTCGACTTTATGGGCAATAACAATCTTTGACCATAAAAAATATTTATTGCACGTCAAGACGAGGTCTGAATTTCGATTTTCAGCAGTCTTAAATCCGTTACATTTCATTATAAATCTTGTCCTTACGTTAGTTCCATTTCAGTAAACCATATATTCAATGATTATTGCTCGTGTATTTACATTGGTCAATTTTAATTGCGGCAATTTAAATTGCCCTGCCTGAATTGGGACTAACACATTATGTATTCCTTACGTCCATTATGCCTGTTTTATTTCTCTCTAATATGACTTATATCTCCCATTTTTATACAATTAGTGCTTTTTCATTACCCTCATTTTTTCCAATTATTATAAGCACGGTGAGCCTCAGCGATGTTCAGGTTGAACTTTTGTGTCGACGAAAAGTGTAAGCGCAGTTCGATTTCTACATGAATAAATGTCACAAAACTGTTAACAGCGAAATCGTAGCTGATCGCATTCGCGAGATATCGCGAAATTAGTGTTTTTGTATTTTCTAAAATTTTGACAATGAAGTTTTTTAAATATCTTCAAAAACTGGGTATGCAGTTTTAATTGTATTTATTTACATGTCACAACAAAGTAAACAGCGAAATCATATCTTCTCAATTTCGCGAGAAATCGCGAAATTACTTTTTTGCTGTTTTTATTTTTGTTTTTATCTTCATATATGATTTTTTAAAATTTCATAAAAACATGGTATGCAGTTTTACTTGTGGTTGATCAAAGGTCACACAGCTGTTGGCATCAAAATTGTAGGTGCTAAATTTCGCGAGATATCGCGTAATTATATATATATATATTTTTTTTTATTATATTTTAAACCCGGTTCTTTAGAAATGATAAAAAAAAGTGGTAAGCAGTTTGATTTGAACATGCTGGAAGAAATTAAAACTGCCCCCGAAAAAATTATAGCTGCTCACTTTCGCGAGAAATAGCGAAAAACAGCTTTTTGGGGGTATTTCTTGTTTTGATTAATAAAAGAAGTTTCTTTAACATTGTTGAAAAACACGAAATGCAGTTTGACTTGCTATTGATCAAAGGTCATAAGGATGTTAACATTTAAATTCTAGCTGCTTAATTCTTCGAGATATCGCAAAAAAACTCGCTTATCTACTATTTATTCATTAATTTGTGTTATTTGTGGTCTGTAAAAACATATACTTCAATTAACGAGAAAAATGTGGTATGCAGTTTGAATTCGAGGTTATTAGAGGTGACAAAACTGCAAGCATAAAAATTATAGACGATCAATTTCCCGAGAAATCGCAAAATTACTGTACGAGCTTTTATAATAAATTACTACTACTTTTTTTTCTTTGGTATCAAAAAAAAAAAAAATTTAAGTAACGACAAGTATATGGTATGCAGTTTAAATTGCCCGTAACTGAAGGTGGTAAAACTGCTGAAATCTATATATTGACGCTAATTTTCGCGAAAAATTTTTCAATTTTTTTTTTCATTTATTTTGTATTGTAATATTATTATGCACTCTCTTTTTCTTCAAATAATTCATAACCATTTATTAACTGTCATATTATTTTGAATTATAAGAAATAATTTTTTGGTATTAAATGTGAAAACGAGTTACTAGTTTACAAACGAATTAAAAATTCACCGAATTTTCCGAGATGGGATACAAATGTAGCCACCAAGAAAACAGGAAGAAGGTTTGCGGACCATGTGGAAACAAAATTTATTCCAAAAAGAACTTGACATGTTTTCAATTTAAACAGAATACCATTTTTTTTAGATATTTAAAATAAATCAATGAACAGGCTAAAGGAATTCTTAATAGATTTATAAATAATAGTTTTAATATTAACTTTGCGATTCCTTAATGAATTGACCACATAGGACTTTTGTGTTAGCAGTTTAATGTCTTTTTATCATGTACAAATAAAAATGCATACCACGTTTTTACACCATTTCAAAAGAACATGCAAAATTGAAAAATAAAAAAAAAATAAAAAATATATAAATAATTCCGCGATATCTTGCGACAGTGTACACCTACAACTTTGATGTCAACACCCTTATGATCTTCGATCACGTACACATTAAAGTGCATATCAGCTTTCCACAACATTTGAAAAAAACCAACAAAAAGTTGAAAAACAAAAATTGTCAAAAAAGTTATTTCGCGATTTCTCGCGAACTAAAGAAGATAGGATTTCGATGTTTACTGTTTTGTGACCTTAAAATAAGTACAATGAAAACTGTATACTCAGTTTTTGAAAATATTTAAAAAACTTCAATATCAAAATTTTTTAAAATATAAAATCACTAATTTCGCGATATCTCGCGAATGCGATCAGCTACGATTTCGCTGAAAACAGTTTTGTGACAACTAATCATGTAGAAATCGAACTGCATTTACACTTTTCGTCGACACTAAAGTTCAACCTGAACATCGCTGAGGCTCACCGTGTAAGGAACAAGCATAAGATGTTTTATTTTTTATAAAATTTTAGAGGACAAAACACAAAAATAATAATAATAGCAAAAAGGACAAAAAATTTGTATTTCATATTAGGCAAACCCGATTATGTTAAAATTATTTTATATTTTTCCAAAAAATTTGACATGCAAATTTAAGACATAACAAACAAAAAAAAAAAAAACAACGCAATTTTTTTTGATAAACAAAAAATCTCATAGGATTTATACATGCTGATTTTTTTTTAAGGGATTTATATATCATTTCATGATTTTTTTTTACAAGGACACAGACCAAGCAAATTATAATTTTAAGCCAAGCAATAAATTAAAGTATTAAATAAATTTTTATATTTATGTTTAGCAACAATAAAAATTTGGAGATTTTAAACTACTTACCTAAAACATTCAATTCCACACGATGGCCATTGAAATTATCACATGTTTCAATTGGTATAAAATATGTTGTATCACACAAATAAATGTCCTCATCAGAGATTTGTAAATTTCTTATTATTAATCTAAATGGATTTTGTTCAACAGTAACTCTGGAAATGAGAGAAAGGAAAAATAAAATTAATTAGAATTTGTAAAATTAATGAAACATAAACAGTTGAAAAGAAAACGAGTATTTATCTAAGCATATACTAACAATGTGGTGGATGTGTGGTCTAAGGTAACGACCAGCCTATGTTGTTAATGGTATAAATATGACAGAAAAATATATGTACGTGGTTCGATTCCAGAACAAAACATTTACATATATGAAGAACTATTGCGTATTAACAAAGCAACCTGACTTTTAAAATCCTACTGATGATAACACTATCACGAGAGTGTTTGAAACCGGTATGTTAATACCAGTAATGTCTGTAATTTTTAGAAATTAATTTTTCTTCTCCATTCTTTAACTCGAACCCATATAAAAACAAGTAAGAAAAACTACACTCGAGTTACCCGGAAAATTGGTCCCAAGTTCAAACATAGACCGATTGGATCTGTCTTTTTTCCTATCTTCAGTAAGTGTAAAAAACACTCACAAACCAAATTTGAGTGAAATTGGCTTATTTATGTTGCCAAAAAACCGCTTTAACTGAATATCTGGCGAAATTTTCACATGGGATCTAAGTCCAAAAATGGTCCGATTATAATCAGACTTGATTAGGTTAATAAAGTACTCGTTTAAAGGAAATCTTTTATAATACGTTTATGAGAGTTATTTGAACTAAACCCTTTGTATGGACCGAACATGGACCGATTTTTTTCCAATTTCAATAGGTTTCGTCTTTAGCCCAAGAGTGTTTACACCATTTACATGGAGAGACAGACGGACGGCCATCGCTTAATCGACTCAAAAAGGGATTCTGAGTCGATCGGTATACTTAACAGTTTTATTTAGGGTAGAGATGGGCACATTTGCCACTTTTTTTAAGTGCTCCAAATGGAATTCATCTGTTTGGCTTCTATTATTTTACATTTTTAAAGAAACCCAAATCGGTGAAACTGCCCCATCCATGGGGCACTTGCGCCAAGCTAGTGGGTCACAATCGCCAAGAAAAAAAATTTCTAGAAATTCGTTAACAATATCAGAAGAATTGTTATTAAAAACATAATATTATTTAAAGAAAACATTATTTTATTGAAACAAACCAAAACAATATAGTATACAACCCGTGGGGCACATTTCGCCGGTAAAACTTCCTCTATTTTACGTGGCATATGTACCTCATGGGGTAAATCCGTCGTCGGCTAATGTGCCCCATGGGGTACATCCGCCGGCAAAACTGCCCCCACTACCTACCACTCTGATATCCAACCACGGCATGGGAATATACTCACTTTGTCATTCCGCATCGAAAGATGGATAGGGGACCCCATAAAGTATATATATTATTGATCCGTTTGTCCGTCCGTCTCTCTGTAGCTTCGTGAAATTTGACACGATTACGTCTTATGGTCCTAAGCAGGACAAGTTAGTAAATGAGCAAAATCGGAATAAGAGGAACAAATTTCCCCCTTAAAGAACTAACCCTACCTCTTAAAAACACAATTTTTTTCGTTTTTTTTGTAATTTTTGTTAAAAAAAATTAAACATTTTCATGGTACATTAAGTTTAAAATCCTACACTAGAACCCGGGGGATTAAAAAAATCCCCTTTTTTAGAGCGTTGATAAATTTTTTTTTTTGAAAAAATTATAAAATTGTACTACTTTAGTGCAAAAAGCATAATAAATGAATTTTTAAAAAAATTTCGTGGGGGAAATTGAAACCCTCCCCCAAAAAAAAAGCGCCAATGTAAGCTTTTTTAACATTTTGGATGGTATAAAAGATTCGGCACAGCCGAATTTTACACTTTGGCTTGTTTTTAATAAGTTTAAAAAGTTTTTGTGGTGTCAATGCGTTTTTAACAATGTTTTAATTGCTCTAAATGATTTGTGTCATATTAACAACTTTTATTGTTATTTCAATCAATAATGTTGTTGAATTAGAATTGTGCTAGAAGATTCGGCACTACCGAATTTAACACTCTCACTTGTTTTTATTAAGTTTATAAAGTTTTTGTGGTATCAATGCATTTTTTAACAATGTTTTAATTGATTTTAATGATTCTGGTCATATAAACAACCTTTATTGTTATTTCAATCAAAAATGTTGTTGAACTAGAATTGTGCTAGAAGATTCGGCGCAGCCGAATTTAACACTCTCACTTGTTTTTTGATAAGTTTATAAAGTTTTTGTGGTATCAATGCATTTTTTTAACAACGAATTTATTGATTTAAATGATTATTGTCATATTAACAACCTTTATTGTTATTTCAATCAAAAAGGTTGTTGAACTAGAATTTTGTCTTTATCGGTTTATGAAAATGTTGTCTAATTTTGTATAAAATTGCATTTTTTTTATTACTTACCTATCTTCAAATTCTTCAGCAACACTTGTGACATTACTGTCATCTAACAGCATAGCTGCTATACGATTGTCACCTTTAAACCAATTTAATGAATGTAATTCACCACATTTATCCTTATTAACAGGACATGGTACCACAACAGTTTTACCCTCCTGTTCGCTAATAATTTGATCTGTAATTAGAGAAAAAAATATAAAAAAAAATTAATATAAAATAAATTTCAAAGTTTTTTATCTTTACAAAAAAATTTTATATAAATTTTGCACCAAATTAACTAAAAATCCCTAAACTTAAAAAAAATATTATATCCTGATACCAAAGAAAAACCGTATGTTTATTTCCACAATGATTTCATATTCAAATATGTTTTTTTTAAGGATTTTCCTTTATCATTCTTAACTTATTTTTAAGGTTTTTTTTCATATTTTACAAACAAAAAAAATATTATTTATTCTGTGGTATATGGTGTTATCCTTTGATAGGATGTTAACCCTTAACCCAAACGGATGTATACATATTTTTATTTTTTTGTTGTTTGTTACTTTCGCCATTTCCTTTGCCACATACCTTGTGTTAGGTCGTGTTGTATATGAGTTTATATACCTTTATGTTTTATTATAACTGTATCTTATGTTAAGAGGCAAAAGGAAAAAAATAAATACTGGGTAGTAGTGTCGAGCACATTTTATTTTTTTAATTTTTTTCGGCTTTTTGGTTCAATGTTAACACAAAACAAGTAAGAAGTTATAGTCGGTCAAGACCGACCATATGATACCCTACAAGAGTGTTTTCCGGAAAATGGGTCCCAAGGCCAAACATGGACCGACTGGATTTGTGTTTCGTTAGATCTTTATTTAGTGTAGAAAATACACACGGATCAAATTTTAGTAGAATTGGTTTATTTTTTTTGTTTTAACTGAATGTCGGTCAAAGTTTTTATATAGGTGACTAAGTCCAAAAATGGCCCAATTATAATCCGATTTTATTAGGTTACTAAAGTACATGTTTACCACCTAAATATAAAATTGTTATCAAATATTTCTATTTTTATTAATTTTGAGGGAGTTACGTGAATATCGAGAGGGTGGTTTGTATGGGGACTACAAGAAGGACTGACCCGATGCCTTCCAAATTTAAAATGGCGATTCGTGCATACAAAATTTGATTACCTGCTAAAGCAATATCTATTATAATACGCTTATTAGAGTAATTTAAGCCAAATCTAAACGGGCGTTTGTATGGGGGCTAGGTCTTAACATGCGCCGATTTCAATAGCCATCGTCCTTGGGTCAAAATATGCTTAAGTTTCAAATTTCAAGTCAATTGATTCAAAATTGCGACCTGTATCGTGCTTAAACCGATAGATGGACAGACGAACGGATGGACGGACATCGCTAAATCGACTCAAAAAGTAATTCAGAGTCGATCGGTATACTTGGTACCAGAGAGTGGTGTAGGGTATAAAAATATGGGACCTGTAGGTCACTGTCTTATATTTCAACCAGTTTGTTCTCTTGAGATTTCTACACCATTTCCAATTGTATTTTGAAATTGTCCAAATATATTTTAAAATTGTTCAAATGAATTTTAAAATCGTCCAAATTTATTTTAAAATTAGCCAAATTTATTTTGAAGTTGTCCAAATTAATTTTAAAATTGTTTAAATGTATTTTAAAATACATATTTTCAATTATATTTTCAAATTGTCCAAATGTATTTTAAATTTTCCAAATGTAGTTTTTAAATTTTCCAAATTTATTTTAAAATTGTCCAAGTGTGTTTTAAAACTTTCCAAATGTATTTTAAAATAGTGCAATTGTATTTTAAAAATTTCCAAATGTATTTTCAAAATTGTATTTTAAAATACATTTGGACAATTTCAAAATACATTTGGACAATTTTAAAATACATTTGGGAAATTTTAAAATACATTTGGACAATTTTAAAATACATTTGGACAATTTTAAAATATTTTTGGACAGTTTTAAAATACATTTGGACAGTTTTAAAATAAATTGAGACAATTTTAAAATATATTTAAAAAATTTTAAACTACATTTGGGCAATTTTAAAATACATTTGGACAGTTTTAAAATACATTTGGATAATTTTAAAATACATTTGGACAATTTTAAAATACATTTGGACAATTTTAAAATACATTTGGACAATTTTAAAATACATTTGGACAATTTTAAAATATTTTTGGACAGTTTTAAAATACATTTGGACAGTTTTAAAATACATTTGGACAGTTTTAAAATTAATTGGGACAATTTTAAAATACATTTAAAAAATTTTAAACTACATTTGGGCAATTTTAAAATACACTTGGACAGTTTTAAAATACATTTGGACAATTTTAAATTATATTTGGACAATTTTAAAATATATATGGACAGTTTTAATATAAATTGAGACAATTTTAAAATACATTTAAAAAATTGTAAACTACATTTGGGCAATTTTAAAATACATTTGGACAGTTTTAAAATACATTTGGACAATTTTAAAATACATTTGGACAATTTTAAAATAAATTTGGACAATTTTAAAATACATTTGGACAATTTTAAAATTAATTGGGACAATTTTAAAATACATTTAAAAAATTTTAAACTACATTTGGGCAATTTTAAAATACACTTGGACAGTTTTAAAAGACATTTGGACAATTTTAAATTATATTTGGACAATTTTAAAATATATTTGGACAGTTTTAAAATAAATAGAAACAATTTTAAAATACATTTAAAAAATTTTAAACTACATTTGGGCAATTTTAAAATACATTTGGACAGTTTTAAAATACATTTGGACAATTTTAAAATACATTTGGACAATTTTAAAATAAATTTGGACAATTCTAAAATACATTTGGACAATTTTAAAATTAATTGAGACAATTTTAAAATACATTTAAAAAATTTTAAACTACATTTGGGCAATTTTAAAATACATTTGGACAGTTTTAAAATACATTTGGACAATTTTAAAATACATTTGGACAATTTTAAAATACATTTGGACAGTTTTAAAATACATTTGGACAATTTTAAAATACATTTGGACAATTTTAAAATACATTTGGACAATTTTAAAATACATTTGGACAATTTTAAAATACATTTGGACAATTTTAAAATATTTTTGGACAGTTTTAAAATACATTTGGACAGTTTTAAAATTAATTGGGACAATTTTAAAATACATTTAAAAAATTTTAAACTACATTTGGGCAATTTTAAAATACACTTGGACAGTTTTAAAATACATTTGGACAATTTTAAATTATATTTGGACAATTTTAAAATATATTTGGATACATTTGGACAATTTTAAAATCCATTTGGACAATTTTAAAATATATTTGGACAATTTTAAAACACATTTGGACAATTTTAAAATACATTTGGACAGTTTTAAAATACATTTGGACAATTTTAAAATCCATTTGGACAATTTTAAAATATAATTGTACAATTTTAAAACACATTTGGACAATTTTAAAATTAATTTGGACAATTTAAAAATATATTTTTGGACAATTTTAAAATACATTTTGACAATTGTAAAATACATTTGGACGATTTAAAAATATATTTGTACAATTTTAAAAAAAACATGTGGACAATTCTAAAATATATTTGGACAATTTCAAAATACATTTGGAAATTTTAAAAATACAATTGGAAATGGCAGTCTCTACTGCGTCAACCGGGTTACACCAACACTAACGTGTCGGCTAAGTCGTACAAAAAATCACTAACATAAATAAATTTTAAACAAAAAACTAATTTTCTTGAAAATCATTTTATGACAATGTCATGGTGTAATTTGTAAGGAAAAATGACCTCGAACCAGAATAAATCTACTTTTTGTTTTTTGTATACCCTCCACATACAATTAGTGATAGAGGGTATATATAAGGTTGTAATTCCGTTTGTAGCTCATCAAAATATCGGTCTAGGACCGCATAAAGTGTATATAATTGATCAGTGATCGATTTTAAGACATTTTAGCGATGTCCGTCTGTCTGTCTGTCTGTGGAAATGATAATCACGGACAAAATATTACACGGAGATGACTGAAAATTAACATATTTATTGGAAGATCTTTCGAGCAGTTTGGTATTGCATTTGATCAATATCGGTTTAGCGGTTCACAAGTTATGAACGAAAATGTAAGGACACCTCAAAAATTTTGGTATATTCAACATAACCTAAAAATACAAAATGCTTTAATTCGGCTGCTGATTGACATATGTGAACATAATTGAACACCGAATGGTATTTAAACAAGCCCGAACATATTTTTTGACAAAAAAAATAAAATCAAGAATTTTTTTCCGCGGAATTTTTTTTCAAAAAAACTTTTTAAAACAAAAAAAAAAAGAATTTTAAAAAAGTAATTTCCTTTCAAATAAAGTTTTTTGCAATAATATTTTTGAAATTTTGGAGGGTATCAATAAATTCGGCAAGGCCGAATTTAACTTTTTTACTTGTTTTATTATTAATTTTTTATTGAATATTCACTAAAATTATGTAAACTAACAATTAATATTCTTAGTGTTTTTCTGTAAGTACAGATCAAGCTCGGGCTCTAATTATATTTGTTATAATGGTTCAAGTTGAAAAAATGCAGAAGAAAAATTTAATTTCTAAAAATTATAAACATTTCACATTGACCCCCTAACCCCACCAATTTAAAAATTCAAAAAAAAAAAAAAAAATTGCTCTACCCTACTGGGTAGTAGCAGATTTTTTTTTTTATTTCGAGATTTTATTTATTTATTTCAAGTGATTTGCATATTTTTTCGGTTTACTAGTTTTTTAGACTTGGTTTTTGCATATTTGTTTATGGTAAATTTAAAACAGGGATAATATTTTTATTTTATATGCATAACAATCAAAAATGTTTATAAAAAAAAGGAATTTCTATTTAAAATTTCCTTTTTGTATTCTCGTTAAGATATCATATAGGAAATAAGATACTAAATATGGATATGTAGTTTGTAGTAAGACTTAACAAATCTACTTTTTAAATTGATACTTAAGTAGGACATTAAGGAATTTGAAATATGAGATTTATTTTTAACTAGGCCTTTAAATGCCCAGGATATGCTACTAGAAAAGATATAATTTTTGTAGTAAGTTTTAGCTTTTGTTATTAAATAAATTTATTATCCGCATAATGATAAAACTTGTTTTAAGGAAATATACACTGCGAATCACATCAATAAGGAATCGAGTTTTTCACTTTTTAATCGAATATATCTTTGTAACGAATAAGCGGAAAAATATAAAAAAATGCACTGATAGAGACCATTATCTAGCTAATAATATCAAATACTTAATAACAATAATCAAAAGACTGAAAGAAGTCCTTTAAAAAATATTTTTCGGACACTTGTTAAAAAATTACCAGTTTTTTATGAATCACTTGAATAAGGAATTTTGTAATACAGACCAAGTAGGACCTGAATCCAATTTGAAATGAATAGCAATACCTCAAACAACAAAAACAAAACAGTTTTGTTTTGAATTTCAATAAAAATGGGACTCCCAAAGCTATTAGCTCTTCCGAAAAGGAAAAAGTACTGACTTTGAAGTTCAAAGTGTTAAAGGTCGTTGAAATCGCGGAAATAAAAGAGAGGAAAAAAACTGATGTATGCAATTATCTAAATAACATTCAGAACTATGGAAAAAACATGAATGGGCGAACTCAAATGGCCACAACTGAACGAGATCGGCAAAAATTATAAAAATTCCCCCAAATACTACGCCGACATCTTTCAAGATTCTCAAATAAAGTGGCGTTAATGCTAGTATTTGTACAGTCCATCGCGTTTAAAAGTCAAGTGAGTTCATAGCTCGTCGAAAATTATGCAAAAACTAATCGCTGAATGCCAAACGTAATAAGCAGCACCTTAATCTCTGCAGGAATACAATGATACGGTCTGAGAAATTTTTCAAAGTAATTTATTCCGACGAAAAAAAAATAATACCGTTGCATTGGACGGATACAATGGTTTTCGGTGATTTGAGACAATAAAAACCGTTTTTGCATAGCAGACAGATCATAGAAGGTGTTGTTATAGTATGGGGTGCGCTATTCTACTTTGGCATCATTACTGTTCCTTACGTTACCATCGATGCTTCTTAAGTTTGGAACTAAGGGGGGGCTTTTTTTTTGCAATTTGCAACAGACTATGAACTCATTTAATTTTTAATCGTGATGGACTGTCAAAATACCCATTAAATCCCTACTTTCTTTGATAATTTTGCAACCTGCCAACGCGGAATTCGAGGGAATTCTTAAAATTTTTGTCGCTTTCGTTCTGTTCTTGCCATTTTAGTTCGCTCATTCGTGTTTTTTCCATAGTTCTTAATGTTATTTAAATAATTGCCTTCAATAGGTTTGCCCCTCTCTATTATTTTCGCGATTTTAACGGCCTTTAACACTTTGGACTTTAAATACAGTACTTTTTTCTTTTCGGAAGATCTAAGAGCTGTTGTGAATCTCATTTTTATTGGAATTCGAAACAAAACTGTTTTGTTTTTATTGTTTAAGGAATTGCTATCCATAACAAATTGGATTCAGGTCCTACTTGGTCTGTATTAAAAAATTCCTTATTCAAGTGATTTATAAAAAACTAGTAATTTTTTAACAAGTTGCCGAAAAATATTTTTTTAAAGGACTTCTTTCAGTCTTTTGTTTATTGTTATAATTTGACGTTATTAGCTAGATAATAGTCTCTATCAGTGCATTTTTTTATATTTTTCCGCTTATTCGTTACAAAGATATATTCGATTAAAAAGTGAAAAACTCGATTCCTTATTGATGTGATTCGCAGTGTATTTAAATGGTTTTAGGAAACCTTTTTATCCTCCAATCTAAGTGAGACTTTTTCTATAAGAAAAATGTCTCAGAATCTGAGACTTTTTCTATAAGAAAAATGTCTCAGAATCTGAGACTTTTTCTATAAGAAAAATGTCTCAGAATCTGAGACTTTTTCTATAAGAAAAATGTCTCAGAATCTGAGACTTTTTCTATAAGAAAAATGTCTCAGAATCTGAGACTTTTTCTATAAGAAAAATGTCTCAGAATCTGAGACTTTTTCTATAAGAAAAATGTCTCAGAATCTGAGACTTTTTCTATAAGAAAAATGTCTCAGAATCTGAGACTTTTTCTATAAGAAAAATGTCTCAGAATCTGAGACTTTTTCTATAAGAAAAATGTCTCAGAATCTGAGACTTTTTCTATAAGAAAAATGTCTCAGAATCTGAGACTTTTTCTATAAGAAAAATGTCTCAGAAAGTTTTTTTCGAAAAGTTTGGAAACTTGACAAACTCGACAAACTTTGCAATATGTTTACTGAAATTTTTCTTAACTCAAAAATTTTCCACTCAAACCTTATTTACATATTTTTTTTCCTTTGCCACTCCTTTAAAAATGTCTTTATTTCAGAGAATTCAAAATGAATCAATTGTGCCTATGACAAAAATCTACAAATTGTTCATTTATTGGCATTCAAAATTCTTAGATTAGAAATTCATTCAATCTGTCGTCCAAAATTTACACATTCATATTTAAATTTTGTTTTAAATATTTTCAGTATCTTCTTTTCAACCCTTAAGAATTTGTTTTTTGCATATTTTTGTAATGATTACAAAATAAAAAAAAAAAAACTAAAAAAAAAAAAATTGTTCAAAGTTCAATGTCAATACAAACCAGCAGCAAAGTCTTCAAAGACCATTAGGTAATCTGTCTAACAAACAGCATAAAAAATCAACTGTTAACAAACACATAACATGTTGTGGCAATACAGACTTCCGTAAATAACATACACATCTGTAAACACTTACACATACATAGCAAACAAATAAACAAACTTACATATACAAATAAAATATATTCCAGATTTACACACACTCAAATATGTGTGACCAAAGAGAGAAATAAGCAAAAAAAAAAAAACAGGCAACACAGCAAAAATTATAGACATGTACAATCATACATTCTTTTGAAAAATCAACAAACAGACCATAATCAAACACACATACACTTGGAATTATAATGAAGGATAAAATATACAGTAAGAGAGCTAGCAGAAAAAACGGCCCAGACCTGCACAACATGCTATTTGCTGTGCTAAACGGAAACGGAAATAGAATTATAAAGACATACACAGAGCTTGAATGAAAAACTAAAAAAAATATGGAAAGCATAATATGACATATACACACATATTTGTAAGACCAAAACCAAATGAAACTCTATAGATAATCTTAAGAAAATCATACATACAATATAATATAACAAAATTATAGAACATAACACTATGGGCCAGGAGAATAGGATAATAAAAAAACAAGTAAAAAAGTTAAATTCGGCTTTGCCGAATGTAGTGATACCCTCAATCATTTCAAAAAGATTATTGCAAAAAAATTTATTTAAAAGGAAATCAATTAAAAAAAAAAAATTCGGCGAAAAAAAATCCGCGATTTTTTTCTTTTTTTGTAAAGAAATAAGTTCGTACTTGTTTAAATACCATTCGGTGTTCAATTATGTTCACATATGTAAATCAGCAGCCGAATTAAAGCATTTTGTATTTTTAGGTTATGTTACATGTACCAAAATTTTCGAGGTGTCATTACATTTTCGTTCATAACTTTTGAACCGCTGAACCGATATCGCTCAAATGCAATACCAAACTGCTCGGGAGAACTTCCAATAAATATGTTAAGTTTCAGTCATCTCCATGTAATATTGTGGGCGTGATCACCATTTCCACAGACATCGCTAGAATGTCTTAAAATCATTCGGGGATCATGAATATATGGGGCATTCCATGTCAAATCGTACACTTTGAAATTTTTTTTTTTGATTTTCCCAATTTGTTAACATTTTTTAGTACCCTTCGAAAACTCCTTCGTGCTAAATTTTCAGATTTTTTTGATGACCCGTTCAAAAGATATCGAATTTTGAAAAATTGGTAGTGTGTTCCTTTACTCTTCTTTTACTCATAACTTCTTCAAAAATGGTCCAAATTTCAAATTTTTTTTCAAAATTTTTGTTTTTTTACGTACTTTAAAAAAAAAAAATCCAAAAAATTCTTAAAAGCGCTCTAGTATGCGATTCTTTTTAAATTTTCGATTTTTTTTTTAATTTTTTTGTGTAAAACTTCTATCGATTCTACAAATTTTTTGCCCAGGAGGATCGTGGGATTACGATTATTACTATTTTTTAAAAGTTTTTGAAAAATTTTTATTGTAATTTTCCAATGTTAAAATCATTTCTACTGCTCCAATGGTGCGTCATAGAGGGGTCATTTATAAGACCGACCCCCATTATTTTTGCGTCATAACATTTCATTGGAACAATACCCTATCTCCAATTTCTAAGGGGGCTCCCACACAAAATGACATATTCACATATATAAAAAACAGTTTTCATTAACAAGACAAACCGACATTTAAAATCCTACTGAAGATGACACTAACTGGGGTGTTTGAAACCGGTATAGGAAATACCAGAAATGTCTATAATTTTTAGAAATTCAATTTTTCTTCTGCATTTTTTCAACTTGAACCCTTATAACAAATATAATTAGAGCCCGTGCTCGATCTGTACTTACAGAAAAAATCAAATAAAATTACTGACAAAAAATGTCGCCATTAGGCACGTCTCCGAAACAGAAAATGCAAATTCCTTCATTTGTGTCTGCAATTCCAGATCATGTTGGTAACCCTTGCGAAATAATGTAAGAGACAAAAAAGTTGAAAGAAAGTATGAGGTGAGGTTGAGATTGCTAGAAATAGAATTGTAGTGTTGGAAACTGTCAAAATTTATTCTGTAGAAACTATAAATATTCACATATATAAAAAACAGTTTTCATTAACAAGACAAACCGACATTTAAAATCCTACTGAAGATGACACTAACTGGGGTGTTTGAAACCGGTATAGGAAATACCAGAAATGTCTATAATTTTTAGAAATTCAATTTTTCTTCTGCATTTTTTCAACTTGAACCCTTATAACAAATATAATTAGAGCCCGTGCTCGATCTGTACTTACAGAAAAAATCAAATAAAATTACTGACAAAAAATGTCGCCATTAGGCACGTCTCCGAAACAGAAAATGCAAATTCCTTCATTTGTGTCTGCAATTCCAGATCATGTTGGTAACCCTTGCGAAATAATGTAAGAGACAAAAAAGTTGAAAGAAAGTATGAGGTGAGGTTGAGATTGCTAGAAATAGAATTGTAGTGTTGGAAACTGTCAAAATTTATTCTGTAGAAACTATAAATATTCACATATATAAAAAACAGTTTTCATTAACAAGACAAACCGACATTTAAAATCCTACTGAAGATGACACTAACTGGGGTGTTTGAAACCGGTATAGGAAATACCAGAAATGTCTATAATTTTTAGAAATTCAATTTTTCTTCTGCATTTTTTCAACTTGAACCCTTATGACATTTTTTAAATTTCCCCCATTGCTCTAACTGCCCTAAAAGCGCCATTAGAACAACAAAATGTATGACCGACCCACAATATTTTTTTTGTCCAAACATTTTCTCTGAACACACCTACCCTCTATCTCTAATTGTTAAGGCAGTCCCCATACAATTTTGTTTATTTTTTGTAAATTTGTTTTATTTAATCAGCTTCTACCGGTCCAATGGTGCGTCCGAGAGGGGTCATTAGTGAGACCGACCCCCATTTATTTTTACCCTACAACATTTTTTTAAAACATACCTACGCCCTATCTCCACTCCCTAAGTAGGCTCCCATACAAATAACAGTTGGAGCAAATTTTATAAAAATGTAGTTTTGTATGGGAGCCTACTTAGGGAGTGAAGATAGGGCGTAGGTATGTTTTACAAAAATGTTGGAGGATAAAAATAAATGGGGGTCGGTCTCAATAATAACCCCTCTCGGACGCACCATTGGACCGGTAGAAGCTGATTAAATAAAATAAATTTACAAAAAATAAAAAAAAAAATTATGGGGACCGCCTTAACAGTAAAGATAGAGGGTAGGTGTGTTCAGAGAAAATGTTTGGACTGAAAAAATATTGTGGATCGGTCATACATTTTGTTGCTCTAAGGCAGTGGTCGGCAGAAAGAGAGTATATGAATGCATTGTTGTATGAATATAAATATGCATGTGTTAGTATATTTCTTAAACAAAGCGACATCAACCAGCTTGTTGTTGTATTTTTATGCTCTTAGTTGTGAGTTTTGTTGACATTCGTGAATAGCCGAATGAGTTCGGGATCCATGTGCAATGGATGCCGACCACTGCTCTAAGGGCACTATTAGGGCAGTTAGAGCGGTTGGAGCAAATTTAAAAAAAAATGCCATTTTGTGTGGGAGCCTCCTTAGAAATTGGAGATAGGGTATTAGTTTGTTCCGAAGAAATGTTAAGACGCAAAAAAAAGTCGGTCTTTGAAATTACCCCTCTATGACGCACCATTGGAGCAGTAGAAATGATTTTAGGATTAAAAATTACAATAACATTTTTTCAAAAAATTTAAAAAAATAGTAATAATCGTTATCCCACTTTCCTACTGGGCAAAAAATTTTTAGAATCAATAGAAGCTTTTTTAAAAAGTACGTAAAAAAAAAAATTTGGAAAAAAAAATTGTAATTTGCACCAATGTTGAATAAGTTATGAGTAAAGGAAGTTTGAGTAAAGGACCAAACTACCAATTTTTAAAAATTCGATATCTTTTGAACCGGTTATCAAAAAAATCTGAAAATTTACCACAAAGGATTTTTCCAAGGGTACTAAAAACTGTAAACAAATTGTGAAAATCTAAAAATATAGTTTTTCAAAGTATCCGATTTCACATGGAATGCCCCATATATACTTTATTGGGTCCTATACCGATATTTCGATGAGTTACAAACGGAATGACAAACTTATATATACCCTCTATCACTGGAGTGGAGGGTATAAAAATGACTCTAAAAAATTTCTAAATCAGAGATTTTTTTGTTTTGGAAAAATATCTCAGAATCTTAAACTTTTCTATACACTCCAAAAAAAAAACTTGTCAAATTACTAGTCACTAAACAATTCCTAAATCAGAGGCTTTTTGTTTTGGAAAAATATTTCAGCATCTTAACTAACACTTGAATATTTTACTCTCAGGCCGCACGTTGGGCGCCATTATTTATCGTAAACGAAAACCATTTTAAAATCGTATAATTTTTATAAAAAAAAAATCAAGATTCTGAAAATTTTTCGCTACAAAGAATATCTAAGAATTTAAAGGTAATTCTATTAAAAAATATTTTGTCTTTCTATACGTAGAAAAAATGTCTCAGAATCTGACACTTTTTTTATAGAAAAAATGTCTCAGAATATTTTTTTTTTTTTGGAAAAATTTTTTCTGTGGAAAAAGTGTCCAACAATCTGAGACTTTTATATGGGCATAATGTCTTGGAATCTGAAAAAATTTCAGAATAGGAGATTTTTTTTTAGGAAAAATATTTTAGAATCTGGAACTCTTTCTTTATAAAAAAAATTTCGCAATCTGCAAGTTTTTTTTCCAAAAAAAACTTTCTCATAACTTTTTCTACATGAAATTTTTTTTAGTTTTTAAGTATAACACCGTCAGCCAATATTAAACATGAACCGGATAGATTACGTCTGAAAGTAGAGATCAAATGGAGTAAAACTATATTTACAGTTTTTCATTTCGTGATCCTGTTTCCTTTTAAAAGGACTTCAAAGTTTTCAAGGATACATTTTGTAAAATATTTTTGAAATATTTCTAGTTGTCCTAGGATGACAATGGTGACGGCAGATGAAAGAGGAGGATCTCCCCTAATTTTTCCATTTTAATATTTTGGATAAAAAAAAAATATCAGGATAAAAGGATGTGAATAAAGTCATTTGAAAACTTTATAAAAATATTTTGTTGAAAATTTTGAATGATATTGAAGGATACATTTTGAATGGACGTAACTTGCCTCCTTTTTCCTGATATGTAAAAATAACAAAATAGGAAAATTTGGGGAGATCCTCTTCTTTCATTTGCTATCTAATATGGCATCCTAGGTAAAGTACAAATATTAAAAAAATATTTTATAAAATTTAGGCCTCTGTTCTGTCTTTCACAACTTTTCAATTCCCATGAAAATTTCCGAATCACATTCGAAGTTGAAATCAAATAATTAAAATTTAAAAAATTATAGAGACAAAAGAGCATTCGTTTTACTTTCACCAAATTTTATTTATGTGAAAGAAAACGAAAAAGAAATTCGGATGTAAAATCTAGAACACCAAAAAAAATTCTGAAATTTTCATTTTCACATTTTTTATGTGAATTACTTTTTTTGGAACAGCGGCCTTAATCCTCTAAAACTTTGAACTCCTTTTAAAAGGAAACAGGGTCACGAAAAGAAAAACTGTAAATGAAGTTTTACTACATTGAGTCTCTTGTTTCAAACGTATATTATCCAGTTCGTGTTCAACGACTTTTTTTTATTTTTGTCGGATGGTGTAATTTGTCTCATTGTGCCATATTTTACAAATATGTTTGAATGTATTTAGTATGTTATAAAAAGGCTTAAATTTTTTTGTTAGACCATTTGTGTTCATAATGCACACATAAGAAAAAAAAAGCAACAAAAAAGATTGAAAATTGTCTAAAGGTCCTCTTATGTGTTAGCATACCAAGTAAGTACCACTGCTTAAAAGTAGAAATAGAAAATTTTGAAAATTTATGAACAGGAAACCGCACCCAATTTTTGGTTTTCACTACATACAATTCTAAACTTAACTCTTATTTTGTTAGATGCTTTTCCTGTTTTCGTTTTTTATTTTGCGGCCCAAAACGAAATTAAATGATATATGATGTGTGCATGAGTGTAGAAATAAAGTTTTTGGTTAAACTTGTGAGTGTTAATGTCGGTGTAGTGGATATGTATAAGGGTCCTGAGAGTCTGTGTGTGTGTGTAACAAATGGTCACAAAATGAAGTACAAATCAAAGTTTGCCTGCTTATGTTGATTGCTTTGGCTTAACTTTTGAGAAAAAAAAATTATTTCTTCTTATTATGCTTTGGGTGTGGTTTGTTTAAAAGAGTTAAAGTACTTGTAGGTACTTTTATTTTTTGGTAACAAATTTTCCTATGGTAAAGTTTTTCATTTTGGATTTTGTAAAAGAATTAGAAGCAACCGGAACATAAGTTTATGTTTGGTCAAGTGTTGTTGGTTAAAGATTTAGATAAATGTTGATATTTTTTTCTGCAGAATTTATGTTATTATTTTCAATAGGATATGTTAAGTGGTCTGGTTATAAGTTGTTCATGAAATGTTACGGAATAATTTCAAATGGTTGTGAGAGTTTTATATAAACAGACAAATACGTGTGGGGGAAGCTGGAATAAGGTAACGTTTGTTTAAAAAGTTATTTAAAGAAATTTCTGAAATTATTTTATAAAAATAGACAAGAGAGGTTAAACAAGTTAAACATTCAGTTCGGTGTTGTCGAATGCATGGATACACCCTACACAATGTTTAAAAGATTATTGCAAAAAACTTTATTTGCTTTTATAAATTTTTAAAAAATTGATAAAAGAAATTATTTTTGAAAAAAATATCATGAAAAAAAAAAATTCTTAATAAAGAATGTCTTAGAATTTTAAAATTTCTGCAGCAGAAATGTCCAGGGATCTTTGAATTTAAATTCTAGTGCTCAAAACTT
Organism: Pegoplata infirma; assembly: GCA_963921195.1. Taxonomy (NCBI): domain Eukaryota; kingdom Metazoa; phylum Arthropoda; class Insecta; order Diptera; family Anthomyiidae; genus Pegoplata; species Pegoplata infirma. The sequence continues at coordinate 208,014,071 of OY992539.1, read as the reverse complement.
ACAAGAATTCTATTTTAAGTTTGACTAGAAAGGAGGGACTCCATGGTGTCACCCTCCGATCTTCATGAAATTTGGATATGATGTTCAGAACGAAAAAAAATCGACACGATTTTTTTTTTTTTTTAGCGGTCAATACTCACTTTTAGGGGGGGTCGATTTGTATGGGGGGAAATTTACCTTTTTCAGTTTTTTACGATTTACGCCTATTTACTCAAATTTAATATAGGCATATTTGGTATCAGATTAAAATTATTTAAAATACCTATCTTGTGATGCTAACAACGTGCCAAAAAAGTTAATATTTGTTGACTTATTAACAAAAATGTCCTAAAATGTTGGTATTTTACTCTATACGACGAAAAGTTGTGCATGTTTGGACACGTTCTTTGCACACGAAAATAGGTTTTCCAAATACCTTTCATTTGGTATGCAACATGGCTAGGTTTATTTGCATAATATTGGAGATAAACGCAAAAAACTGAAAAATTAGCGTTTCTTCCCCCCTCATTTTCACCCCCTAAATATGAATTTGGGCCGCTAAAAAAAATACGTGTCCGTTTATTTTTCCTGCTCTACAAAATAAAACTAATCCCATAAAGATCGGCGGGTGACCTTCCTTGTTAGATAACACTTGAATGTTTTACTTTTGTGCCCCACGTTGGGCGCCAATTTTTTTGTTAAATAAAATCATCATAAAATCTGAGAATTTTTGTGAAGTAAATGCGAAGATTCCAAGAATTTTTTAATGCAAAGGTTATCTAACAATTAATTTATTTTACAATTAAAAACTGGTTAAAGAAATTCTTAAAAAATCTAAAAAAAAAACTTTTGGAAAAAATACGCTAAAAAAACCAAATACGCCAAATACCATTCGGTATTTAATTCTGTTCACATATCCACTAGCAGCCGAATTAAAGAATTTTGTATTTTTAGGTTATGTGGAATGTACTGAAATTTTTGATGTTTTTTTTATATTTTCGTTCATAACTTTTGACCCGCAAATCTGAGATCGCTCAAATGCAATACCAAACTGTTAGGGTTAACAACAAGTAAATATGTTAAGTTTCCGTCATATCTGTGTAATACTTTGGCCGTGATCGGCATTTTAACAGACAGACATCGCTAGAATGTCTTAGAATCGATATTTAATCAATAATAAATACATTTCATGGGCCGATATTAAGATGAGTTACAAACGAAATTACGAACTTATATGTACCCTTAACACACAAAAAAAAACTTTGTCAAATTACTAGGAAAAGTCTCGTAATCCCATTTTACCAATATTTGACAACTTTCCTTGTTTTTTAACAAACAAATTTGGATCGAAATTTAAATTTTATTTTGTAATTTTACATTTTTTTTTGTTATTTTACAAATTTCCAAGATAATTTTACAAAAAATCTAGTAAATTCACAAGAATTCCTTTTAATTTTTATTGCGCCACTAAAACTGTAAATTAACAGTTTTATTGGTAAAAGCATGTAAAATTACAAAATTATTGGTAAAAAGCTTGTAAAATTACTATGAATTCTCGTAGAATAGGAGGTAGCAAAAAATTTAGTAAAGTTACAAAACCTCCTAGTAAATTTTATCGTGTCAAAAAATTGGTAAATTTACAATTGTATTGGTAAAAACCTTGTTAAATTACAAAATTATTGGTAAAAGCTTGTTAAATTATGAGGAGTTTTTGTCAAATAGGAGGTGGTAAAAAAAGTTACAAGTTTTTCGTGTTATTTTACAAGGTTTTTTTTTTTGAGTGTAACATCTTCAAAATAGTTCCAAACTTCATTTTTTTTCTAAAAAAAATATTTGTAAAAGACAAAAAAAAAAAAACAAGTAAAAAAGTTAAATTCGACTTACCCGAATCTATAAATACCCTTCACAATGCCCTTTTTAAAGAATAGTAAGTGAAAAAAATTAACAATTTTGATTATAAATATTTTATTTTGAGTAAAAAACTTTTTTTTTGTCATTTTTGTAAAAAAACGAAAAATTACAAATTTTTTTTTGAGTGTAAAATTTTTCTCGAATGTAATTTTTTTCGAGTGTAATTTTTTTTTTCACTGTTATTAAATATTTCCGAGCGACAAAAATAATTTTGTAGCTTACCAATGTTTTTTAAGCTTGTTTTTTAAAGCTCAGTTTTTTCAACACGTGAATTTAAGGTCAAACCAATATCAAATTCACGGTTTTGCTAAAAACTTTTGAACCACTGGACCGCTTTGGCTGAAATACAAACCAGGCCACGGTAACGACAAATGCACATGCCAAGCTTCAGAACCCTCAAAATTGCCTTTCGAAAATTATCGTGTTTTTATCTCGCAAATTCGCTTAAACCCCTTGCCGAAATTCACTATTTTGCTTATAACTTTTGAACGAACCGCAGGACCGATTTCGCTGGATTGCAATACCAACCTGACCAGGTAAATTTTTAACATATATGACAAACTTCAGAGGCCTCCGTAAAGTCTTTCAAAAGTAAGCGTGTTTTCAACAGACAGACGGACGGAAATCGCTAGATCGTCTTAAAATCGATCGAGGATCATGAATATATACATATGGGGCATTCCATGTGAAATCGGACACTTTGAAAAACTTTTTTTTTAGATTTTCCCAATTTGTTTACAGTTTTTAGTACCCTTCGAAAACTCCTTCGTGGTAAATTTTTAGATTTTTTTGATGACCCGTTCAAAAGATATCGAATTTTTAAAAATTGGTAGTTTGTTCCTTTACTCAAACTTCTTTTAATCATAACTTTTTCAATAATGGTCCAAATTTAAAATTTTTTTTTTTCAAAATTTTTGCTTTTTTACGTACTTTCTAAAAAAAAATCCCAAAAAATTATTAAAAACGCTCTAGTATGCGATTTTTAAGTTTTAAAATTTAAATCTCATTTTTGAAAATGTTTGTACTCTTCGATTTTTTTGAAATTTTTTTGTGTAAAACTTCTATCAATTCTACAAATTTTTTGCCCGGGAAGATCGTGGGATAACGATTATTACTATTTTTTAAAATTTTTTGAAAAAATTTTATTGTAATTTTTCAATCTTAAAATCATTTCTACTGCTCCAATGGTGCGTCATAGAGGGGTCCTTTATAAGACCGACCCCCAATAATTTTTACGTCTTAACATTTCTTTGGAACAAACTAATACCCTATCTCCAATTTGTAAGGGGGCTCCCACACAAAACGACATTTTTTAAAATTTGTTCCAACCGCTCTAACTGCCCTAATAGTGCCCTTAGAGCAACAAATTGTATGACCGACCCACAATATTTTTTTAGTCCAAACATTTTTTCTGAACACACCTACCCTCTATCTTTAACTGTTAAGGCGGTCCCCATACATTTTTTTTTATTTTTTATAAATTTGTTTTATTTAATCAGCTTCTATCGGTCCAATGGTGCGTCCGAGAGGGGCCATTAGTGAGACCGACCCCCATTTATTTTTACCCTACAACATTTTTTCAAAACATACCTACGCCCTATCTCCACTCCCTAAGTAGGCTCCCATACAAATAACAGTTGGAGCAAATTCTATAAAAATGTAATTTTGTATGGGAGCCTACTTAGGGAGTGGAGATAGGGCGTAGGTATGTTTTGAAAAAATGTTGTAGGGTAAAAATAAATGGGGGTCGGTCTCACTAATGACCCCTCTCGGACGCACCATTGGACCGGTAGAAGCTGATTAAATAAAACAAATTTACAAAAAATAAAAAAAATTGTATGGGGACCGCCTTAACAGTTAAAGATAGAGGGTAGGTGTGTTCAGAAAAAATGTTTGGACTAAAAAAATATTGTGGGTCGGTCATACATTTTGTTGCTCTAAGGGCACTATTAGGGCAGTTAGAGCGGTTGGAACAAATTTTAAAAAATGTCGTTTTGTGTGGGAGCCCCCTTAAAAATTGGAGATATGGTATTAGTTTGTTCCAAAGAAATGTTAAGACGTAAAAATTAATGGGGGTCGGTCTTATAAAGGACCCCTCTATGACGCACCATTGGAGCAGTAGAAATGATTTAAGATTGAAAAATTACAATAAAAATTTTTCCAAAAATTTAAAAAAATAGTAATAATCGTTATCCCACGATCTTCCTGGGCAAAAAATTTGTAGAATTGATAGAAGTTTTACACAAAAAATTTTTAAAAAAAATCGAAGAGTACAAACATTTTCAAAAATGAGATTTAAATTTTAAAACTTAAAAATCGCATACTAAAGCGCTTTTAAGAATTTTTTTGGATTTTTTTTTTAGAAAGTACGCAAAAAAACAAAAATTTTGAAAAAAAAAATTTTAAATTTGGACCATTATTGAAGAAGTTATGAGAAAAAGAACTTTGAGTAAAGGAGCAAACTACCAATTTTTAAAAATTCGATATCTTTTGAACGGGTCATCAAAAAAATCTGAAAATTTACCACGAAGGAGTTTTCGAAGGGTACTAAAAACTGTAAACAAATTGGGAAAATCTAAAAAAAAAGTTTTTCAAAGTGTCCGATTTCACATGGAATGCCCCATATACACTTTATGGGGTCCTAGACCAATATTTCGAGGTGTTACAAACGGAAATATCCACTCTATCACTAAAGTGGAGGGTATAAAAAACAATTTCCATAAACAAGACAAACCGACATTTAAAATCCTACTGATGATAACACTAACTGGAGTGTTTGAAACCGGTGTGTCTATAATAAACAGAAATGTCTATAATTTTTAAAATTACATTTTTCTTCAGCATTTTCTCAACTTGAACCCTTATAAAATATATTCCTTACCAAGAAATGCAAATTAACATAACCTATAAGCACTACTTTTTCGGACAAAAGGCAAAAAGAGGCTATCTCCAATGATATCGACATGTTAAAGAATTGAACATTAAAATTTGGAGGTAACAACTTACGCATACCTTTTGTTTTTGCTAAGAAGTTAACAAATTATTATACCCCAGCAAAACTTTGGTAATGGGTAGTGATTATATAACACATTACCAGGTAATGTATATACCTTATTTGTAGCATTATTTGAGGATGTCTTACCAAACATTTTTTCCACAACGTATTATTTTAAAGTGAAAAATAATGCATTACTAATAATTTGCTACGTAATGCATGATTATTGGAAAAAATGTATTTCATATTTATTATTTCTAAACATTAAATCATGGATGACTTATATTTGGTTACATTATGTATTATTTGAAAGTTTGAAACAATGCATTATTTATAATTGGATGCATAATGCATTACAATAACATAAAAAATAATTATTTTTATAAAAAAATGCATATGTTTAAACTAGAGATGGGCTTACGACAAGAAATTTCTAACGACACACACTCACGAGCATATTTTATCTACTTACACTCACTTACAATCACGTGAGTAAATTTAATACAAAATTACTTTTTCACTACTCGTAACACCTTATATATTACGTTCTGGTATGCTATATTATATACCTTACTCGTAACCTATAAAATATCATATATTTTACACCTTACTCGTATTCTTCGTTATAAATTTATGACTTATTTTATACCTTACTGGTATTCTATGTGATAATGTGGATGCATTACTTTGAGTCTCATCGCCTGTTAAAATCATCAATGCTGCAATGTATAAAATAAGAGATCCTATACCTTATTTTATACCTTATTTGGTAATCTAAGTTTTGCTGGGACCCTTCCCTTATTATATAGCCTACTTTTAGGCTTTTTTTCATTAAATAAATATTAATACCTTAGTAAATATATAAAATATCTCTCCAAAAATACCATTACCCATAACCCATTTCATCAATAACCCTTTTCCGCACATTCCTCTTTTTATTTTCGCTTATTTCATTTTCTTTCAATAACTAAAAATCTCATTTATTTGGAAAACATAAAAATGAAAACCTCATGTTTTCTGTATAAAAATAAAACCGAGAAAAATAAATAGAAGGGCAATATTATCAATAATGATGATGCCACAAAATACAAAAAAAAAAAAAACACGAACCGGAAACAGCTTCATTTACTAAAAAGAGTTTTTATTTTTTGGTTGGCAATTTTATATTTCCTCCATATTGTAATATAAAAACATGGTACCACATTACAAACCCATATAAAATTTGCAAAAAAAAAAAAATCTGCAATTCTATAATAAAAAATCACCAATCCTCAAATATCCACAATATTGTAAATGTAAAAGGAAAACATAACAAACCGCAAACATTATATATGAAAATAAAGCATATAAAAAAGAAAACTCCAACAAAAAAAAAAAAATTTTTAAAAAAAATCTAGTATAGCTCATGAAAGAAATATTGGAAAATTGAATTGTAACTGCAGTGTACGATATTTGTATTTGGTGAAAAAAAAAACTATCTATAATCTACTTTCTTTTTTGTCCAAATACTTTTTTCCTTTTACCTTACTCTTTCTTTTTTTCAGGTTTCCTTAACACCTTTTTTTGTAAAGTCTGTATATAACGTCAGCTTAAATAAAAAAGGACGTATGTTAGGCAAAAAATTTAAATAAATTATTTTGTCAAAAAATATAAATAATTCAAATCATTAAACTTATTTTAAAATGTATAAAAAACAAATGATTTTTTTTTCTTAACTTATGCCCCTTTACATTTCAGCTGACGTTATATTTTTTATACAGATTTCTTCTTATGGATTTAACATTGAAAAATTGAATATTTCACATGTCTAATGGTATTTGTGGTAAAATATTATGAAAAAAAAAAAAAATATTAAAAGAAAAAAATCTAAATTAAGTTAAAATGGAAAATTGATCAAATGAAAGAATTTATAAAAAGGGAAGAAAATATTTAACATTTTGCGGTAAACCTAGGAAAACTAAATAAACATTGAAAGTTTTTTTAGCAAAATTCGGCTAAGAATTATCAGAAAAATCAGAATCTTATCAGAACCTAAAAAAATAATACTTCAGAGTCTGATCTCAGAATTTGAAACTTTTTCTAAGGAGAAAAGTTATAGAAATTTTCTATAGGAAATTTTACTTTCAAAGCTTTAAGGTATGCTGTGAAAAGTATTTTATACTAAACCCTTGAAAGTATGCTACATTTTTTTTTTAATTTAAAAATTGTTTATAGAAACTAAAATTGAATAAATAATACCATTACATTAAAGCGGCATTTTTAGTATGACGAAAATGTTTGTCTTTTGATTTTGACTGTCTGGTCAAATTCTTATTCTACTATGCCTGAAATTTATGCCAATCGGATTAAATTAACCCGGCGATAAAAGTTTTTGGGTAAATTTGTTTTATTTAATCAGCTTCTACCGGTCCAATGGTCCGTCCGAGAGGGGTCATTAGTGAGACCGACCCCGATTTATTTTTACCCTTCAACATTTTTGTAAAACATACCTACGCCCTACCTATCTCCACTCCCTAAGTAGGCTCCAATACAAATAACAGTTGGAGCAAATTTTATAAAAATGTATTTTTGTATGGAAGCCTACTTAGGGAGAGGAAATAGGGCTGTGGTATGTTTTACAAAAATGTTTGAGGGTAAAAATAAATGGGGGTCGGTCTCAATAATGACCCCTCTCGGACGCACCATTGGACCGATAGAAGCTGATTAAATAAAACGAATTTACAAAAATAAAAAAAATTGTATGGGGACCGCCTTAACAATTAGAGATAGAGGGTAGGTTTGTTCAGAGAAAATGTTTGGACTAAAAAAATATTGTGGGTATTGTTGCTCTAAGGGCACTATTAGGGCAGTTAGAGCGGTTGGAGCAAATTTTATAAAATTACGTTTTGTGTGGGAGCCCCCTTAGAAATTGGAGATAGGGTATTAGTTTGTTCCAAAGAAATGATAAGCCATAAAAATTAATGGGGGTCGGTCTTGTAAATGACACCTCTATGACGCACCATTGGAGCAGTAAAAATGATTTTAAGATTAAAAAATTACAATAATTTTTTTTCAAAAAATTTTAAAAAATAGTAATAATCGTTATCCCACGATCCTCCTAGGCAAAAAATTTGTAGAATCGATAGAAGTTTTACACACAAAAAATTCAAATAAATCGAAGAGTACAAACTAGTGCCTACGGTCAGTACCGTAGTACCGGGAATAACGGTATTCCCGGTTCTTAATTCATTCCCGGTATTCCCGGGAATACCGGTATTCCCAGTTCCGGTTCTGACGGTATTCCCGGGATTACCGGTATGTAGATTTTGTAAAATTTTGTACAATTCAAATTTTTTCTTTGATTTTACCAAAAAAAAAATACAAAACATGTAGAAAACACCATTTACATTTTATTTTTTTAATTTAAGAAAAAATAGTTACATGATTTTTAAATAATTATACAAACACAACTATTTTATTACTGAAATTCTGATTAAATAGTGTAATTTAAATATTTTATGGTATAGTTTTTTTTTGGTTTTTGAGTACCGGTCCAGGATCAGAACCGGGAATACCGGTATTCCCGGGAATATATGTAGAACCGGGAAACCGGTTCCAGAACCGGGAATACCGGAAATACCGAGAACCGGGAAATGGGGGGCACTAGTACAAACATTTTCAAAAATGAGATTTAAATTTTAAAACTTAAAAATCGCATACCAGAACGCTTTTAAGAATTTTTTGGGATTTTTTTTAGAAAGTACGCAAAAAAACAAAAATTCTGAAAAAAAAATTTAAAATTTGGACCATTATTGAAGAAGTTATGAGAAAAAGAACTTTGATTAAAGGAGCAAACTACCAATTTTTAAAAATTCGATATCTTTTGAACGGCTCATCAAAAAAATATATGAAAATTTACCACGAAGGAGTTTTCGAAGGGTACTAAAAACTGTAAACAAATTAGGAAAATCTAAAAAATTTTTTTTTTAAAGTGTCCGATTTCACATGGAATGCCCCATTAATGCGTTACGAACGGAATGATAAAGTGAGTATACCCCCATACTGTGGGTGGATGGTATAAAAAAAATTTTGCTATACATTATTTTAATTAATTTTGGCATGCTGAATGCGAATTTTAAAAAATTTCTAAAATCAAAAGAGCGGTTTTTGAGATTTCGCCATTTGTCAAAATATTACGATTTTGCCTACGTTCAAGAAACTATTTTAAAACAATTGAGAGTGTTAAATTCGTCTGTGCCGAATCTTTTATACCCTCCAAAATGTAAAAAAAATAAAAAATAAATTTTGTCAGGGGCGTTTCTTTTTTTTTGGGGGGAGGTGGATGGTGCGCTCGGTGGGGGACAGTGAGGGACACCTTCCCATCATGATAAACATAACAAATATTTCATTTATTTAACAAAAATACAAAAAAAAACATGTAAAAAAGTGTATTTTTTCCGAGGTTGGTTTAGTTCTTCAAGGGGGAACTTTTTGCCCTCTGGCCCGATTTTGCCCATTCACGAACTTAACCTGCCTACACTGAAAAAAAATTTTACCATTTTTAAAGCATGTTGAACTTAATTTAAAAAAAGAAGGGTATGCGAGGGCTCCAAAGATATTAATTCTTCTTCCAAGTATATTTTTTCCTAAAACATAGTAATGCATTTACTTAAATATATCTTAAAAGTAAGTAAAATTGTACTTATTATAAGTTTAATTGTTTTTATCCGGAGGAAAAATATTTTTTTAAAATAAGTAAAAATTTCCTTAAACTTACGGATTCTGTGGACCCTATTGAGTCCCAATATATGGGGTCAGCCCATGAGTATGTGCATACACTATTATAGGGTCACTATTGATTTTGATCCAAAATTTTGGTCAGAATCGCTCTATCTGGCTTAGTTTTCGAGATCTGGGAATGGGGTCTTGAGAAATTTGATCATGAAATAACTCGAAAACTATAAGTCGGAGAGCTTTCGGGTCTTCGGCGGTCATATTCTATAAGTTAAGGACTACAAAAATGCCTTTAGAATTTTTTTCGTATCTGCAGTATTTGCAGAGTTATAGGCATTTGAAAATTCCGCGAAAATCGAAATTTGGATTTAAAGTTAGGGTCTCATGGGGTCTTTAGATGGGTCCCCCAGATGGGGTCCCCAAAATACCTCAAGTATTTTTTTCTTAAGTTAAGTCAATTCTTTCTTAAACTGATGAAGACATGGATTCAAATAAAGTCAATGAAATCAATAAAATAAAGGTTACTTTTTTCTTAACTTAAAACAAAAATTGATTAAATTAAAGAAATTGCGTTTTGGAATTAAAGATTAGTACTTATTTGATTCAATGTCTTGAAAATGTCTATACTATTTTTAAGTAAGTTACGTACTTATTTATTTTTTTTGCACACAATTTAAATTTTTTTCTTATAAGTAAAACAAAATTTTTTAATAAACCCTTTTTTTCTTAAATGCAATCAATTCGCCATTAATGTAAAGAATATTTAACTTAATTTAAAAAAACAAATTAAGGAAAACTTTTTTGATTTTTTAAGTATTTGCATGTACTATCTTCAAGTTTATTTTCTTTGTTTTAAGTAAAACCACCTTATATTAAGTTAAGTTGAAGTAAATTATAAAAAAAATTGTGTACTTAAATTAATAACAGTGTTTATTTAATTTCAGTATAGTTATTTGTTTCAGTGTAAGAACATGAGACATATTTTTGCCAAACTTCAGGAGTCTTGCTGTTTTATTTTGGACTGCATTGTCTACAGACAGACTGCATTATCTATAGACGGACGGACTGACGGACTGACAGACGGACATTAGACTGGGTCGAAAAAAAAAGTTCCCATTGTGCGGGCTTAATTTTAAAGCTTACCTCGAAAAAGTTCCATAGCCAAAATATAAGATTTTTAGGTCGCGATTTGGTACCGCCGAAATCGTTATTTGTTCATAACTTTGTCATTTGATGTCCGATCGTTTTAAAAAAAAAAATTTTTGAAAGTCCTCCGCGAGTACTAAATTTGACCCATATCTGGTGTTGACCTCTGAGCTCATCTTCGTGTCATGAGTGTTAGTTTCTCAGCTTTCTACCCACCTAAATGATTTTTATTTTTCCATTAAATTATAGCATTAAAAAATTCATGAAATTCTTCCCTTAGAAGTACCCTCTTAAATTAATTAACAAAAAAGTTACATTCAATTTTAAATTTCCATAGAAAAAGATTTAAAACACTTGTTCGTATGTAGTTAAATACAAACTAAAAAAATTAAATATAGTTTAAAGGCATAATAACAAGTGTTTTTTTCTAATTTTCTTTATATTGTATATGAAAATCTTAAATCAAATGTAACTTTTTTGTTAATAAATTTAACTGGATACTTCCAAGGGAAGAATTTCATGAATTTTTTAGTACTATAATTTAATGGAAAAATAAAAATCATTTAAGTGGGTAGAAAGATGAGAAACTAACAATCATAACAAGAAGATGACCTCTGAGGTTAAAACCAGATATGAGTCAACTTTAGTACTCGCTGAGGACTTTCTAACAATTTTTTTTTTAAACGATCGGACATCAACTGACAAAGCTATGAACAAAAAACGATTTCGGCGGTACCAAATCGCGACCTAAAAATCTAATATTTTGGCTATGGAACTTTTTCGAGGTAAGCTTGAAAATTAAGCCCGCACAATGGGAACTTTTTTTTTCTCCTTTATGGTCGACCCAGTCTAACGGACATTCATAGAATGTCTTAGAATCGATCATGGATCAATAAAACATATACTTTATGGGGTCCCTGACCGATATTTCGATGCGTTACAAACGGAAAGACAAAGTGAGAATACCTCAATACTGTGGTCTCAAAATTGTTCTCCATTGATTTCTTTATGAAGATTGAGACCAACTTTCAGTTAAAATTTTCAAAAAAAAAAACTAAAATTTTGATCGAAGGGCACCAGAATGCTTGGATTTGGCTCAAAATGTGGCATGTCATGTCACAGACCCAATTCCGTTCGGATTTAGAAAAAGTGGTTTACTCGTAAAACGCAAAGCGAATATTTTTTTCCCGAATGAAACCACTTTTATGCAATTCAATTCCACTTTGATTTTTGAAAGTGATTTCACTCCGAATATTATAATATTTATTTTGTGTTTTACGAGCAAACCACTTTTTCCAAATCCGAACGGAATTGGGTCGGTGAAATGATCCTATGTGATGAGAGTTTGTCTCAAGCTCTGTGAAACGGTCAGGAAAATTTTTTTAAGTTTTCCTTTACAAAAAAAAAAAAAATCCATCCGAATCTGAGACTTTTTCAATACGGAAAAATTTTCAGAATCTGAGAAATTTTCTATACAGAAAAATTTCTTCGAATCTTTTCTAAAAACAAATGTCTGAGACATTTTCTATGCGGAAAAATGTCTCAAAATCTAAGAAATTTTTAATACGGAAAAATGAATCAGAATATCAGACTTTTTGATATCAAAAAATAAATCAGAACCTAAGAATTTTTCTATATAGTAAAATCTCTCGGAATCTGAAGCTTTTTCTATACGGAAAAATATCTCAGAATCTTAGACTTTTTCTATTCAGAAAAATGTTTCAGAATCTGAGACTTTTTCTATACACAAAAATGTCTCAGAATCTGAGACTTTTTATACAGCCTCAGAATCTGAGATTTTTTTTTATCCATACCGAAAAATGTCTCAGAATCTGAGACTTTTTCTATACAGAAGAATGTCTCAGAATCTGAGAAAAATGTTTAAAATCTGAGACTTTTTCTACACAGAAAAATGTCTCAGAATCTAAGACTTTTTCTATACGGGAAAATGTCTCAGAATCTGAGACTTTTTCCAATCGGAAAAATTTCTCTCGATCTGAGGCTTTTTTTCTAAACGGAAAAATGTCTTTGACTCAGAGACTTTTCTATACGGAGGGATATTTAAAAATCGAAGAAACTTTCTACACGAAAAAATGTATCAGAATCTGAGAATTTTTCTTAGAACCTGAGCCTTTTTCTATACGAAAAATTGTTTTCTTAAGACTTTTTTATGGAAAAATGTCTTAAAATCTAAAACAAAATTTCCATCATTTCTCAGAATCTGATACTTTTTCTAAATAGAAAAATGTCTCAGAATCTGAGACTTTTTTAATATGGAAAAATCTAACTTTTTTTGAAAATTTAAATATTTTCTTCTAAATATTTCTTATTTTTTTCTAAAATTAAAGCATAACTTTAGCTGTTTAACAAAAACCAAAATCTGCTGCACACTTTAAGGCGGGTAATTTTACAACTTTTAAATATTTAGCCGTATTTCAAATTTTCCGTTTTAAAAGACTTTAGATTCAAAAACTTTTCCGAAGAAAAAGTTTCTCAAAATTTGAGTCATTTCGTTTGTGAAAAATGTTTCAGATTCTGACAATCACATTATTATTTCAATTTCTTTTTTAATTCATAATTTCAAAATCCAGCTGCCTTAACCTCTTAAATTTAATTAAAATTTAAAATAAATAACAAATCCTTTAAAATGTAAATGTCTGTTTTTAATTGTCTGTCCTTCTATAAATTTCATACACAAATAAAATTAAATTAATGTAGCCTACTTTTAGGTTTGTACTGTCATAAATATCATAATAATTTTTTATAGTTTCTTAAGGCCACATTTAGTGAAACAAAGAACAACGACACATCTCCTAGATTAAGGTAATTAAAAATACAATAAACCTTAAATATCTTCCCAAAATTCCCAAGCATATGGCCATACCCTTAACTTAATATATTTGTCAAATGAAAAAGCAGGGGTGGACTAAGGAAGGAGGTTTTATTTACTCTAAAGTACATTTAAAAAAAAAATTAAATATTTCCTCCATCCCCTAAACGCGAGCTTTTATGCCACCACTGTGGAAACAAGGCATAAATATAATTAATTATAACACTTTTTAATAAAAACAAACACACTTATACAATACTAAGTAACTATAACTAATATAATTGTTTAAATATACTGCCCTGTTTCAAAAACGAAAATAGAAAGAAAAAAAAAATTAAAAATAATGAATGACATGCAACAGCTTGTTAAATATTATAAATTTTTATGTACACACATATACAAAATTATATACAAACACAATATTTGTATATGTGTGTAAGGGTGTAGATTTCCGGGCAAAAGTGTTTTAGAGTTTATATTAGTATAACACTCATCAAAAATTGCCTTGGCAGTTTTAGGCAATTTAATTATTTTAATGAAATCATCAAAAAATTTTACTACAAAAATAAAGGCAGAAAATTACAAAAATTAAACAGAGTGAGCGAGAGAGAGAGTGTGATATAAACAGTAAATTTTAAGCAGCACTTTTTGTGCTTTCTTATAGCTTTTGCTTCACAAATAAGTCATAATTTTATTATGAGGTTATAAAAATTGTTAGAACGTAAAACATCATTAGAAATACTAATTTTTGTTTTGTTTTTATTTTTTATTTATATTTTGTGACTTTATTTTTATGAGAGATAGAATTTTTATTGTTGTTTTTTTAAGGAGTACAAGGAAACAAACAAAATATTGTGAACAAATTTATAAAGGGGAATAGGAAATACTGTTTTTTTTATTAGGTCAATAAATTTTAAGAAATAAATTGATGAAAATAAAATTTCAAAGCCTTAAGGTATGCTTTAAAAAGTGTTTAATAAAAAATCCTTAAAGTAGGCTACATTTTTTTTTGGAATTTTGAAAAATATAAACAATAATTGAAATTAAAGTGAAAAATAAGTAAAACTGTTACTTAATTGATGAAATTTTTAATTTAAAGCCTTAAGGTATGCTTTAAAAGAGTTTTATAGAAAACTTCTCAAAGTAGGCAATATTTTTTTTTTTTTTAATATTTATAGAAATATTCAAAATCAATAATTAAAAAGTTTCATTGGCATGTGACAAATCTAATAAACCCTTACTCATGACTTTTCAAACTTAGGGAATTTTAACAACTAAATTTGTGACAATAAAAAATTTAAAACCAAAGGTACCCAGCAAAAACATGGTAATGAGATGTGAAAAGTAATCATTACAAAGTACATTATTTATAATGAGTACCCATTACCATTAACATTATTTAAAGCCCAAAAGTAACTACTTTTCAGTAATATGTTATAAAAGCACTTCTAAGTAATAATATCTCCTTGCACTTGCAGTTTTTAACCTTTACAATTCAATTAACTTAAAAATTACTTAAAAACTTAATAAAAACCCAGCAAATTTTTGCATTACTAGTAATGAGTATAGTAATTAGTAATAATTATTGGTATGTACTTATTCATTGCATGAAACACAACTTATTCTATAAAGGCCGTGAGACAAAAATAATTAGTGCCTACAAGCTTACGAGTAGGGAGATAAATAACTACTTACCTATAACGAGTAAAATAAGTAGTTACTTATAAAGAATAAAATAAATAGTTACAAACAGAGTTTGAAATAACTATTTATCATTAGATTATTCGTTTTCGCGAAACTTTAAGCTAAAAAGGTAAAACAAATATTGTTTTTTTCTGATTGGACTTAATTTCCGAAGTGAATCTGCAAATAAGTATTTATTTTTAACATTCTCAATAACTTATTATTTATGTTATTGCAAATAAGTACTTACATATTACAATATAAGCCACTAGTTGCTTTTTGGACTAAAGTAATGCAGTGGGTAATGAGTAGTTGTTATAAGTAATGTAATTGGCAGTCATTACTTTTCACAACACATTACCTAGTTTTTGCTGGGAAATTACGCAATTTTTAAGTTTTGATAAAAACAAGTAAAATTTAAAATGTTTTAATTCACTAATTATTTTACTGCTTATTGGTAATGGGTTTTTACTCCTTATTAGTAATCCGAGTCAGTAACTACTTATTTATCTCCATACTCTTCACTACTTGTTTTTGTCTCACGCCCTTGTTAAAATAATTAGTGTTTCATTCAATAAGTAACTACTGATTAACATCTGATTCGGATTACAAAACCCATTACTAGTAATGCCAATTTTTGCTGGGTAGGCACTTAAAGTAGAGATGGGTACATGAGCAGATTAGAGCGTGATCACGCGTGAGTGTGACTGATTTCAATTTTACTCACGTGATTGTGAGTGAGTGTGAGTGGAGAAAAAAATTGCGTGAGTGAGTGTGCGTAAGATTTTTTCGTGAGTGTGCGTGATTCGATTTTTTTTCGTGAGTTTGCGTGATTTATTTTCTCTTCATATTTCCTTTTGTACCAAAAAAAGCAACAAAAAATTGTAAAATATGGCTTAATTTCATATTTCGTCCCGAAAAAAGCAAAAAAAATGCAAAATTTCGCTGAACTTTAAATTTTGCTGAAAATTTTGAATGATTTTTGAAATTTTAGTTTTTGAAATTTGTTTTTGTATTATAAGTGTTTCGTGAGTGTGAGTCAACGTGAGTGTGAGTGAAGCTTGCGTGAGTGCACGTGAGTATGAGTTGTATTAAATTTACTCACGTGATTGTGAGTGAGTGAGTGAGTGAGTGAGTAGAAAAAATATGCACGTGAGTGAGTGTGCGTGATTCAAAAATTCCTGTCGTGAGCGTGAGTGAGTGTGAGTCAAAAATCACGCGCCCATCTCTAACTTAAAGCATTTTATCAAAAATTATAGAAATATGAAATACTGATAAGCATTTTTTCTTAAATTTTGTTTTCCCCAAATGTTCGCGAAAATTTTTATTTCACTAGACCTGAATAAATTTAAATCAGTCGAATGGTTTTTGAGATATCGCTTTTTAATATTTGCAAAAAATTACGGTTTTTCCAAAAAATTAAAAAAAAAAAAATTTAAACATTTTTTTTCTTTGACCCTTTCTTAGAGCTGACAAGGGAAGTCTCCCTGGTGTCACCCTCCGATCTTCATGAAATTTGGATATGTTGTTAAGAACGATAATTAATTCGTCACGTATTTTGTTTAGCGGCCCAAACTCATTTTTAGGGGGGGGGTCGATTTGTATGGGGGTAAATTTACCTTTTTCAGTTTTTTACGTTTTACGGCTATTTAAACAAAATTAATATAGGCATGCGTGGTATCAAATTAAAGGTATTAAAAATACCTATCTCGTGGTGCTAACAATGGGCCAAAGAAGGTAATATTTTTCGACTTATTAACAATAATGACCTAAAATTTTGGTATTTTACTCAATATGACGAAAAGTTGTGCATGTTTGGACACGTTCTTAGCACACGTAGATAAGTTTTCCAAAAACCTTTCATTTGGTATGTAACATGACAAGTTTTCTTTGCATAATATAGGAGATAAACGAAAAAGACTAAAAAATGGCATTGTCTTCCCCCTCCTTTTTACCCCCTAAATATGAATTTGGGCCGCTAAAAAAAATACGTGTTCCTTTATTTATTCTGCTCTACAAAATAAAACCAATTCCACAAAGATCCGCGGGTTACTCTAGGGAGACTTCCCTTGTTAGTTATAACCAGATAACCCAACTAAATTACCAAAAACCCAAGTAAAAATAAGAAAACTTCTCTATGCTGAAAATTATTTTAATACCCTCTAACTCTATCTAGAGTTCCAAAATCATTAATTTGGTAACTTAGTTGTAGAATTTCAAAAACTCCTCAACTCCCTTATGAAAACAATAAATTCTAAATTTCATTCAATGAGGAAGAATATAAAAAAAATATTACAGTGCTTCACTATCTCCTTAATTTCACAAAATCATAGCATACTTTTAGGCTTATTTTTGTAACCTCACATTTAAGCATATTTTTGCATGTCATTTATTATTTTGTTTATGCACTATAATTGAAAATTATGTCAAATCATGTAATGACTTATGAAATTCTTTAGAAGAAAAAACAGCTGTAGTTTTTCGTGTTCATATATATATTTTTTTTAAATTCCATGTCCAGAAATATACTACAAAATTAATTCTTTTATAAAACTTCTACCGGAAAAAGTAAATTGTTATCAGACACAAAATTTGTATGTGTATATTACAATTTATATAGATTTTTTTTGTGCTAGCAGTGGTTTCACACTTGTATTTATTATTCTCTTTTGAGTTATATTTCCTGGCGTACTTGTCAAGATTTATTTCAATTTTCCTACTTGTTGTTTGCAATGAAATACAAAAAAAAAGGGGGAGAAAAAAAGTTTTTCAGCTATTTTTATTTCATTATTATCAAAATAGTAACATACACGTACGAATTTTGATAACCAAAGGGCTTAGAGATATTTCCCCATACTCCACAAAAACACCCTCATATACTACATTGCAATATAAACCATTATATATACACTATATTGGCAACAAGTTCTTATAAAATATTATAAGATATTTTTTTATTATTATTATTTTTTTTGTGGCTTGGAAGGAAGGCATACGAGTAGGAAATGTGTGCGTGAGTAAAGTTTATTGTTAACTTTCAACCAACATACGAACAAAAAAAGAAATTTGAAAGACTTAAGAAGCTTGAGGGGGTAAATAAAAGAATAGAGCTGGAAAAAAAGTGCTGCGTAAATGTGTGAAATTAATACACTCTGTGAAAGTATGTGTGTGTATTATTTTTGTTTATAAGGTAGATACTTTTTGAGAAAGGAGGTTTGGCAACTTTCAGGGCTTGGAAAAAAAAAGATATTGCAAGCTTTAAAGAAGCTTTTATGAAGATTGAATCTTAAATGATTGAAATTTTAATATTAAAGCTTTAATCATGACTTAAAAAATTTAAAGCTTTATTTAGAAAAAAAAAATCTATTAAGAGCTTTAAGCTTTTTTTAATAAATCTGAGGTCCGCAGTAATGAGGAATAACTCGTTTTTATTGTAAATAGTAAAAAAATAATATCTTTACTTGATAAATCCCATATTAAAGCATTTGCTAATATCAAAAAAAAAAGCTTTAAAAATAAATATATTGGAAACTTTTAGCAAACTATAATAATAAAGTTAAATGCTTTTAGATGACCGTTATACTTAAGCCTTAGATTGAGTGTTTAATATTTTTTTATTGAAAGCTTTAGGATTAATTTAATTAATTCCCGGGAATGATTTATTTTTTGTGAATGCAATATTATTTTTAAAAAAAGTTTTACTTCTGATGAGATTAATAAATCTTTAAGAAACGCTTCGATTTTTCCATTATATATCTAATATTAAAAGCACAAAAAAATAATTATAAAATTAAAAGCTTTATGATTTTGATATTAAAAGTTTTTAAAATAAAAAAAATAAATCGGGTCGAATTGTTATAATAATAATCTCTACTTGATAAATCCAATATTAAGCATTTTTGCTAATAAAAAAAAAATAGATTAAAAGCTTGAACAAATAGTCATATTGAAAGCTTTAAGCAAACTATAATAAATATAGAGTTAAAAGCTTTTTAATGACCGTTATAACTTTTAAATTTAGTGTTAGAAATTTTTTATTAAAAGCCTACGGGAAATTTCGAAACTCGTGACGTTAAATTTTGAAATATTTAAAAAAAAAAATTACTTCTGATGAGTTTAATAAATTTTTAAGAAAAGCTTAGATCTTTTCGTTGTACAAAAACATTTAAAGCTTTTAGTATGTAATTATTAAATTGAAAGCTTTATGAATTTGATATTAAAAGCTTAAAAAATTAGATTTTTTGTATCAAATAAACTTAAAAATCGGATAAAAATATTGTAATAAAACTGTAATAAAAAAAAAAACAAGTAAGAAAATTATAGTCGGTCAAGACCGACCATATAATACCCTACACCAGAGTTTCCCGGACCATGGGTCCCAAGTTCAAACATGGACTGATTAGATCTATATTTTGTCAAATCTTTAATAAGTGTAAAAAGCAATCACTAATAAAATTTGAGTGGAATAGGCTTCTTTTTGTTGACAATAAATCGCTTCAACTGAATATCGGGCGAAATTTCCACATGGGACCTAAGTCCAAAATGGTCCGATGATAATTAGATTTGATAAGGTTATTAAAGTACGCGTTTAACATACACAAACAGAATTTTAATTAAATATTTTCTATTTTCATGAAAATTGAGAGATTTATGTGAAAATCGGGAAGGTGGTTTGTATGGGGGCTACTAGAAGAACTGGTTCGATTTCTTTAAAATTCGGAATGGTGATTTGTATGTATAAAACATTAATTCCTGCCAAATTTTGAAAAGATACCTATTAAAATGCGACTATTAGAGTCATTTGAGCCAAAACTAAAGAGGACCTTTGTATGGGGGCTAGGTCTAAATATGGACCGATTTTTTCCAATTTCAATAGGCTTCGTACTTGGGCCAAAAGAGGCTTAAGTTTTAAATTTCAAGTCAATTGATCGAGAATTGCGACCTGTATCGTGTTTACACCGTTTACATGGACAGACAGACGGACGGACGGACGGACATCGCTAAATCGACTCAAAAAGTGATTCTAAGTCGATCGGTATACTTAAAAGTGGGTCTAGGACCAATATTTCGGGTAGTTACAAACATCAGCACAAACTCATTATACCCTGTACCACAGTGTGGTGTAGGGTATAATAAAAGCTTTAAGAAGGCAGTTTAAGATTGAGTATTATTAAAGTACCGTTATTACTTTAAAATTTAGTGTTAGGAATTTTGTATTAAAAACTTCTGGGAAAATTCGAAATTTGTGACGTTAAATTTTGAAATATTTAAAATCTGATGAGTTTAATAAATTTTTAAGAAAAGCTTTGATCTTTGCGTTGTACATTAATGTAACATTTAAAGCTTTTATTATATACTATAAAACTGTAGCTTTAAAAGCTTAAAAGTTTCACAAGGAGCCTTTAAACAAAGCTTTTAATAAAAAAAGTAATTATAAAATTTAAAGCTTTATGATTTTGATATTAAAAGCTAGAAAAAAATAGATTTTTTTTAATCAAACTTAAAGATCGGATAAAAATTTTGTAATAAAACTGTAATAAAAAAAATAAAAGCTTTAAGAAGGCAGTTTAAGATTGAGTATTATTAAAGTACCGTTATTACTTTAAAATTTAGTGTTAGGAATTTTGTATTAAAAGCTTTTGGGAAAATTCGAAATTCGTGACGTTAAATTTTGAAATATTAAAAAAAAAAAAAAATTACTTCTGATGAGTTAATAAATTTTTAAGAAAAGCTTTGATCTTTGCGTTATACATAAACATTTAAAGCTTTTTTGTATATTCTTTAAAACTGTAGCTTTAAAAGCTTAATACAAAAAGTTTTACATAGAGACTTCAAACGAAGCTTTTAATAAAAATAAGAAATTATGAAATTGAAAGCTTTATGATTTTGATATTAAAAGCTTAAAAAATTTGATTTTTTTATCAAATAAACTTAAAAATCGGATAAAAATTTTCTAATAAAACTGTAATAAAAATAGAAATAAAAGCTTTAAGAAGGCAGTTTAAGATTGATTATTATTAAATTTTTTATTAAAGATTTGGGATAAATTCAATCAATTAGCGATGACTTATTTTTGGTTACGTTAAATTTTAAAATATATATAAAAAAAACAAAATGTTAATTTCTGATGAATTTAATATATTTTGAGAAAAAAAATTGATCTTTATGTTATAAATGTAATATTAAAAACATTTAGTTTAAACTAAAAAATTTTATATTTTAAGGCTGAGTAAAAAATTTTTAACATAAAACATTTAACATTTAACATTTAACATTTAATTTAAATAAAGCTACAAACAGAGCTTTTAAAAAAAATAAATAATTATAAAATTTCAAGCTTTATGATTTTGATAGAAAAAGCTCTTAAAAAATTCAATCAAAAACAGCACAAAGCTTAACAGAGCTTATTTTTTCAGTATTAAAAGCTTTGAAAAAAATTTTTTTTTTTATTATAAATTAATTTAAAATCGGGTCAAAATATCAAAAAATTCAAAAATTCGATTTTTTTTTTTCAATCTTTATAATTTTAATATAAAAAGCTCTTAAAAAATTTAATCAAAAAAAGCACAAAGCTTAACAGAGCTTTTTTTTCAGTATTAAAAGCTTTGAAAAAATTATATTTTTATTATAAATTAATTTAAAATCGGGTGAAAATATCAAGAAACTCAAACTCATTTTTTTTAAATTAAGATTTCTAAAAAACTACAAAAAAGTCCGAATTTCTGACTACGTTAAACTATGTATAAACTTATTCCACATCTCCAAAACCCACACACAAAAAATTATTGGCTAAAAATTTTCAATTAAATGTATTGATTAACAAAAATTAAATGAGTCAATCAATGTTTTGATTAAAATTTTTGCTATTTTTTGTTAAAAATTTTCAACATACCAGATTTATTTTTCGCTTTAATTTATTTGAATAGATTAATTCAAAAATATGCAAAATAATCGGGCTTTACTTTTTTTATTGTTGGCAACATATTGGAAAGCAAAAAAGATGAATTTTTTGATAGTTTTGTCATAAGCTTACAATTCATTTGTTAAATCAATCATTATTTTGATTGACTTTAAACAAAAAATTGATAAAATTTTTGATCAAAATCGAAAAAAAGTTTGATTGAAAAAATTTTCAATCAATCACCTACAATTTGATAATTGGTATGAAAATTTTTTTAATTGGAGGAATTTCAATCAAAAAATTGATTGAATCTGCGTTTTTGTTGATTGAAATTCGTTTCAAATTTTTTCTGTACAGTCTTGGTCAGCTGATATTAATAAAAGGTTAAAAAAAATCAAAAAATTATTATTTAAATTTAGTTACACCTAATTAAAAGTCAGAAAATCTTGAATGAAATTCAAAAATCCAAGTTCATTTCGCTTAGGATTTAGAAAATATCATAGGAAAATAAAAAAGAAATCCTTGGTTATTCCGGAAAAGTCCAGAAGAAATTCATAAAAGTCAGTTAAAATTCAGAAAAGATCAATTGAAAGTTAGAAAAGCTCAATTAAAATTTCGAGGAGCTTAATTAAAATTCAGAAGAGTCTAGTTAATATTTAGAAAAGTCCAACTTAACTTCAGATAATCCCAATTGTAAATTATGAAAATTATGGATTAGGAAAACCTCAATAGATATTCAGAAAAGCTCACTTAAGGGGCTTAGAGCGCAAGGGGTTCAAGTGGCGTTTTTTAAATTGACTTTCTACTCAATTTCTTAATTTCTTTGATATTTTAAGTTTTGATTTAAATAACTATTAAATTGTGATTTGCAGTTAATTGTATCTGTAATAAGGCAAAAAAAAAAAGCTCAAGTCGGTTTTAAATCTCCAAAGTTATTACAACTTTAGTGGCATTTCTCTTATTATTACACTGAAGTCATTTGACCCCCTTGAGCTTTAAGCCCTTAACTGAAACTCACAAAAGCTCACTTATACTAAAAGCTTTAAGTCACAAAAATAAATCATTATTTAAAAGCTTAAAGTTTATTTAAAGAAATGTTATATTTTAAGCTTTGCAAGTAAAAGCTTTAACATTTTAATATTTTATTTTTCAATTAATGTCTATTAACTCTTCCTTCTTTTACATATAAATTTTTTTTTTTTTTTATTTTTTTTTATTTTATTAAGAATTACCACATAATTACAAATTATATACTAATTTTTCCTAACCGAGAACTGGTAACAATGACCTTCGTCTCGTTGTAGCGAAACAGACCAAGGCCTCTGGTGGGAATCGAACCCACGACCCCCAGACTCATAGGCTAGCACGCTACCAACTAGCCTACTGGGGCGCCTATATAAATTTTTGTTACACTCTTTTATATTCAAAGAATTAAAAAAAAGTATAAATGCCATCCTAATGATTATGTTATCTTTGTATGTGTAAATATAAAATACTTTATTATTGCATTAGTATGTTTCTTTTTTTTTCATCTTTTTATAACTTTTTTTTCTTATTTCTTTTTCTTGTTTATTGTTACATGGTAGTATGTATAAAATATTAACAAGTTGTTCGTATTTTAAGTATATGTATACCCCAGCTACCGGGCGCCGTCCCGCTTTAACTGTGGGTGTTTGGCAAGTGATACTACAAACAAGTATCTTAAAAACGAGCTATGATATGTGGAAAATTTAGAAAATTTATAACTTTGACTTTGTAATGCAACATACATAAATATTTGCTTATCATGGTAAAAATTATGAAAGAAATAAAAAAATACAAAAAAAAAACACATAAATAAAAATAAATTAAAGTTATAATAAAAATTATGACAAAAATTTTGAAGAAAAAAAAAGAGTTTTTTTGGGTTTAAGACAATTATAAACAAAGATTTTAAGATGATTTAATAAACAGCAGACATTTTTCAAAAATTAAAGCATATTTTAAGGGGATGATACAAGACAATACATTAGACCGGCATTTCATATGTGGGGCAACAAATTTAAAAATTTTCTTTCCTTTCCCCTTTTATAGAGCTTGAGATAATCTTTCGTTTAACTTAATTTGAGCCAAATTCGATCATTTTAAATCATGGCGCCCTTTGATCAAAGTTTTCGATTTTTTGATAATGTGTAACAAAGTTTTGGATTTTTGAAAAGGAGTTTTTTTTGGCTCAAATTTATTTAAAATAAAAGTCTGTCTCAAGCTCTATGGTCAAGAGAAAGAAATTTTAAGATTTTTTTAAAAAATTTCTTGAACGTAGGAAAAACCAAATTTTTTTGAAAACCTCGAAACTCTCGAAAACCGTTCGACCGATTTTTTTGTTTTTTTATATTCGTTTTCAGCGCATTAAAATTAATTAACACTATGTATCGCATGAATTTTTTTTTTTTAAGTATTTTTCAAAAATTTTTCAAAAACTTGGGAAAATCAAAAGTTGAAGAAAAATTCCACTTTTTAATACATGCTTTAAAAAAATATTTTTTTTAGTAATTTATAGGAAAATAATTTATTTTGGCAAAAAATACAGTAAACATTTAGGCGAAAATAACTTATTTGTTTTTAGCACAAAAACCAAAAGTTGTGATTTATTTAACAATAAGGCCTGAAAGTATGCAAAAGTATTTCAAAAGATTTAAAAACAACAGAGAGCCAATTCTCGGAGTCGATAGCGATCAAAATTTTCTGTATCCCTAAAATTATGCTTTGATAAATATAAACTTTTGCTTTATTTTTTTATGTCTCACAAGGGAAGTCTCCCTAGTGTCACCCGCGGATCTTTATGGAATTGCTTTTATTTTGTAGAGCAGAAAAAAAAGGGACACGTATTTTTTTTAGCGGCCCAAATTCATATTTAGGGGGTAAAAAGGAGGGGAAAGACAAGGCCATTTTTCAGTTTTTTTCGTTTATCTCCTATATTATGCAAAGAAACCTAGTCATGTTACATACCAAATGAAAGGTCTTTGGAAAACCTATCTCCGTGTGCTAAGAACGTGTCCAAACATGCACAACTTTTTGTCATATTGACTAAAATACCAAAATTTTAGGACATTTTTGTTAATAAGTCGAAAAATATTAACTTCATCGGCCCGTTGTTAGCACCAAGAGATAGGTATTTTTAATACCTTTAATTCGATACCACACATGCCTATATTAATTTTGTTTCAATAGGCGTAAATCGTAAAAAACTAAAAAAGGTCAATTTCCCCCCATACAAACCGACCCCCCCTAAAAATGAGTTTGGGCCGCTATAAAAAAATACGTTTTTTTCGTTCTTAACAACATATCCAAATTTCATGAAGATCGGAGGGTGACACCAGGGAGACTTCCCTTGTCAGTGTAGTAAGAGAAAAATATAAAAAGCTTGTATTTATCATAGTATAATTTTAGGCATATTGAAAAATCGCACGGTCGAATAGAATTTCGATCGCTATCGTCTGTGAGAATTATCCCACAGGATCCTTAATCTACGAGTCGATAGCTATCAAAATTCTACTCGAACTTGAGATTTTTAAATTTTTTGTATGCCTTAAATTATGCTTTGATAAAGTCAAGCTTTTTGTCTTTATACCCAACACCACACTTGTGCTGATGTTTGTAACTACCCAAAATATTGCTACTAGACCCACTTTCAAGCATACCGATTGACTCAAATTCACTTTTTGAGTCGATTTAGCGATGTCCAGCTGTCTGTCCGTCCATGTAAACGTTGTGCGGAAGATACAGGTCGCAGTTTTTAACCGATTTGTATGAAATTTAAAACTTAAGCTTCTTTTGACTCAAGGACGAGCTATTAAAATTGGAAGATCGGTCCATTTTTTGACTTAGCCCCCATACAAACAATCCCTTTAAATATATGTCGAATTATCCTGACAGCCGTATTTTAATAAATATCCTTTCGAAACATATAAAAGCTTGTATTTATCAAAGCATAATTTTAGGAATCAAAAAAAATTTAATAATCGAACGTGCTAGTAGTTTTGATCGCTATCGACTCTGACAATAAGCCCCAAGCATTTCCTAAAAAAATAATTTTCCAAATTAAATTTTTATGTCTCTATTTATATGTATGTTATTATTATGTGAATATATTAATTATTTCTTTGCATACCTTTTGGCATGATATTTTATTTATTAATGCATTAAAATCTCAGCTCTGGTAAAAGCTTTTGAACTACGAACTGTTTTAAGTAAAAACCTAAATCAAGAGATAAATTCGAATAAACAATATGAAAATTTATATAGTCTACTTTAAGGGGACGTAAGTTAACATAACTAAAGCATAATTTTGGGGAAAATACTTAAAAATACAAGCCCTAATAACATAATAACTACATTCCACTTCTAAGGATAACTATTTACAAAAATTAAAGCATACCTTAGGGCAAAAAATTACACAAATTAAAGCATACCTTAAGGCAAAAAATTACTTTACATTAAATTTAAGTAGTTTATTTATATAAAAAAAATCCCTTACCAAAAAAAAAAAAAAAACCTTAAAACTTTTCTAATTCCAATGTAAATTACAAATGTTTTTCCAGACCCCTTTAACAAATTATATTGTATATTTTTTCTTCCACGAAAACTTTTTTTACTTCCACCCAAATAAATACATAATTCCCTTAAAAATATGCAACAAATTTTTCATATTTATTTTTTCTGTGCATTTGCAAATAAAAATAATGTAATCGCATCAACCAACATCACTGTCATCATCGTCAACAACAATATGAATACAAAGAAACAAAAAATTGAAACTACTTATTATAAATTATAATTCATATTTATGTAGATATATTATTTATTTTTTTTTTCAGTTTACTACAAAATAAGTTTGTTTATTTGTATACAACAATATTTTTTTATTTATTTTTCATCATTTGCCACAACAAAATAAACTTTATTTGGGTGAACAACAACAAAAAAAATGTGCTAGATGGAGTTGAGGTAAACAGAAATATTTGTAACATTTCTATAAAGTAAATATGAATAAATTCAAATGCAACAACAGTAACAGCACCATGTTTTATATTGTTACTATTTTGTTGAAGTGATAACTATGGGAGAGGAGGTAAGAAATTCTTAAATTATTTTCTGCAAAAATCGTAAAACAAAATTTCATTTTGTTTACTATCAATCATCTTTTATTCCAAAAATTTCTAAGATTTTCTAGCCCATTGTTTCATAACAGTAGTGGGTACTGAATATGCTTATAGTTTTCAGAATTTTAAATTAGTTTTTGTTATATACTCATCTTCAACACTATAAACAATTTTCATACCAATGAAAGCCACCGGGTAGCTGAAGTACTTTTTGAAAAACAAAGTTAGACATATTTATAATTTTAAAAACACAAACTTTGTGTTGTAGGGGTGTTAAATATAATAACAAGTTAATATAACATATTTTTTTAATTTTATAAATTCAAAACCAAAGTTTTGTTAAACATGAAAAATTTATTTTAAAAATTATTACAAAGGAACCAATGTTCAATTTCTAAAATAAAAGTTCCCCCAGAAAAAAATAAATCGTTTTTCATAAATAAAAAAATATCCCTTAAGGGGAAATTTCTAAAATTGCTTAAAATCGATAGTATTATTGTTATTAATTAAAATTTCCACTAAAACCCTAGTTTTATAAGTAAATAAAAAATTTCCCTAAAATTTCCCTTTTTTGATTATTTTCAAAATACAAAGTTTTATATATCCTTGAAGTTTTTAGATTTATTAAAAACAAAATAAGTATAAATTAAAGGTTTTTTCTAAATTTCTGAAATGAAAGAAAAATTTTAAATTTTAAAAATTTCCCTCAAGGGGAAATTTCTAAAATTACTTAAAATTGATAATATTATTGTTTTTTATAAAAATGTCCACTAAATTCCTCGTTTTATATATAAATAAAAAATTTCCCTAAAATTTCCCTTATAAAATTATTTGTTAGTATTAGTATTATTTGCGCCCCTGATTAAGAGAAGGCCAAATCAGTCGTGTTGTCTCACACGTCCATCCATTTGCCCATCTTTGATTAGTCTCCGTCGCAGAACAAAGCCGTAGGTTTTGCTTGCAAGTTTCTAGAGGCATACCAACACATTCCAATTCTGTTGGAACCTGTAAGGTAGTTCCTAGTCTTGCAAGCTCATCGGCTTTGCAATTCCCTGGAATGTCTCTGTGCCCTGGGACCCATATGAGTCGTATGTTAAACTGCTTGGCCATCTCATTTAAAGACGTGCGGCAGTTAAGGGCAGATCTTGTTTTCAGAAACATTGAATCCAGGGACTTGACCGCGGCTTGACTGTCAGTATAGATGTTGACTGCGGTTGTAGACAAGACATTGCAGCTCAACCAGTCAACCACTTCCTTTATTGCCAGCATTTCTGCCTGGTAAACACTGCAATGATCTGGCAATGTACGAGCCAGGCTCAACCCAAGCTCTTCCGAATAGACTCCAAAGCCCACTTGTTCGTGCAGCCTCGATCCATCTGTGTAAAAATTTATGGTGGCTTCACTACCCGGAATGTCCCCCATCCAAGACTCCCTGGATGGTATCAT
Organism: Pegoplata infirma; assembly: GCA_963921195.1. Lineage (NCBI taxonomy): Eukaryota > Metazoa > Arthropoda > Insecta > Diptera > Anthomyiidae > Pegoplata > Pegoplata infirma. The sequence goes on along the minus strand of OY992539.1, from coordinate 207,985,326 downwards.
AGTGGTAAAGTGGCGCTCAAAAAAAATTTTTAAAAATGAAAACTTGGTAACCTTAATAAAATTGTTTTAAGTCAAAATAGGTACTAAAAAAAAATATATAGAACAATTATAAAAAATTTTACCTCAAAGGGAAATTTAAAAAAAGATATGGGTAACATACAGATTCTGTATTAACTGATAGTTTTACACCAAATTTTTGAAAATTTCCCATTTAGGATTTTTTCTTTTAATTTTTTAAACGTTTCTGGTGGAAAAACAACGTAAACTTTAAACTACTAATGGACAAGAAATCATGAATTGGCATAGAAAAATGTCCGTTAAAGGGAAATTTTTAAAAACCATAGTTAGCATGCAATTTTATCGTTTCTACATTTATTAATCATAACAAAACTATTTTTGTAAATTTTAATAAATTTCCCTCTTAGGGAAATTTTTTTAAAATATTTAAACTTAAAACTTGGTAACCTTAAAAAATTATTTTTAATTCAAAATACTAAAAAAATATATATAAAATAATAACGAAAAATTTCCCTTGAAGGGAAATGTAAAAAAAAATATAGCTAACATACAGTTTAATGTTTTCTGTATTAACTGATATATTTACAACAAAATTTTAGCAACTTTAAAATATTTTCCAAAAATTTCCTAAAAGGGAAATTTTTGGATTTTTAAATTGTTTAAAATTACAATAAATTAATAAAATTTCTAACCAAAAAATCTAAAAATAATATTTTTTATTGATAAAAAAATCCATTTTAGGGAATTTTTTTAAAAATTGAAACTTATTAACCTTAAAAAAATGATTTTAATTCAAAATGCAAAAAAAAAATATATTAAATAATAATAAAAAATTTCCCTGAAGGGAAATGTAAACAAATATAGTAAATATACAGTTTAATGTTTTCTGTCTTAACTGATAGTTTTACAACAAATTTTAGGAATTTTTAAAAATTTCCCAAAAATGTCCCTTTAAGGATTTTTAATTTTTTAATTTTTGTTTTTTAAATTATTAATAATTACAACAAATTCACGAAATTTTTAACCAAAAAATATAAAAATAATGTGCTTTCTTGATAAAATAAAATAATTTCCCAGAAGGGAAATTTTTTGAACTACAGTATTATATAATTTGAAACTTTTTAAGAGAGCTAGCATATTGATTACTATGTTTTGAAGTTGTTTTTTCGCACCTATCTTCTTACAGTTTATTTTTTTTTTTAAATATTCTTAAAACATTACCTTTTTATTAAAAAAGAAATATAAAGTAACCTCTATCTATCATTTCGTTAGTCATCTATACTTACTATTACATATGACCTTTTCATTAAAAAATTTTACAAATAACTAGCCAAAAACTTTAATATCCAAATACAAGTCAACTGGAATATGAATACTAGCAAACTTCAAATAATCATGAATATTCCTACCACAAACCTACCCAAAAAAAGTATACATGTCACATTAGAGTGGCATTTTTTTCCACATCTGATTTTCCCAAGTGATAGGGAATTTTTGATTCTTGTAAGCCTAAGTAATAAATTTAAGGTCAATCAGATCAAATTAACCCGTGGAGCCTGGGGATCAAATTTGTAGGTTTTTGAAAATTAAAAAAAATATGTCTTCCGATTTTATTAATTTTGATGCGCTGAACACAAATATCAAACAAACGCTGTTTGAAATTTGCAAAAATTACGGTTTTCTTATGGTCAAGGAATTATACAAAAAACAAGTTTTTTCCTTCCCCCTTTCATAGACTTAAAACAAACATTGATTTAAAATTAAATTGAGGAAAATCCGAGGCTTCCTTCGATTAAAAATTTGGTTTTTGGAAAATTTTCATCAAAAACTTAAAATTTTTTTTTTCGAAGGGATTCATAGACTAAAATGTCCTGATGTGGTCAAAATTAATTTTAAACGAAAGTTTGGAAGAAACCAACTTTTTGGAAATTTTTTAACAAATTTCAAACGCGATATCTCCAAAACCCGACCGATTTAAAATTTATAAATATGATGTGTGACAAGGAAAATATTTTTCAGAATTTTGAAAACTCCAAATTGTGTTAACTAAATCCGATTGACCTCAAATTTGTAACACATAAGTTTTAGTTCCAGTAAAACAAAAAATTTGCCCGAACACTTGGAAAATTCCAAAGTCGAAGGAAAAATTGTCACTCTATTGTCACATACTAACAAATATTTGGTTTTATGTTCAAACTATTCTGAGGTTTGTTTTGAAATACACATACAGCACTTAATATTTCCCTCTTTTAAGCAGGTACATACACAATATTTAATATATCAAGTTGTATAATGTACTACTTTGACCTAAACTTTGTAATATAAAGAGTGATGTGACAACAAACAAAAAAATGTTTTTTTTTTTGTTTTATATATAACCCAGGAAACTAAATTTATTTTATTTAAGACAAAATTTTAAAAGTCGAACTCAAAATTCTTTGGAGTTTGTAGTTTAAACTAGTGGCAGAAAAAATATAGCATACTTTCAGGTGCCGGCAAAAAAGTATTTTTGAAAAGGCAAGGTGAAGTGGTAATTTTGTTTATTTAAGTTAAGCAACGTTTTAAAACCCTGCTAGGAGCTTTTCGAATAATTATTTGAAATATAAAAATTTCTAAATGCTTCTTTTTAGCGCTTAAATGTATGTTATATTTTTTTAACAGTTTTTTTAGAAAAATATTTATAGAAAAAACACACATATAATGCACAAAAAATACAAATTTTTTTGTAAAATCACTGACCAAAAATTGTGTTGGGTTACCAAAATTTTTTTTGGCCATCGCATGTCACCTGACTATATGTTTATATGAAAAAAGTTCATGTATATGTGTGTATTATACATGTTAGTATATTTTGTCCTGTAATATACGACTATGACCAATGTTAATGTCCTTTTTAGCGCAATTAACCATTGACTTTGTTTGAATATTAAAAAAAAATGCCTTGCTTCCTTTTTAGGATTTTTTTTTGTAAGTAAGCTTTAATGTCAAACGTTATTATTTTTTTTTTCCTTTCTATTACAGTTGTCTGTATATGAGTTTTTACGTTTTCAATTAAGGTTTTTTTTATATTTAAAGGCCATTTAATGGGTTAGTGTGGTCATTGAGAACTATGGGGTGGAATATGAGCAGATTGACCAAATTTATTAAAGTAAGATTTGTTGATATTGGGGAAATATGTACTTTAAGAAGGTGCTAAGGGTTGAATTAAGTTGTGTAAAAGGCTTTAAATGGCGCCCAACGTGGGGCCATAATAACTGACTATAGAAAAGAACATTGAAATAAATGAATTTGATAATAACTTTTAAAGTTTGGTTTTTTCGTGTTTATAATAGGATTTTGGAGATAACATTTTTGTTAATTTCGGGTATATATAAGATATCACCAAGGAGAGGACTTTCATGCAAATGCATGTTTTTTCCCATTGGTCATAGAACAGCATAAACAAGATATCTTTGCGAATCAAAGAATTTGCTTTAAAATGGCATCGATTCGTTAGTGCATATTTTTGCATATTTTGCTTAAAATGCATATTTTTGCATATTTTGCTATTATTTCGCTATAAATGCATATTTTTAGGTCATATTTTGTATAAATTTTAGTTTTTTAGACATTTTTTAGTATGTTTAGCTATTTTAAAATTTTTTTTATGATTTTTTTTATTTTTTGTATTAAAGCACTTGTTAAATTTTTTTTAAAAACATTTTTATTTTTTTAATAACATTTTATACACCTTTATATTATATATTTATGAATATCTGAGCATACAATGCCAGACTGCATTCAAATGTTATGTTTTTTTTTTTAATAAAAGTAAAAAAACAAGTGGATATTTATGGTTTTTAGTGCATATTTTAAGATTTTTAGTGCATATTTCAAGAGTTTTTAGTGCATATTTTAGGCGCCTAAAACACAGTTTTTTAGTGCATGAAGGTCCTGTCCCTGGATATCACCCTTTACTGGTCGTTAGTTGGTGTAAATGTTCCACTTGGTTACTCCTTCATTAACAATGTACCGAAATTTCCATAGTCTCAATATTTTACTTCAACGGCGGCCAACCTGGGAGTTTTTCCAAGACATTTCTCATTCCCGCCCTACATTATTTGACGAGGATGGAAAGTCCGCTGTAATTTGTTTTTCTTACCCTAATGACAAACCGAATTAAAGGCTGTGTCAAAATTTAAGTCATGATAACACACTATCGCATTAAATTTCTGAAAGTCTTAATTTTGTTATAAATGGCTCCCAACGTGGGGCTTAAGTCTTCGCTTAACCATTTTATTTTTACCCGCTCTGAATGTTTGAATTTTAAGTCACCATGTGGTAAAGTGAGATTAAACATGGCTCATCAACGGCTTATTTTAATAACTATTAAACATGAATCAATATTTTATAAATGACTCTTAACGTGGGGCATTAAGGCGGCAGTTTTTTTGTATGGCAAAAAAGTTTTTTTTTACGATTTTAAATGTCTTGCTAATTTTTGATACTACAAGAACTAAAATTTATGTTGTACAAATTTAAGGCCAATCGCATTAAATTGACCCGTGGCGTCCGGTAATGAAAGTTATCGATTTTTGAAAATTTAAAAAAAAAAAAATGAATAAAAATATAATCTCCCGAACGGTTTTCGAGATATTGCTATTTGAAATTTAAAAAAATGGCGGTTTTTTCTACGTTCAAGAACTGAAAACAAAACAAAATTAAATATTTCTTTCCCTTGACGCTTTCATAAAGCTTAAGACAATCTTTTATTTAAACTTTATTTCAGCCAAATACAATCATCTTAACCAGCGGCGCCCTACGATCAAAGTTTTGCACTTTTAGAAAATTTCCACCAAAATTTTGAATTTAAAAAATTAAAAAAAATATGTATCTTTTGATACATGGTTGTAAGTGCCTGCTGACTACACATAGACTCTGAAGTCCATTGTATATGTTTTAATATTAAACAAGTGAGAGTGTTAAATTTGGCTGTGCCGTATCTTTTATACCCTCCAAAATGTGAAAAAAAATGTCAGGGGCGTTTTTTTTGGAGGGGGGGGGGGGTGATGGGGGTCAGTGGGGGACATATTTATTCCCATCGCGATAAATACACCAAATTTTTTATGTATTTACCAAAAATACAAAAAAAAAAACATGTAAAAAAGTGCTATTTTTCAGATGTTGGTTCAGTTCTTCAAGGGGGAACTTTTTTCCCCCTTGACCAATTTTGCCCATTCATGAACTTAACCTGACTATGAACATGAGACATATTTTTGCCAACCTTCAGGAGTCTAGCTGTTTTATTTTAGACTGCATTGTGTTATCTACAAACAGACGGACGGACGGATAGACGGACATTCGCAGAATGTCTTAAAATCGATCATAGGTCAATAATATACTACCTCCGTCCCAAAATAATCTTAACATTTCTATATTTTGGCTGGGATTATGGAGGATTTTTTGAAAAAGCTTTGTTTTTTTTGTTAATACATATCGGGACATATCAATAATTTAAAAATTCTTTATAGCTTTGCAATTTTTCAATTCACGTGCAAAATGGATGCAATAAACTGCATCCAGATAAATGAGACAACTTGTTTTCGACGTTACAAACGGGCATGGTGTCCACTATGGTCGAAAAGATGAAAATTATTACAAAATGCGGCGTATGAAATAAGAAATTTTACGCTAGAGGCCCTTTTAACGGGTTTTAATAAATGCATTATGGATGCAATAGGGACATCTTGCAAATATTTTTAATTAATTTTGTTACAGTTTTAGTACACGAGATTAGTATAAGATTATTTTTTTAACTTTATCTTGTATTATTTCAACTAAAACTCTGCTTAATAAAATGTTAAGTTTATTTTGGGACAAAAAAATCTATAGAAATGTTAAAAATATTTCGGGACGGAGGTAGTATATACTTTATGGGGTCCCCGACCGATATTTCGATGCATTACAAACGGAATGACAAAGTGAGTTTACCCCCATACTGTGCTTAGAGGGTTTAAAAATTGCTGACATCGGTCAATTGGTTTTCGAGATACCGCCTTTAAAAATTTGTTAAAAACAATTCCAAAAATGGCGGTTTTACAATCAAAAAATTTTAAAAAAATATATAAAAATTTTTTATCATTGACTATTTCACAGGGATTGAGACAATCTTCCATTTAAAATTGTTTTGAGCTAAATCGGACCATCCGAAGCCATGGTGGGATTTTATCTAAGCCTAGAGTTTATGGGGAAATTTTTCTAAAAAACTTAAACTTTGATCGAAGGACGCCTCGGGTTAAAATAATCGAATTTAGCTCACATTACTTTTAAATGAAAGTTTGACTCAGGGTTCAACTGAATTTTCATTTCTATAATTCTTCAGGTGTTTTATAACTTTTTTCTTGAACCATGTCTATTATTTCGGGTAGAGACAAACCCAGTCTTCATATTGAGTTGATGAACAAGAACTCCGCATCGACTGTCGTAGATTACATTCGAATCAAAATTTTGCTCTTCTTAATGGGTTTTAAATGGCGCCCAACTTGGGGCCAAAATCTATGGAGTTTGTCAGAGATGATTGGATAAATGTGTTTATTATTTCACGCCTTTTCCCCTTCAAAATTTTAGTCAATTTCAAAATATAAGTCGTGCTAAAACCAAATTTGACATTTATTTTATATATAAAAATTCGGCTTTTATAAAAATATAAAAACTTGTCAATTACCGCGAATACTCCTGTCCTAACTAATGTGGTCTCTCGGGATTTAAAGAATAAAATAGGTCTCTTCAATAGATTTGTCTTTGTTACTGATGGCTTTAACAAAGAATTCCTTTTTTAAATGACGCCCACCGTAGGGCCCACATATTTAATTCATACCCAAAATTTAATTCTATACAAAATTACGTTTACTTCATATATAAAATTTGAGTTCATATAAAATGATTTTTAAATCTTACAATTAGTTCATATAAAATAGGTAAGATAATTCTTATCTTCTTTACAAAATTGTAATCTTTATATAAAATCGCATTCCATTCCGTGTTTATATTCAAAATTGAATTTAACGCAATTATTCAATAATTGCGTTTGTCCTTAGCTCATAAACACTAATATTCTTTGATAATCTGGACCATTGTGCAGTGGTTAAAATAATTTATATAGATTTTTTTTTTGAAAATGTTAGGTTGGTTTTGTAATGAAAATCTAAATGTACATTTTACCTTTTATGAATTATTAATAAACAAAGTCTATTTTATTTTAAAATGTTGAAGTTGAATTTATACAAAGGCGTGGATGGAACTTAAACGGAGGTCCTAGCTTTTCTGTGCAATGAAAATTTGATTAAATCCGGGGGCTAGTTCTCGAAGTCGAGAGCGATTGAAATTTGGCTCGAACGGGGGATTTTTCAATTTTTCTTTGTGCCTAAACTTACGCTTTGATTAATGCAACCTTTTTTAGATTTTGTTCATGGTTTCAGGTCTCAGTGTTGTAAAAGAAACACGTAAAAAGCTTGTATTAATTAAAGCATAATTTTAGGCATGTAGGAAAATCTAAAAATCGCACGGTCGAGTAAAGTTGTTATCACTATCGACTGCGAGAATTATTCTTTTTCACGCAAAAGCATTTAAAGTAGTTGAAGGGACTTCATAGAAAAACAAAATCAAGGACGGTGGCTTTTAAGCCCGGATACAACTAATCTAGTGAAATAAGAATAAAATCTCGAAGCCTAACAAAAATAGACCTTTTCCTTCATGTTCTTGACGAGGTATAATAATTTAAGGACAAAGGCAAAGTGAGAGCCCAGTCACAATTGGCACCACCGACGACGAACCACTGCAAAAGAGAGAGCGACGCATTAAAATTAAGCGACAGACGACCGGACACATTTTATAAAGAAAAAGACGCTCATATCAGACACACATCTATTTTTTTCTTTTGTTATCCTATAAAAGCAGGTATACAATGTTACTTGTGTGCAACACACACACAATATATTAACTCCAATTGGAAAAATTTACATATTTTGTTGAACATATGGCAACGCTACTTGATACAAATTTGAGAAAAATGAGAGGGTGGTGAGAGAGCACTACAAAAATAGAATAGAATCTATTCTGGCGGCAGTGTGGTCGACCACAAAGCGATTTTTTGCTTTTCATACAAAATGTATGAAAACAGTTTGTGGTTACCGAATGTGGTTCCAATTGTGACTCGGCTCTAAAGCAAGTAAGACAAGTAAGAGATTATCTTATATAAGGGTTGGCTGAGAACTACTAAGGTTTAGCAGAGGATAAGTACTATAAAAGAGTAAATAACACTGCGTGACAAAACTAACCACTATTTTAGAAAACAAGAGGTACGACCATCATTTCGATATATTTCGGACATGCTGAATCGAATGGCGTACTCCGTTTTTCGATGTATGGTACAGTTTTCTTTTAAAATGTCATTAAAGATTGGCTGATTTTCAGCTGCTTTTTTAACAAAAAAAATTCCAAAGCTAATGGTTTTTAAATTTTATGGCATGGAAAACAAAGATATAACTTGTAGCAATACAGTGGGCGAAAATACATTGGAAACTTTTTTATAGTAGATGAAATTTGGTTAAGACAAAGTTAACAATACTAACCGTTATAATTATCAAACAAGTATTATAAAAAAACGTTATGTAGGTAATTTATCAAGCTTTAATTTAAGCTTAATTGCGTCCAGATTGGGAAAATAATGAATGTGTTACGAGGGTCGATGTGAAAAAGGAAACAAATTATAGACATTTTTCAGAACATTTTTAAAAAATATTTCCGGGTCGATTTTTTCCAAGTTAAAACAGTAGAAATTTAAAAAAAGTTCCAATAGTTTTTACATAGTGATCAAATAATTTTTCCAGCAACCCAAACAAACAGTGGAATTTTTTAAGTACAGTACCAAAAATCCACATTTTTTGACCTCCAATTCTTTTGACCACCAATTTTTTGTAAACAAAGAAAAGATGTTATTGTTTATTAATTTTAGTACACTTAAGTATATGCTAAGGATATATTAAGATAATTTTAATTTTTCTTTGTTAACAAAAAATTGGTGGTCAAAAGAATTGGAGGTCAAAAAATGTGGATTTTTGCTACTGTACTTAAAATATTCCACTGTTTGTTTGGGTTGCTGGAAAAATTATTTGAGCACTTGGTAAAAACTATTGGAACTTTTTTTAAATTTCTAATGTTTTAACTTGGAAAAAATCGACCCGGAAATATTTTTTAAAAATGTTCTGAAAAATGTCTATAAATTTTTTCCTTTTTCACATCGACCCTCGTAACACATTCATTATTTTCCCAATCTGGACGCAATTAAGCTTAAATTAAAGCTTGATAAATTACCTACATAAGGTTTTTTTATAATACTTGTTTGATAATTATAACGGTTAGTATTGTTAACTTTGTCTTTAACAAATTTCATCTACTATAAAAAAGTTTCCAATGTATTGTCGCCCACTGTATTTCTGATATAAATTTGGTTTAAAGCTTTTCATCTTAAGCCCTTAAATTCGCGGATTTCTTCATTTTTTTAAGTTTTCGCGAAATTAACCGCTAAATTGGTCTCTGATAAAAAACTTGCATTTTGTGGATCATAAAGGCGTCCATGATACTACGAATAGTGGACAAAAAACATCTATGTTATATGGACCATCATGATGAAAATAGCGAAAAACCGTTTTTTTGTATATGGCAGCATCACTTTACGAGATGATTTAAGGTTTCATCTTTTAGTATATAATGTGGGAACCTTAAACAATTAACTGACCAAAAACTTGGCCAAAAAAGTTTTCATTTGCAAAAGTTATCTTAACAAAAACTATAATTATTGTATCACAAACACTGAAATACTAGTTTTTGTTAAGATAACTTTTGCAAATGAAAACTTTTTTTGCCGAATTTTTGGTCAGTTAGTTGTTTAAGGTTCCCACATTATATACTAAAAGATGGAACCTTTAATCATCTCGTAAAGTGATGCTGGCATATACAAAAAAACGGTTTTTCGCGATTTTCATCATGTTGGTCCATATAACATAGCTGTTTTTTGTCCACTATTCGCATTGTTAGGGATGCAGTTTTAATTCATTAAAAGCAAGTTTTTTATCAAAGACAAATTTGGCTGTTAATTTCGCGAAAACCTTAAAATATGAAGAAATTCGCGAATTTAAGGGCTTAAATTGAAAAGCTTTAAACCAAATTTGCATAAGAAATGTTGCTACAAGTCATATCTTTGTTTTTCATGTCATAAAATTTATAAACCATTTACTTTGCAAATTTTTTTGTTAAAAAACTGGCTCGAAATCAGCAAATCTTTAACGACATTTTGCAAGAAAACTGTACCATACATCGAAAAACGGAGTACGCCATTCGAATCAGCATGTCCGAAATATATAGAAATGATGGTCGTAACTCTTGTTTATTTTTTAGTGTTCCGCAGTGTAATTTATTATGTTCCCTTAAAAAAATGTTTAGCTACGCCCATTAAAGTATGCAAAGCACTTTAAGAAAAAGGGTTTAATTTATTATAAAACAGTTAAAATTAAATTAAATATTTATGAAATCAAGTCTATATTGGGACGTAAAATAATTATAACACAAAGAAAGTACAATAATACAACAAAAATTTCAAAATTCATTCAAAATTTATAAGCAAACAAATAAAATGTTTAATAAAGGATTAATTACACTATAAATAAAAAAAATTAACAGACATTTGCGTTTAGAAATTTTAAAATTATAGCCTTGAAAGTACACAAAACCTTTAAAAATAATTTTAATATTTGTTGAATGGTATACTTCGAACTAACAATAAGGTTTAAAATGTCTGTATGGAAAATAAATTCATGCATTTTTTGTAAATATTATTTATCCTTAAAGTATGCTTTAATTTTTTTTTTTTTAAATTCCCCTTATGTATAGGTAGTCATACTAAAAATATGCTTTGATTTATAAAACATGTCTTAGCCCTAAAGTAGGCAACACTTAATGAACAAAATATGTTACAAAGCAATCTATAATTAAACTGAAAATTATACAAAAATTCTAATTTACCATTAAGATTTTAATCTTAATGAAAAAAAAATTAAAAAGCAAAATCAAACTAATTTATATTTATCACTTATCTACAAGTTAATGAGCAAACACCATTATTATCGATTGCTTAATTTTCTGATTACAACAAATCCTTATACCAAATACCAATCACAAGAGGTGGTAATATTATTTAAAATATAATCAAATCTAAGAAGAAAAAAAAAATAAATTAAAAAAAACCAAGAACAAAAGTTATGGTTGTTTGCTACATTTGTTTTTCTAAATCAAAAAGAAATATTTTTTTTATAAAAAACAAAAAAACTTTAAACGCCTAAAAATATGCAAATAACAATAAATACACACAGCACGTTAGCAATTTGCGTCATTGTCACACGGCTACAAAATAAATAGGTTCTAAAACATCAAAAACAACAACAAATAATATCAAAATGTTGTTGTTCATTTAGGAAGAATTGTTAAAAAAAAAAATAATAACAAATATAATACAACTGTTCAAAAGCCTGTCCCGAAAATTTAAATATTAGAATAATAGGAAAAAACAACGACACAATTGTGGTAAAAAAAAACATTTTTGAGAAAAAAGGCACAAATACTCCACCTTTTTTCGATTATTTTCCCCATTACCAAGCAAAATTGCAAAAATGGTAATTTTCGGGACACACTACTGTACAGTATTTAGACCACGTGGGGATTTTTCAGTTATGGTAAAAAAACTCCTATAAGTATGTTTGTTAAAGGAAATTATGTTATATGAAACAATATGGTGCCTCCTTGAAGTATGCAATGAAAAAAATTTTTAGAAAAAGTTTTGATGTTTGCGTTTTTTTTTCGTGATTTGATTTTGTATTTTCCCTCTCTACTTATTTTTTTTCGTGTTATAAACCTATAAACATTATTTAAACTTCCTGTGTTTTACTTTTTTTTGTTTAGAAATTGACAATTTTTTTTTTTTTTTTGAAGATGTAAATGTAATGATGGAAGAAAAATGTATAAAAATGATTTTTGATGTAAATTTTGAAAAAAAAATGTAACATACTTTCAAGGGTGAGCTTAAAAAGTCAAGTAGGAACTTTTTACTAGATTCGGAGAAAAAATGTCTTCTATAGGAAAAATGTCTTAGAATCTAAGACTTTTTCTAAAAGAAAAATATCTCAGAATCTGAGAATTTCTCTATAGAAAAAATGTCTCAGATTCTGAGAAATTTTCAATAGAAAAAATATCTCAGATTCTGAAAATTTTTCTACAGAAAAAATGTCTCAGATTCTGATAATTTTTCTATAGAAAAAATGTCTCAGATTCTGATAATTTTTCTATAGAAAAAATGTCTCAGATTCTGAGAATTTTTCTATAGAAAAAATGTCTCAGATTCTGAGAATTTTTCTATAGAAAAAATGTCTCAGATTCTGAGAATTTTTCTATAGAAAAAATGTCTCAGATTCTGAGAATTTTTCTATAGAAAAAATGTCTCAGATTCTGAGAATTTTTCTATAGAAAAAATGTCTCAGATTCTGAGAATTTTTCTATAGAAAAAATGTCTCAGATTCTGAGAATTTTTCTATAGAAAAAATGTCTCAGATTCTGAGAATTTTTCTATAGAAAAAATGTCTCAGATTCTGAGACTTTTTCTAAAGGAAAAATATCTCAGATTCTGAGACTTTTTCTATAGAAAAATGTCTCAGATTCTGAGAATTTTTCTATAGAAAAAATTGCTCTGATTCTGAGAATTTTTCTATAGAAAAAATTGCTCAGATTCTGAGAATTTTTCTATAGAAAAAATGTCTCAGATACTGAGAATTTTTCTATAGAAAAAATTACTCAGATTCTGAGAATTTTTCTATAGAAAATATGTCTCAGATTCTGAGAATTTTTCTATAGAAAATATGTCTCAGATTCTGAGAATTTTTCTATAGAAAAAAAAAGTCTCAGATTCTGAGAATTTTTCTATAGAAAAAATGTCTCTAATTCTAAGAATTTTTCTATAGAAAAAATGTCTCAGATTCTGAGAATTTTTCTATAGAAAAAATGTCTCAGATACTGAGAATTTTTCTATAGAAAAAATGTCTCAGATTCTGAGAATATTTCGATAGAAAAAATGTCTCAGATTCTGAGAATTTTTCTATAGAAAAAATGTCTCAGATTCTGAGAATTTTTCTAAAGAAAAAATGTCTCAGATTCTGAGAATTTTCTTATAGAAAAAATGTCTCAGATTCTGAGAATTTTTCTATAGAAAAAATGTCTTAGATTCTGAGAATTTTTCTATAGAAAAAATGTCTCAGATTCTGAGAATTTTTCTATAGAAAAAATATCTCAGATTCTGAGAATTTTTCTATAGAAAAAATGTCTCAGATTCTGAGAATTTTTCTATAGAAAAAATGTCTCAGATTCTGAGAATTTTTCTATAGAAAAAATGTCTCAGACTCTGAGAATTTTTCTATAGAAAAAATGTCTCAGATTCTGAGAATTTTTCTATAGAAAAAATGTCTCAGATTCTGAGAATTTTTCTATAGAAAAAATGTCTCAGATTCTGAGAATTTTTCTATAGAAAAAATGTCTCAGATTCTGAGAATTTTTCTATAGACAAAATGTCTCAGATTCTGAGAATTTTTCTATAGAAAAAATGTCTCAGAATTTTTCTATAGAAAAAATGTCTCAGATTTTGACAATTTTTCTATAGAAAACATGTCTCAGAGTCTGAGAATTTTTCTATAGAAAAAATGTCTCAGATTCTGAGATTTTTTCAAAAATGTCTCAGATTCTGAGAATTTTTCTATAGAAATAATGTCTCAGATTCTGAGACTTAGAAAAAATGTTTCAGATTCTGAGACTTTTTCTATAGAAACAATGTCTCAAATTCTGAGATTTTTCTATGGAAAAAACGTCTCAGATTCTGAGAATTTTTCTATAGAAAAAATGTCTCAGATTCTGAGAATTTTTCTATAGAAAAAATGTCTCAGATTCTGAGAATTTTTCTATAGAAAAAATGTCTCAGATTCTGAGAATTTTTCTATAGAAAAAATGTCTCAGATTCTGAGAATTTTTCTATAGAAAAAATGTCTCAGATTCTGAGAATTTTTCTATAGAAAAAATGTCTCAGATTCTGAGAATTTTTCTATAGAAAAAATGTCTCAGATTCTGAGAATTTTTCTATAGAAAAAATGTCTCAGATTCTGAGAATTTTTCTATAGAAAAAATTTCTCAGATTCTGAGAATTTTTCTATAGAAAAAATGTCTCAGATTCTGAGAATTTTTCTATAGAAAAAATGTCTCAGATTCTGAGAATTTTTCTATAGAAAAAATGTCTCAGATTCTGAGAATTTTTCTGTAGAAAAAATGTCTCAGAATCTGAGACTCTTTCCATAGGAAAAATGTCTCAGAATCTGAGACTTTTTTTATAGGCAAAATGTCTCAGATTCTGAGACTTTTTTTATAGGAAAAATGTCTCAGATTCTGAGACTTTTTCTATAGGAAAAATGTCTCAGATTCTGAGACTTTTTCTATAGGAAAAATGTCTCAGATTCTGAGACTTTTTTTAGGAAAAATGTCTCAGATTCTGTGACTTTTTGAGAAATTTTCTATAGAAAAAATATCTCGGATTTTGGAATTTTTTTATACGAAAATATCTTTGATTCTGAAAATTCTTTTACACGAAAAATTTACCAGTTTCTAAGAAATTTTCTATACGAAAATTTTCTTAGATTCTTAAAATTTTTCTACACGAAAAATTTTCTAGGACTAATTTTCTAAAGAAATTTCAATTTTCTCTTTCAGAGAATTTCCTACTGGTATTATTGTTTTGCAATTTTTGTGTAGGTGTCAATAATAAATACAATTGTTATATTAAAGGTCATTTAGGGGTCAAAGTTTCTTCAAAATAAATAAAATCAACTAAATCAAGAGGAACACAAAAAAAGTTAAACACAAACAAAAACTTCATCAAATAATAAAAAATAAAAAAAATAAAGCATGCTTTGGGGGGTCTATAAGAAAACATAAGTAAAGTATAACTTTAGGTGCTTTAAAAAGATCATGTTAAATTGTCATTTAAAATAACACTTAAGAAGTTTAAAAGACTGATTTTTGAAATACAAAAAGAGGAAAAATATTTTAAAGAAATTTCGATTTAAAAATATTTTCTTTAAAGCGAATTTTTATAAATTTTGAAAAAGTAAAAATGATTTGATTTCAAGAAAATTATTCTTAAATTCTTAATTTTCAGTTAAGAAAGGTTTCTGAATATAAACCAAAATCCGTTTAAATTATTTAACATCTTTAAGAATTTATTTATTCAGCCATGTTGCTATTTATTTTCCTTATAAATTTCTTTTGTGTTCAATTAATTTTTACATATCATTTACCTCGTTTTCTATAATTCTTTTATAGCGTACTTTAAGGCTTGTGGTTTTAAGTGTTAAATGTATAGCAAAGTATATATATATAAAAGACTGTTATACAAGAATATGTTAACTTCTTTGGCATACAAATATGTGTTTTTATTAAAACAAAGTGATTTTTGCGTTTAACCACAAGTGCTATTAAGTGTTGACAATATTGTCTTTACAATTTAATACAAAATATAAAGGAAAAATATTAAAAATTTTGTAGCATATTTACCGGGAAATATTGTATTTTTTAAAACACATAACACAAACAAAACACTTGTCTATATGTTTGGTTTTTGTGATGGGGCTTTTGTTAAAAAAAAAGAAAAGTAAATATTAAATTTATACATACACTCCTTCATAATATTTTTCCATTTTTTTGTTCTATACTGTATTTTTTTTTTTTTTTTGTTAAATGCTAATGGAAAAATTTAATTATATGTAATAATAGCTTTAAGTATTTCTCTATATACACATTAATATGAGTATATTGTGTATATATAGTTAAAAAGGGCTACATATGATAATGTTTGCATACTTTCGGGCTGTTAGTAAAAATTAAAAAAAAAAAAAAAAATGTATTATAATAATTAAAAACATACACAGACACTTTATTTTATTATAACGGTCATTATGTACTGAACAAAAGCGTTTTTTTTTTGTTTAATTTAATGTTTAATAAATATAAAAAAGAGGAAATTATATTTGTAACAGAGAAGCAAGAATATTATTTTAAAAAAAATGTGAAGTATAGTTTAGGGGTGGTATTAATTTAAAAATTTAAAGCATACATTTAGGAGGTATTTTAATTTTTTTAGTTATATGCCGTTTGCAAGAAGCATATAAAGTTTTTTGTGTAAAAAAAATTTAAGATGTGTGTTTTTTTTTTGCTGAAAAAATGTTTAAAAATCTGATGAGATTTTTGTATAAAAAATGTCTCACAATCTTACAAGGGAAGTCTCCCTAGTATCACCCGCGGATCTTTATGAAATTGGTTTTATTTAGTAGAGCAGAAAAAATAAAGGGACATGTATTTTTTTTTGCGGCCCAAATTCATATTTAGGGGGTAAAAAGGAGGGGGAAGGCAAGGCCATTTTTCAGTTTTTTTCGTTTATCTCCTATAGTATGCATAGAAACTTAGTCATATTACATACTACCAAATGAAAGGTCTTTGGAAAACCTATCTACGTGTGCTAACAACGTGTACAAACATGCACAACTTTTCGTCATATTGAGTAAAGTGCCAAAATTTTAGGAAATTTTTGTTAATAAGTCGAAAAATATTAACTTCTTTGGCCCGTTGTTAGCACCACGAGATAGGTATTTTTAATACCTTTAATCTGATACCACACATGACTATATTAATTTTGTTTAAATAGGCTTTAATCGTAAAAAACTGAAAAAGGTCCATTTCCCACCATACGAATTGACCCCCCCCCCCCCCCCTAAAAATGAGTTTGGGCCGCTAAAAAAAAAAATACGTCTCGAATTAATTTTCGTTCTTAACAACATATCCAAATTTCATGAAGATCGGAGGCCCTCCGACGGAGGTTGACACCAGGGAGACTTCCCTCCTTTGGTCTAAGGACGAAGCCTATTGAAATTGGAAAAAATCGGTCCATGTTTAGACCTATTTTATTAAAATTTTGTTTGTCTGTGTTTAACATGTACTTTAAAAACCTAATGATCATAATTGGATCATTTTTGGACTTAGGCCCCATATGAAAATTTCGTCCGATATTCAGTTAAAGCAGTTTATGGGCAACAATTAGATGCCTATTTCACTCAAATTGTGTTTGCGAGTGTTTTTACACTTATTTAAGATTTGACAAAAGACAGATCTAATCGGTCCATGTTTAAACTTGGGACCCATTTTCTGGGAAACGCTGGTTTTATAATTACTTTACTATAATTTTTTTACTTGTTTTTTGTTGAGAAAATGTTTCAAAATCTGATGAGATTTTGGTATAAAAAAATTTCTCACAATCTTAGACAATCAATGTTAATGTAAAATAAATATAAAAAGGAAATTTTATTTGTAATTAGTGCAACAGAGAAGCAAAAATATAATTAAAAAAAATGTGAAGTATAGTTAAGGGGTGGTATTAATTTCAAAATTTAAAGCATACCTTTAGGAGTCTTTTTTTTATTTTGACCCATATGAAGTTTGGAAAAACAATCAGAATTCCAAGATTTTGGTTTAAAAAAATCATATATGTAGTTTTTTTGTTGAGAAAATGGCTCAGAAACTGATGAGACTTTTTGTATAAAAAAATGTCTCACAATCTTAGCCAATCAATGTTAATGTTAAATAAATATTAAAAAAGTGAAAATTTTACTTGTAATTGGAGCAACAGAGAAGAAAAATATAATTGAAAAAAAAAAAATGTGAAGTATAGTTTAGGGGTGGTATTAATTTCAAAAAATTTAAAGCATGCTTTTAGGAGGTATTTTTATTTTTTATTTTTTTATTTTGAAGAAACATCGAAGTTTCAATTTTTTTGTAAAAAAAAAAATTGAATATGTTCTTTTCAAAATCTGATGAGACTTTTTGTATAGAAAAAATATTTCGCAATCTTATAGCCAAGCAAAATTTAAGACTTTTTGAACACGAAAAATGTCTTCAAATCTGAAAATTTTTCTGTAGAATATGTCTTAGAATCTGAGACCTTTTCAATTTAAAAAATGTCTCAGTATCAGAAATTAAATTTATACTAAAAACTCTTTAACCTGCATTGGTATATTTATTGTTATGGTTCGTTGCATATTTTAGGGTGTTACAAATACTCATAATTGACTTGTTTTTGTCCGTTATAGCACAATAAAATCCATAACAAAAATTAAAAGAAAAAAAAAATGTAAAAATTTATACATAAATTTTTTTTCTAAAGAAACAATATAAAAAAAGGTCACAGATGTTTATGTCTTGTTTATTTATAAATTGCACTTTATTCAACAACCACTTCCAGTTTATACACGTGTCTGAAGAAGCACGTTACGCTTAAGTGACTCTAATATTATAAGATCGAAGAAAAAAAAACAAAAAAAGAAGTAGAAAAAAGATACCAAACGGATGTGGTAAAAGGTTAATGATATGTAAGAAATTATAAGGGAAAGGAGAAGAATAAATAAAAAGGAAAACATAACAAAAAGTTTTTTCTTTTCAAAAGAAAAAAAAACAATAAAATGAATTTAAAATAAAAATAAAAAATTAAACACAATATTTAGAAAATAAAATTACAAAAATATTTTTTTTTTCTCCAAACACCTGTTGGTTTCCAATATTTTTTTTTTATAATTTTTTCTCACTTTGAAAGTCTAGAATTTCCTTTAAAAAAAATTTATGTTGTCACACTTTTTTATTAACCCAAAACCTTTTTAGCAAAATTTTAATAAATATTAGCTTCCTATTTCCTTTCAACAAATTTTTCATTTGTTTTTCCATTTTTTTAAAGAATATTTTTTAACTTTTTTAATAAAAAAATAAATATTAACTTTGCATTTGGGGCATTCCATATTCCATGTGAAATCGGACACTTTGAAACTTTTTTTTTAGATTTTCCTAATTTATTTACAGTTTTTAGTACCCTTTGAAAACTCCTTCGTGGTAAATTTTCAGATTGTTTTGATGATCCGTTCAAAAGATATCGATTTTTTAAAAATTGGTAGTTTGTTCTTTTACTCATAACTTCTTCACTAATGGTCCAAATTTCAAATTTTTTTTTTCAAAAATTTTGTTTTTTTGCGTACTTTTTAAAAAAAAAATCACAAAAAATTCTTAAAAGCGCTCTAGATGCGATTTTTAAGTTTTTAAATTTAAATCTCATTTTTGAAAATGTTTGTACTCTTCGATTTTTTTGAAATTTTTTTGTGTAAAACTTCTATCGATTCTACAAATTTTTTGCCCAGAAGGATCGTGGGATAACGATCCTTACTATTTTTTTAAATTTTTTGAAAAAATTTTACTGCAATTTTTCAATCTTAAAATCATTTCTACTGCTCCAATGGTGCGTCATAGAGGAGTCATTTATAAGACCGATCCCCATTAATTTTTAAGTCTTAACATTTCTTTGGAACAAACTAATATCCTATCTCCAATTTCTAAGGGGGCTCCCACACAAAACTACATTTTTTAAAATTTGTTCCAACCGCTCTAACTGCCCTAACAGTGCCCTTAGAGCAACAAAATGTATGACCGACCCACAATATTTGTTTAGTCCAAACATTTTCTCTGAACACACCTACCCTCTATCTTTAATTATTAAGGCGGTTCCCATACAATTTTTTTTATTTTTGGTATATTTGCTTTATTTAATCAGCTTCTCCCGGTCCAATGGAGCGTCCGAGAGGGGTCATTAGTGAGACCGACCCCCATTTTTTTTTACCCTACAACATTTTTTCAAAACATACCTACGCCCTATCTCAACTCCCTAAGTAGGCTCCCATACAAAATTACATTTTTATAAAATTTGCTCCAACTGTTATTTGTATGGGAGCCTACTTAAGGAGTGAAGATAGGGCGTAGGTATGTTTTGAAAAAATGTTGTAGGGTAAAAATAAATGGGGGTCGGTCACACTAATGACCCCTATCGGACGCACCATTGGACCGGTAGAAGCTGATTAAATAAAACAAATTTACAAAAAATAAAAAAAATTGTATGGGGACCGCCTTAACAGTTAAAGATAGAGGGTAGGTGTGTTCAGAGAAAATGTTTGGACTAAAAAAATATTGTGGGTCGGTCATACATTTTGTTGCTCTAAGGGCAGTTAGAGCGGTTGGAACAAATTTTAAAAAATGTCGTTTTGTGTGGGAGCCCCCTTAGAAATTGGAGATAGGGTATTAGTTTGTTCCAAAGATTGTTGAGACGTAAAAATTAATGGGGGTCGGTCTTATAAATGACCCCTCTATGACGCACCATTCGAGCAGTAGAAATGATTTTAAGATTGGAAAATTACAATAAAATTTTTTAAAAAAATTTTAAAAAATAGTAATAATCGTTATCCCACGATCCTCCTGGCCAAAAAATTTGTAGAATTGATAGAAGTTTTACACAAAAAAATTTCAAAAAAAACGAAGTGTACAAACATTTTCAAAAATGAGATTTAAATTTTAAAACTTAAAAATCGCATATTTTTTGGGATTCTTTTTTAAAAAGTACGTAAAAAAACAAAAATTTTGAAAAAAAAAATTTTAAATTTGGACCATTATTGAAGAAGTTATGATTAAAAGAAGTTTGAGTAAAGGAACATACTACCAATTTTTAAAAATTCGATATCTTTTGAACGGGTCATCAAAAAAATCTGAAAATTTAATACGAAGGAGCTTTCGAAGGGTACTAAAAACTGTAAACAAATTGGGAAAATCTAAAAAAAAAGTTTTTCAAAGTGTCCGATTTCACATGGAATGCCCCATATGCTTGTTTATTCTTTTATGTTCCCAAAAGTATTATGCCATGGTTTTAACAAACACAAATTTACAAGAACCAGAAAAAAAGTTAAAATAACTATATTCAAATAGGTAAACAGTAAATTTTGTAGAATAACACCGTCCGACAAATTTTAAAATTTCGCTCTACACATGAACAAGACCAAACATTTCTGAGTATGGTCGACAATTAAATACCCGTGTCTACCAGTTTTTCAGTTAGAAAAATGTCTCAAAATCTGAGACTTTTTCTATAAGAAAAATCTCTCAGAATCTGAGACTTTTTCTACAAGATTCTAAGACTTTTTCTATAAGAAAAATGTCTCAGAATCTGAGACTTTTTCTATAAGAAAAATGTCTCAGAATCTGAGACTTTTTCTATAAGAAAAATGTTGCAGAATCTGAGACTTTTTCTATAAGAAAAATGTCTCAGAATCTGAGACTTTTTCTATAAGAAAAATGTCTCAGAATCTGAGACTTTTTCTATAAGAAAAATGTCTCAGAATCTGAGACTTTTTCTATAAGAAAAATGTCTCAGAATCTGAGACTTTTTCTATAAGAAAAATGTCTCAGAATCTGAGACTTTTTCTATAAGAAAAATGTCTCAGAATCTGAGACTTTTTCTATAAGAAAAATGTCTCAGAATCTGAGACTTTTTCTATAAGAAAAATGTCTCAGAATCTGAGACTTTTTCTATAAGAAAAATGTCTCAGAATCTGAGACTTTTTCTATAAGAAAAATGTCTCAGAATCTAAGACTTTTTCTATAAGAAAAATGTCTCAGAATCTGAGACTTTTTCTATAAGAAAAATGTTTCAGACTCTGAGACTTTTTCTATAAGAAAAATGTCTCAGAATCTGAGACTTTTTCTATAAGAAAAATGTCTCAGAATCTGAGACTTTTTCTATAAGAAAAATGTCTCAGAATCTGAGACTTTTTCTATAAGAAAAATGTCTCAGAATCTGAAACTTTTTCTATAAGAAAAATGTCTCAGAATCTGAGACTTTTTCTATTAGAAAAATTTCTCAGAATCTGAGACTTTATATAAGAAAAATGTCTAGATTTTTTTCCTAATTTCACCACTTTTTTATCCACTTTTTTTGATCTATCACCTTAGCAACCTTTACTTATGGCAACACTTCACAAGACAAAAGGTCAATATTCATAACCTTTTCCTTCTTCTTTCATTCTACTCATTTTTGTTTTCAAAATATCAGTTTCAGCTAATACAAAACATTTGAATTAATTCTCAACCTCATACTTAAATTTCATATTATTACCCAGTCTTTAACCCCGCAAAATTAGTTTGTTTAATTTATATACATAGGAAATTTAATATATTATAATAAAACCTGTATTCCAATTTGGCATAGAATTTCATTTAAAAGCTTATCAAACATCATAGTTCACACTTACCTAAAAAGAGATAAAAAAAAAATATTATTAGAAAAATAAAATTTAATACAATTTTATAATTGAAAAAATATAATGAAATTTTATACTTAAATTGAATCTTTTAATAAATTGTAAAAATATCCTTGCTTTAGGCTGAAAAAAAATATACATTTCTATGTATGGAAGAAATTTAAAGCACTTGATTCCTTAAAAAAATCATAAAAAAAATGTACACACAGAAAATAAAGTCATTTCAAATAACAAAATTCAATGACAATCGAAAAGTTTATACAAAATAAACTTTGCAGGATCGCCATAAGCTGTGTAATAGAAAAGCTTTGACATACAACTCTCTGCCTAGTCTTCAAAAATTTTTGCGCCAAAAATGTTCTTCATAAATAAGTTCACACTTCCTTCATAACCATTTTATTCTTTTCTGTTTTTTTTATTAAAATTCAGGTAAATTTTCTTTATCATTTAACATAAATTCATTTTCTTAAGTGCTTTTTTCACTAAGCTTTTGTGTAATCCTATTAACACAAAAGAAAGCTTTTGGTATAAGTACTAGAAAATTCATAGTAGAAAATTCAAAATGCAAAAAACACAAGTAATAGAATAAAAATCATCATCTTCATCTAAATGATTATTATTAACACCTGATACGAATTTCAATTGTAGCAGAGTGTCAATGATGAATTAACAGCAATCAATGAAAAAAAAAGCGGAAAAAAATATACAAATTTCTAATCAAATGCTTAATATAAAGCAATTAATTTTCCTCTTCAAATAAACATTTCGAAAAAAAAAATACACAACTTTGTAAAGATTAATACTTGAGAATTTAATTTATTAGAAAAATTAGGTGTTGTGAAGGGTAGAGACGAATTTTAAGTGCCTTATAATTAATTTGAAATTAAATTTGGAGTAGATTTTGATAAAAGGAAGTAGTTGTATAACAGATTATAACAGTGTTATAACAGTTTGAAGACGTTCATAAACGTAGTATAATGTATTATAACAAATTATAACAGTAGCATAATAGATACGAGTAGTAGTAGAGTAGGTTTTGATATAAGGGAATAGTTGTATAACAAGTTATAATAGTGTTATAAAAGTTTAAACACTTTTATAATTGTAGTATAATTTATTATAACAAATTATAACAGTGTATAAAAGATAACAGTAGTAGTATAATAGATTATGAAATACATTTTTACATGTATAATAAATTATAACAAATTCAAATCTTGAATTTAGCGTGGTATAATCATGATATAATAAAGTAGATCAATTTGCAAAAAATATTATATAAATTGTTACAAATTGAATTTGTGTTATAATTGGATACATCCGTTTATAAAAGCGGCATAATATATTATAACAAATGGTAATCGTAGTGAACTTACAGAATTATAACAAATTACAATCGCAGTATAAAAGATAACAACAAATTATAATCGCGGTATTAAAGCTTATAACACATTTGACATGTGGTATAATAGATATTTACAAATTACAATTGTAGCAAAATACATTATAACAAATTGAAAATGTGGTATAACAGATTAAAGAAAAGCATAATCAAAAATTTGCTCAAATTGTAATTTTGGAAAAGTGGATTATACCAAATTATTTATATTGTATAAGAGATTATTTAAAATTATAATGGTTATATAATAACTTTAGACAAGCTTTAATCGTTCAATAAAAGCTATAAACACTTTGTAATCTAGTATAACAGATAACCACAAATCACAATCATGGTAAAATAGATTTTAACATATTATTAATGTGTAGTAAAATAAAAAAAAACTCATTATAATCATGATATAATAGATTATAACAAATTATGGTAACATCATAATATAAAGAAACTAATTATAATCATGTTATAATAGATTATTACAAATTATAATCGTAGTATAATATATAAAAACTAATTAAAAAAATCCTATTATGATTATACCATATTAAAATAGACGTAGGCGCCCCAGTAGGCTAGTTGGTAGCGTGCTAGCCTACGAGTCTGGGGGTCGTGGGTTCGATTCCCACCAGAGGCCTTGGTCTGATTCGCTACAACGAGACGAAGGTCATTGTTACTAGTTTCTCGGTTAGGTAAAATTAGTATATAATTTGTAATTATATGGTAATTCTTAATAAAATAAAATAAAAATAAAATAAAATAGACGTATAATGTGTCAGCACTGTATCTATTAATTTTATAATAAATAATTACATCGTATAATTATTGCATTATAGATTATAACACATTATACCCACTGTATAATAGATTATAACATATTATACCCGTTTTAAAATAGACTATAACTTATTATAATTATGATATAATATATTATAACAAATTAGATTAAAACAAATTGTAATAAAATATTACAAATTACGATCGTCATTAAAAACTACAAAATATTTAAAATCATTTTAATCATGATATAACAGATTATTATAATAAAATATTATTATAAATTAAAAGAAACTAATTATAATATTATTATAATAGTTTATAATAAATTATAATCGTATCATAATATATAAAAACTAATTAAATTATTGCTATAATATATTATAACAAATTAAAATAGACGTATAATGGATCAGCACCATATCTATTCATTTTATAACAAATTATAACATATTTTAAATATTGCATTATAGGTTATATTTCGTTATAATCATGGTATAATAGATTATAACATCTAATTCCCGTGGTATAATAGATTATAACAAATTATAACTTTGATATAATATATTATACAAATTATAATCTTATTAAAAAATAATAAAACAAATTGTAATAGAATATTACAAATTATGATCGTCATTAAAAATTACAATCATGGTTAAATAGATTTTTACATTTTATGAATGTGGTATAAAATATTAAAACTCATTTTAATCAAGATATCATAGGTTAATACAAATTGAAAAGAAACTAATTATCACCATGTTATAATAGATTATAATAAATTATAATCGTAGCAAAATATATAAAAGCTAATTAAATTATTGCTATAATAGATTATAACAAATTAAAATAGACGTATAGTGGATCAGCACCATATCTTTTAATTTTATTACAAATTATAACATGTTACAAATATTGCATTATAGATTATAACACATTTAAATCATGGTATAATAGATTATAAAATATTGTACCCGTGGTATAACAGATTACAACAAATTATAACTATGATAAAATATATTATAACTAATTTTAATTTTGATATAATATATTATAACAAATTATAATCTTAGAAAAAAAGATTAAAACATATTATAACAGAATATTACAAATTACGATCGTCATTAAAAATTATATTTATGATGTAAAAAATAATAATCATATTTAAAAGATTACAACGAATTATGATGGTCGTTTAAAAGATTACAACGAATTATGATGGTCGTACAAATTTATAATCATTATAACAAATTTTAATAGTAGCATAATACATAAAAACTAATTATAATCATGCTATAATAGATTATAATAAATTAGAATGACGTATAATAGAACTGCACCATATTAAATCGTTAAATAATAAATTATTACAACTTATAATTATTGCAATATAGATTATAACAAATTATAATCAAGGTAAAATAGATTATAACAAATTATAACCGTGGCATAATGAATTATAACAAATTATAATCGTATAACTTATTATAATCATAGTATAAAAGATTATAGGATATTATAACCATGGTATAATAGATTATTATACATTATTACCGGTGTTTAATATATTATAACAGATTGTAATCTTGGTATAGTATATTACAACAAATTATAATCTTGATAAAATAAATTAAAACAAATTATAATCGTAGTAAAAAATGATATTACAACCCAGTCGGCAAAAAAAATCAGACCTGACATACTGCTGACTCGCCCTTTATAAAATTGCTGACATCTTCATAGAATTTTTCAAAATGTCATAAATGACATGTCAGCAGTTGGTCAGCGGTTGTTTATTCTTAGTGGCCACCGATACTGGTGGACACTGCTGACCAACTGCTGACATGTCATTGATGACATTTTGAAAAATTGTATGAAGATGTCAGCGATTTCATAAAGGGAGTGTCAGCAGTATGTCAGGTGTAACATTATTTTGCCAACTGGGAAATTATGATATGACTCAATTTTTTTTATGATTATAACAATTATAAAACATTATAATAACGATATAAACGTAAAAATTAAAATCGAGGTAGAGTAAAAATTAAAATTGTGGCCATTGAGATTGAATTCATTGGAATTGTATAATAGATTATACAATTGCAGTATAAGATTTTAACAAATCATTTATAGCTAGATATAACCCTGGCAAAAAAAAATTATAACAATTAATTGTCATAATATGTATGAGAAAAAATACAATCGTGATATAATTTTGTATAAAAAATTATAATTGTTATATAACAACTAATTATAAAATCTCAATCCAGTTATAATAAATTATAACACATTATAAACAAAGCATTATGATTCGTAACAATTTATAATGGTTATATAACAGTTAATAACAAAATACAATCTAGTTATAACAAATTATAAAAAAATGTTATCGTTATAAAATATTTTATACCAACTTATAGTCCTTATATAACAGTTACTAACAAGTTATAATCTAGTTATAATAAATTATAACAAATTAAAATCCTGCTATGATTACAAATTATTACTGGGGTATAATAGATTATACCAACTTATAACAGTGGTGTAAAATATTACATCAAATTACAATCTTGATAAAATAAATTAAAACAAATTATAATCGTAGTAAAAAAGCATACAACAAATTATGATCGGCATAAAAAATGTTATTTATGATATAATAGTTTATAACAATTATAAAAAATTATAATAACGATATAAACGAACAAATTAAAATCGAGGCAAATCTAAAATTAAAATTTCGGCCATTGAGATTATTACAATTCATTGATTAAATCAAATTACAATTGCAGTATAACACATTATAACAAATTATATATAGCCAGATCTAGCCACGGTAAAAAATATTATAACAATTTATTGTCATAATATATAACAAAAAATACAATCGTGATATAATTTTGTATAACAAATTATAATTGTTATATAACAACTAATTACAAAATCACAATCCTGTAATAATAAATTATAACAAATTACTTATAAACATACTATTATATATTTTGAGGATGTTTATTCTGGCTCGAGGTCATTATTTTCTTTACTAATTAAAACCATGATATTCTCATAGTATAATTTTCAAGAAAATTATTTTTTTGTTTTAAATTTATTTATGTTGGTCATTTTTGCAAGACTTAATCGACACGTGTTTCGGAATTTGTCAAGATTCCATTGCCAAGATTATTTAGCAAAAATAGAAACGAAATTCCGAAACACGTGTCGATTAAGTCTTGCAAAAATGACCAACATAAACAAATTTAAAACAAAAAAAAATAATTTTCTTGAAAATTATACTATGAGAATATCATGGTTTTAATTAGTAAAGAAAATAATGACCTCGAGCCAGAATAAACATCATCAAAATATAATATTTTAAAGGTCGAATAAAACAATTTTTATTTTTTTAATAAAAATTAATCAGAATTTGAACATAGTATTATACTTTATAACAATTTATAATGGTTATATAACAGTTAATAACAAAAAACAATCCAGTTATAATAAACTATAACAAATTTTTATCGCAATAAAATATATTATAACAACTTATAGTCGTTGTATAACAGTTAAAACCAAATTATAATCTAGCTATAATAAATTATAACAAATTATAATCGCGGTATTTTAAGATTTGATAAATTGGAACTTTTCATTATAAAATTTTAACATACCGCCCATTCTAAAGTAGGTAATACAAACATCACGATTTTTTCATTGTTGTAAAGATATTTAAATAAAACACCACCTGTCTGTCTTTAGTGAATGACAATCGTAAGCAAATAAAGCATCTTTAATTAAAAAATTCAATTTTAACAAAAAAATAATTTTAAGTTAATCAATGACAAGTGTTTAGCTGTCATGTAAATACAAATTTTCATTTAAAATGTAAAGACTGTGCCAAAAACTGTCTTCCCCTTAATTGTAATAAGAAAAAAGTTTGTATTTCAAATTGCCATATATATAAAAATATATCTCTTTCATTCCGTTATCTGTCTATTTCCGACATTTTAGCTCAATTCAACATAAGTTCAGAGATTTAAAAAATTGGTTGCCTACTTTTAGGTATAACTATGTATAAATAATTTGTTTAGTTTTTATTTACCAAACTCCGTTTTTTTAATATTTTCGATTTTTATAAATCATTTTGAATATATTGTGATTTTCCCCTTAAATATTTTTTATATTTTAAAAAAATACTTTTACGACTTCATTTTATTACTATTTTTGCGATATTTTTTAACTACAAGTTATAAAGCATACTTTAAGGATTTTTAAACCTTCTTAAAAATATTTGCATATTTTGCTTTATTTAAAAATGTAAAAAAAGAAAACTATATACTTATTCTCTTTACTTAAATTTTTACTACAAGTAATAATTTTTTTTATGTAAAACAATCTCTTTTATTAGACCATTCAACCAAAAAATACAAAAAAAAAAAACTTGTAGAGAAAATGTCAAGGCTTTTGAACAAGAAAAAACAAAAATCATACTTAATGAAATACATAAAAACCTCTTTCATATCTACATGGAAGTATATACTTTTGTTAAAATACGATAAACTCTTTATATATGCGAATTTTCGTAAAATCTGTTATATCAACTTAAATAATGGATTTTAGGTTACGGCTTAAGTAAAGTATAATTAGAAATTATTTTGTTGTTTTCTTGTTTTAATTCAAACCTTAAGGGTTGTTAATTTTCAGTTATTTATAGTTTACTGTACTAAACATGAGTATATGGAGTGTATGTGTGTAGAGTCTTCTCATATAATGATATACTATCACTGTTCAATGATTTTAAGTTATTTGTATTTTTAACTTTAAGACAAACAAAGTGTGTAGCTAGTACTTAAAAAAACAGAAAGGAACAACCTTTCTTATAATAAATTATAACAAATTAGAAAAGTGCTATAATAAATTATAACAAATTCTAACGGATGTACAATGTATTATAACAAATTATAATTGTAGCATAATTTATTTTAACACACTTTAAAAGCGGAATTATATGCTACAATCGCTTTTATAGTGAAATAATAAATATTATAAAATTATAATAAATTCTAATCCTGAAATAATATATTATAACACCTTATAATTGTGATATAATATATTATAACACATTATAATCGTTATATAATAAATTATAACACTTTATAATCGTTGTGTAATATTTTCTAACTAATTATAATCATGATATTATGTATTATAACACATTATAATCGTGAAATAATATATTATAACACATTTTTATCATAATATAATATATTATAACACGTTATAATCGTGGTATATCTTTTAAAATAAATTATAATCGTGAAATTATGTATTTCAACTATTTCTAATAGTAAAACAATATATTATAACACATGATAATTGTGATATAATATATTATAACAATTTATAATCGTTATAAATTATATTTTTAACACATAATAATCGTGATATCATATATTATTACGAAAGATAAACTTGATATAATTTATTATAACACATTATAATCGCAATATCATAAATATTAAAAAAAAAATTATAAAAATTTCTTTAAATATTCTAAAATACAAATTCTCAGATTTGGTAAAAGATTTTTTATTGAAAAAGTTCATAAATAAATTTTTTACAGATCTTTTTAGTTTTTTTCCATATGTTTCGTACAGAATTAAAAGAAAATTCTGAGCTCTAGAGCTATGCCTTTTACCGAAAAATTCTCAGCTTTAAAGTATGTTTCTAATCAGGTAAATTTTCTGTTCTTGTTATTAATGGAATTTCAATTTAAGGGTCCTGGTTTGTTCCTCCCTGCATTTGCGTACCAAAAAAATACCAAACATACCATACATACATAGTCTCTACTTTATTAAATCTAAACAATGACCACCACTCTTTTTTTTTTCTATACACATACAAAAATATTGTATACAAAAGTGAAGTACAAAATATACAAAACAAAAAAAAAATTGGAAGTGTAATTTGATACTTGGCAATATACTTAAGCTTCTTGTTTATACACATGATGACAGTTAACTACTTAAATTTTATACACCCAACAACATAAGAAGGCACTCGAAATTAAAAGTTAGAAGGATTTAAAGAATATGAATTGAAAAACTAAACAAACTGGGTTTTGTAAAATTTTAACCCTGCAGTTCAGATGGGGTGGACCAGCCAAGGCTTTTTCTTTTTACTAGTTCGTAAAAATATACTGACTCAAAAGAAATACATTCTTGATTATTATAAAAAAAATATAATCATGGTAAAATATTTAATAACATATTCTAATTGTGTTATAATAGTTTATAAATTATTATAATCGTGGTATAATATATTATAACAAATTAAAATCGTGACCTAATATATTATAACACATTATAATCGTCATGTACTATATTATAACACATTATAATAGTGATTTAATAGATTATATCAAATTATGCGACTTAATTTATTATAACACATTATAAACGTGATATAAAATATTATAACTTATTATAACCGAGGTATTATGTTTTATAACAAATTATAATCGTGATATTAAATTTTATAACACATTTTATAATTGATATAATATTTTGAAACACATTATAATTGTGTTTCAATGTTTTATAACAAATTATAATAGTAAAATTAATAATTGTAAAACATTATAATTATGACAAAATATATTTTAATGCATTATTTTCGCGATTTAATATATAATAACCCATTGGTGATATAAAATATTATTAACACATAATAACAGTAATATTATTGATGATATCATATTCTAATCGAGAAAAAATATATTATAGCGCACAATAATCGTGATATAATATATTACAACACATTAAAATAGTGGTATAATATTTTATAACAGATTAAAATCGTGATATAATATATTATAACACATAATAATATTGGTATAATATTTTCTTACAATTTATAATCGTGATTTGATATTTTATAACACGTTATAATCATGATGTTATATATTATAACAAATTATAAAAATGATTTAATATATTATAACCCATAATAATAACGACAAAATTTTGTATAACACATTATATACGTAATATAATATATTATAACTCATTATAACCGTGGTATAATATTTAATAACTAATTATAAACATGGCATACTATACTATAGCACATTTAATCATGACATTGTATTTTATAACACATTTTAATAGTGATATAATTTTTAAAAACATATTTTAATAGTGTTTTAATGTTAAACAACAAATCTTAATAGTGACATTATTAATTGTAACACATTATAATGGTAATAAAATATTTTTTAGGCATTATTTTCGCGATGTTATTTATAACAACCCATTATAATTGTGGGATGATATATTATAACACATTATAAGAGTAATATTATTTATTATAACACTTTATAACCGTTATAAAATATATTACTTCCCATTATAATTCTGATATAATATATTAGAACGTATTATAATTGTGGTATAATATATTATAACAAATTATAATCGTGATATAGTATATTATGGTTTAATGTAATATATAAAAGTACATTATAATCAAGATATAATATTTTATAACACATTATAATCGTGATCTTATATATTATAACACAATATAATGGCATCAAAATTTATTATAACTCGATATAAATGTGATATAATATATAATTACTTATTGTAACCGTTGTATAATATTTTATAACAAATTATTATAATCGCAATATTATATACTGTTACACATTATAATCCTGATATTATATTTTACAACACATTTTAATTTATAAAAACATGTTTTAATTATGTTTTAATGTTTGACAACAGATCATAATAGTGATAATTATAATTGTAACACATTTTAATCGTGAGAAAATAAATTTTAATATATTATAATCGCGATGTTGTATATTATAAAACATTATAATGGTGCTGTAATAAATTATGACAAATTAAAATACTGATATTTTTTGATCACTATAAATTATAATCGTGCTATAAAATGTTATAATGCATTATAATCATGTTATAAAATATTATAACACAATATAATTGTGGTAGAATATTTTATAACATATTATAATCGTAATATAATATTTTATGACAGGTTATAATGGAAATATAATATATTATAACACATTATCGTAGTAGTAAAATATTTTGTAACAAATTTTATAAGTGATAAAAGATATTCTAATACATTATAATGGTGGTATAATATCTTATAACAAATTGTAAACGTAGTATAATATTTTATTACAAATTATAATAATGTAACAAATTATAACAAATAATAGTGATATTTTTGATTACTACTTACACATTATAATCGTGTTATAAAATGTTACAGTGCATTATATTCGTAATATAAAATGTTTTAACACATTATAATAGCGGTAGAATATTTTATAGCATATTGTAATTGTAATATAATATTTAATGAAAGGTTATAATCTAAATATAATATATTATAACACATTATCGTAGTGGTAAAATATTTTGTAAAAAATTTTATAACTGATATAAGATATTCTAATACATTATAATGGTGGTTTAATATTTAATAACAACTTAGTAACGTGGTTTAAAATTTTACATCAAATTATAATAATGTAACAAATATAACAACTAATAGTGATATTATTGATTACTACTTATACATTATAATCGTGTTATAAAATGTTATAATGCATTATAATCGTGTTATAAAATATTATAACACAACATTATAGTGGTAGAATATTTTATAACATATTATAATCGTAATATAATATTTTATGACAGGTTATAATCGAAATATAATATATTATAACACATTATCGTAGTGGTAAAATATTTTGTAACAAATTTTATAACTGATATAAGATATTCTAATACATTATAATGGTGGTATACTATTTTATAACAACTTATAAACGTGGTATAATATTTTATTACAAATTATAATAATGTAACAAATTATAACAAATTATAACAAATAATAGTGATAGTATTGATTACTAATTACACATTATAACCGTGTTATAAAAAAATATAATGCATTATAATCGTGTTATAAAATATTATAACACAATATTATAGTGGTAGAATATTTTACAACATATTGTAATTGTAATATAATATTTTATGACAGGTTATAATAAAAATATAATATATTATAACACATTATCGTAGTGGTAAAATATTTTGTAACAAATTTTATAACTGACATAATATATTATAATATATTAAAAGGGTGACATAATATTTTATAACAAAATGTTAACGTGGTATAATATTTTATTACAAATTATAATAGTGTAATAAATTATAACAAATAATAGTGATATTATAGATAACTACCTACACATTATAATCATGTTATAAAATGTTAGGTTAGGTTGGATGGGCGCTCGCCATTTGGCGAGTTCACTCGGAGGCCATAAGGCCCATTGTGATTCCCCTAATCATATTCCCCCTCTCTCTCCCTAATATAAAATTCTATCTTTTAAACCACCCCGTTTCCCTGAGGTATTCCGCTAGAGACGTCAATGAGACACCGCTTAGGCAGTCTAGGTCATCGAAAAATCTTTGCCCTAAATGCTTAAGGCGGCTCCTCATCAGACCCGGACATTCGCATAGCAAGTGCTTCACTGACTCCTCTTCCTCCACTTCCCCACAGCTCCTACAATAGTCCCTATCAGAAATTCCCATACGCACGGCCATTTGGCCAATCATACAGTGTCCTGTAAGTACTCCAACTAATAGGCTAACCGTCCGTTTGCTAAAAGTAAGAAGACATTTTGTCCTCTTAGGATTCGGCAATGGCCACAGGGTTCTAGATATCCTGCACGTAGTCAGTGATGTCCACCTATCCTTCATACTATTCTCAGATATCCTATCAATTTCGTTCATCAATTCTACTATAGGAACCGAGATGTCAGGTTCTACACGTTCCCCCACCGATTCAGAGCCCTTCCTCGCACACTCATCAGCCAATTCGTTCCCAGCGACCCCACTGTGGCCTGGGACCCAAATTAGCCTGACTGTGTGCTGACCGATTCGACGAAGCGATTGTATACAATTCAAAACTATTCCCGATTTTACAGTATTTGACTCTAAGGCCTTCAGAGCTGCGAGACTATCCACGAAAATGTTAATGACGCAAGGACGAAGATCCCTTGCCATAATTAACTGCGCAGCTTTGTCAATTGCAAGCACCTCAGCCTGGAACACACTACACTTATCCGGAAGCCTCAATGAGACCCCGATTTCGAGGCATTCAGAGTAGACTCCCGAACCCGTACCCATCTCCATTTTCGATCCGTCCGTAAAGATTGAGATCGCATTCTCTGTAATAACAGAGTTTTCCGCCCAGTCTTCTCTAGTCGGTATTTGGACTTCGAAGGTTCTGTCAAAGTTCGTCTGTGGTGAGATATAGTCGGTTCTCTGTTCCAGTTCCGTTCCGCCCACCGTTCTTAATATAGTCGAGTGTCCCCAAGAGCGTTGCTTAAGCATTTGCGACTCTCTTAACCTGAGAGCCGATTTTGCTGCTGTGCTCTTGACGTAAATATCCACGGGCTGAATGTTTAGTATCACTTCCAAACCCGCCTGGGGTGCTGATCTAATAGCACCAGTGATACCCACACACGCCAGTCGCTGTACCTTCTGTAGATTGCAGAGATATGATTTCTTATCCACTGCTTTCCACCACACAAGGGCACCATAGGTAAGTATTGGTCTAATTATCGCACCATACATCCAGTGTATGATATACGGTTTTAAACCCCACCTTCTCCCGAAAGTTCTTCTGCAGGTGTAAAAAGCGCATAACGACTTTTTCATCCTTTCCTCTGTGTTTCTTTTCCAAGAAAGCTTTGAGTCCAGGATCACACCCAGGTATTTCGCCTCATTGGATAGCTCCAGGGTGATTCCATCTAATTTGGGAAGGACAAACCTGTCTATCTTAGTCCTCTTCGTGAACAAGACGAGTTCGGTTTTGGCGGGATTGACTCCCAGACCGTTGTCCCTTGCCCACTTTGA
The DNA here is from genome assembly GCA_963921195.1 of Pegoplata infirma. Classification (NCBI taxonomy): domain Eukaryota; kingdom Metazoa; phylum Arthropoda; class Insecta; order Diptera; family Anthomyiidae; genus Pegoplata; species Pegoplata infirma. Next base: position 207,949,861 of record OY992539.1, on the reverse strand, counting down.
GAGTATCTTAAGCGCTGATTCCATTAGTTCACTAATCGTTGGTAAAAACTTACCTCTTATTAGGATCACAACATCATCAGCGTAAGCAACCGCCTTGATACCCATTTCGTTAAGTGACTCGAGGATTTCATTTATTACAAGATTCCACAGAAGAGGAGAGATGACTCCTCCTTGTGGAGTGCCCCTTGTAACTATTTTCCTCGCCTCACCATCACCTATCTTCGAGTTAATTGCCCTGCTTTTCAGCATGTTGCCCGTCCATGAGGTAATCTGTGTGTCCGTGCCCGTATTCTGTAGGGCATTAAGAATAGATGATATTTTGACATTGTTGAACGCACCTTCCACGTCCAAAAATGATGCCAAAACATACTCTTTTCTGTGAAGAGTGTCCTCAATCAGCCCGACAACGTCGCTTAAAGCCGTTTCAACAGACCTACCTTTAAGATAGGCGTGTTGGGCCACGCTGAAATTGTCTGATGTGAGGGTACTTTTCACATAGACATCTACCAGTCTTTCCAGTGTTTTCAATAAAAACGATGACAGACTGATAGGTCTGTAGTCCTTTGCGGTACTGTGGTTTATCTTTCCCGCTTTGGGGATAAAGACCACCCTTACCTCCCTCCATTCGGAGGGTATATACCCCGATGCCAAGCTACCCATAAAAATACGTAGTAGCCATGGCATGATTATCCCGAGGGACTCCTGCAAGAGTGCCGGAAAAATACCATCAGGCCCTGCCGATTTGTAGGGCTTGAAGGAGTGGACCGCCCACGTTATCTTGCGTTCGTCCACCACTGTCTTGATGAAATCATTTACCGGAATTGTAGTCGGTGAAAGTGTACCCGAAGGAATATTTCTTTTCACCTCGTCACTGCAACCCGGAAAATGGGTGTCCATCAGAAGTTCAATGGTTTCCTGACTGCTTTCTGCAAAGGATCCGTCTGGCTTATAAAGAAATCCCGATACACTGGGAGCTTTGTTATAATGCATTATAATCGTGATAAAAAAATTTATAAAACATTGTAGTAGTGATAGAATATTTTATAACATATTATAATCGTAATATAATATTTTATGTCAGGTTATAATCGAAATATAATATATTATAACACATTATCGTAGTAGTAAAATATTTTGTAACAAATTTTATATCTGATATAAGATATTCTAATACATTATAATGGTGGTATAATATTTAAAAAAAACTTATAAACGTGATTTAGTATTTAATTACAAATTATAATAATGTAACAAATTATAACAAATAATAGTGATATTATTGATTACTACTTACACATTATAATCGTAATATAAAATTGTATGACACATTGTAATAGTGATAGAATATTTAATAACATATTATAATCATAATAAAATATTTTATGACAGGTTATAATCGAAATATAATATATTATAATACATTATCGTGGTGGTTAAATATTTTGTAACAAATTTTATAACTGATATAAGATATTGTAATACATTATAATGGTGGTATAATATTTAATAACAACCTATAAACGTGGTATAATATTTTATTACAAATTATAATAATGTAACAAATTATAGCAAATAATAGAGATATTATTGATTACTACTTACACATTATAATCATGATATAAAATGTTATAATGCATTATAATCGTGTTATAAAATATTATAACACAATATTATAGTGGCAGAATATTTTATAACATATTATAATCGTAATATAATATTTGATGACAGGTTATAATAGAAATATAATATATTATAACACATTATCGTAGTGGTAAAATATTTTGTAACAAATTTTATAACTGATATAAGATATTCTAATACATTATAATGGTGGTATAATATTTAATAACAATCTATAAACGTGGTATAATATTTTATTACAAATTATAATAATGTAACAAATTATAAAAAATAATAGTGATATTATTGATTACTACTTACACATTATAATCGTGTTATAAAATGTTATAATGCATTTATAATCGTGATACAAAATGTTATAACACATTATAATAGTGGTAGAATATTTTATAACATATTATAATCGTAATATAATATTTTATAACACGTTATAATCAAGATATAATATATAAAAATACCTTAAAGTCATGGTATAGTATTTTATAACATATTATAATCCTGATATAATATATTATAATACATTATAATGGTGATATAATATTTAAAACAATTTGAAAATGTGGTATAATATTTTATTACAAATTATACTAGTGTTATAATATATTATAACACATTATGATCGTGGCTTGGTATAACTTAATTTTTAGTGCAATTTTAAGTAAATTCGTCAGTAAAGAACCATTAATTAAACTAAAAGTTTTTCTAAAGCTCCCAATTTCAGCAAACCAAAGTTATTTTACGAACTTATTTTTCTAGTGTATTAACTAGCAACATACAATACCTTCTCTTTTTTTTTTTTTGTTTAGCTGTTTGTCAGTATATTCCATACAAAACAGTACTTTATTTTATTTGAGAAGTTATAAGGTTTCTTTAGAGAAAACTAAAAACAAAAAGATTTTTTTTTTTAAATATTTCTATACAAAAAAAATATATAAAAAAGCAAAAATCTAAATAAAGGAAGGAACTTCATTGTAAAGACAACAAGAGAAAAAAAAATCCAGAAAAAAAAATTACAAATAATACTGTGTTAAATCCCTTAAGACGTCATAATAAAACAACACTCAAGTCTTGTTAACACCTGCTGTGATTCTTGCACAATGTTACATTGAGTTAGTTGTTGCTTTTTCTCTAGAACAAACCAGCCTTTTTTCTGTGTATTCTTGTTCCTTTTTTGGGGTCTTCCTTTAATAATGAAGTGACCCACCATATATAAAGCAAATATTGTTTTTTTTTTTAATACCAATGTTTTGTGTCATGTCTTGTCATTTTACTTCCTTTTTCAATTAACAGCCTATTTGGGAATAATTGCCATGAAGTGTATATATTCTTTAAGGACTCCTGCTTCAAACAGGAAATTATTATAATTTTTTGTTGTCTCTTCATATTTTTTTTTCTTTTTGAATTGGAAGTGTGATATTTTTTTTTTTAATAATTAATTTAATAAAAAACATGACTAATATTTAATTAAAACAGATGTTTTTTTTACACAAAAAGGTAAATTTGTCGTATTTGTCAAAAGGAAGTTATGATAATTTAGTGCTATAAAGATTTTTATACTTTAATTAACTCTTTGAGAACTTAGTTAAGTGTAAAATGATTTTTTAAATTAAAATTTTGTGAAATTCTAAACCTCAATTGAAAAATCTGTAGTGTAGAAACGAAGTATTAAAAAAAATAATTGCACACCCCTAAAACTGTGCTTTTATTTTTTACTATTTTTTTCTCCTAAAAGCTCCTTACACAAATTGTCATTTAGTTTTAGTATTGCTTGTTACTTGTTATCAACTTGACAGTTATCCATCTATGGGTTCTTGCATTTAGAATAGGATTTTTTTCTTCTTGTGTTTATTTCTTCTTGCGTATATTTTTCTTGACTTTTGAAAAAAACACTTGCTCATACATGAGACATGACAAAGTAATGAAGGCTCAAAACCCCAAAATAGTGTTGTCACTTTTCTAATACTTTGTAAATGGACAAAAATTCATGAATAAAGGCTAAATTGTGTTAAATAAGAAATGGGGAGAAGGAAAGCTAATAGGGATTTCTCCTAAAATTGGTTTGATTTAATGATTTACAAATTTGGACGAATAAAATCTTTTTATTATAACCTCAAATCTGCTTCAAATACTTTTAGATCCATAAATTGAGAATTAATGATTTATATTAAGGGGGCTCCTGAAGGTTAGTTGGTAGCGTGCTGGTCTATTAAGCAGATGGTCGTTGGTTCGATTCCCACCAGAACCATTGGTCGACTTCGCTACAACGAGACGAGGGGCATTGTTTTCATTTCACGGTTAGGTTACAATTATTAAAAGCATGTTTTCTCGTGTAAAAATCGATAAGATCTTATCAGATCTCCTTTTATCTGATAATATATGACTGTATCTGATTGTATATAATAAAATCAATTTGATCATATATAATAAAATGTCAATTTTGTGTCAATTTTGACTAAATCCGAGATACAATAAGATCTCGATTTTGGCCATTTCAGTTATAATTATATTCAATCAGATACGATCATATATAAGTAAATATAAACAGATCAGATAAGATCTAACACATTTTTAAACGGGTTGTTATTAAATAATTAACAATAGTTTTGTATTAATGTTTTGCTAACTATACTTTAAATTGTTAAAATTTTAAAATATTTAGAAAACTTTAATTTATTTATAAAAAAATCCTCAATCTTATCTTAACATACCTTCCCTTTATTTTTCTTTTGCAAAACGTCTGCAGAGACTTTACTGAAATTTTTGGCAAAGAAAAAACATTTTTTTATGCATTACATTTTACACAAAAGCATATTTTTGGAACTAAAGTTCATAAGGAAAAGAGAAAAAAAAATTTAAAAAAATAATGGGAAAAATGTCAGTTAAGTGTTTATTCAAACGTAGACAAAGTCATGTTACTTTTTGGTTAACAACTGATGCAAACAGATGAGAACAGTACAGAAGTGCTGTTCCTCATATGAAAAGCAGTAAAGTGTAACCAACAAAATTTAAAAAGAGTTTAAAATTTAAATAGGATTTTTTAAAGAAATTTAATTTTATAAATAAAAAAGTTTCTTACAAAAAATTGGGTAAATTTAAGCAAATTGTGTAATTCTAAGTAAAATTTTTTGAAAATTTCCCAATTTATAGTAAAATATTAATGGAATATGTGAAAATTTACACAATTAATAGTAGAAAACTGTACTCTATTAATAAGAGCGTAATGTAAATCCAAAATTTCTCTTTTAGAAAGTGTCCTAAGCTTAAGGGCTTACAATTTTTCAAAGAACACCTTTTGAAGAATAACTTAAATTTGGTTTGGTTTCTAACAAAATTCCTGAGAACAGCATTTGAAACGGAGCTTTAATTTGTTCTTGGTTTAACAAAGTTTCTTAAAATACCTACAACTAACGCAGCCTTTTGGTGAAGACATATTATAATTATAACATATTATAATTTGTTATAATAAAATATGCTGCGATAAATAATAATAATATGATGCTCCTTTTGGAGAAGACATATTATAATTTGTTATAATAAAATATGCTGCCTTTACAATTTGTTATAATTTTTTATAATAAGGTTATAATTTGTTATAACAAATTATACCACAATTAAAATAAGTTTTGATATATTATAACACGATTATAATTTGTTATAAAATATTATTTCAAGGTAATAATTTGTTATAAACTGTTATACATCTATTACAATATTCTACTATGTCATTGGAGAACACCTATCGCAGCGTTTACGAGAAGACATATTATAATTATTACATATTATTATTTGTTATAATAAATTATGCTGAGATTACAATTTGATATAATTTTTTTATAATAAAGTTATAATTTGTTTTAACGAATTATACTTCAATTATAATAAGTTTTAATATATTATAACACGTATATAATTTGTTATAAAATATTATTTCAAGGTAATAATTTGTTATAACCTGTTATACAGTTATTATAATATTCTATTATGTTATTGGAGAACATCTAGAACTAGCGCAGCCTTTTAGAGAAGACATATTATAATTATAACATATTATAATTATAACATATTATAATTATAACATATTATAATTTGTTATAATAAATTATGCTACGTTAACAATTTGTTATAGTAGTATTTTTTTTATAATAAGGTTATAATTTGATATAACAAATTATACCACAATTATAATAGGTTTTAATATATTATAACACGATTATAATTTGTTATAAAATATTATTTCAAGGTAATAATTTGTTATAACCTGTTATACATCTATTATAATATTTTATTATGTTATTGGAGAACACCTAAAACTACCGCAGCCTTTTACAGAAGACATATTATAATTATAACATATTATAATTTGTTATATTTTTTTTTATAATAAGGTTATAATTTGTTATGACGAATTATACCACAATTATAATAAGTTTTTAAATATTGTAACACGATTATAATTTGTTATAAAATATTATTTCAAGGTAATAATTTATTATAATCTGTTATACATCAATTATAATATTCTATTATGTTATTGGATTCTATTGTGTTATTGGAGACCACCTGGAACTAGCGCAGCCTTTCAGAGAAGACATATTATAATAAAAACATATTATAATTTGTTATACTAAATTATGCTGCGATTACAATTTGTTATAACTTTTTTTTATAATAAAGGTTATAATTTCTTATAAAGTATTATTTCAAGGTAATAATTTGTTATAACCTGTTATACATCCCCAGTCTGCACAGTTTCGAGGCGACAATTTTTTCGAAGTTTTTTTCGAGGCTTTTCCGCAATAACGATTCGAAGTCGATATTATATACAGTCGATATTTTAACGTTTCTCGAACTCATATTTTTATTGAAAAACTAATCGATTTCGAAATGATTTCCAATCTACATTTTAGGAATTCTCGTATTTGTTGTTCCATAAAAAAATATTTATTTTCAATATAACATCGAGTTTTAGTTTTATTAAATTTTACAAAAATTCCACAAATTTTACTTTTATTATTAAAAAAAAATAATATCTAACACTAGAACAATAAAAAAAAAATAAAAAAAAAAATCCGCGACCGGGGTTTGAACCAAGGCCAAAAACCCACAAATCATAAGCTGCCGAACCTGCTAACCAACTAGGCCATACACAACTTGAAATTTGTTTGTACTAATATTTATTTTGAAATATAAATATTTTCAAATTGGGAGAAGTATGTCAAAACCAAATAAAATGAATATAAAAACAGGGTAATTCAAATAAAAATACAAATTATAATTTAAGGGCAATTCAAATAATAATAAAAAAAATTCAAATTTTAGTAAAAGTAATTTTAAAAAACTACTTTTATTATCAAACTTTGGCTGAAGGAGTAAGGCGTTCAACCAGTAAACTGGGAGTTCTGAGTTCAAATCTCAAGTGAGGTAGATAAAAATAGTAATTAGTAAAAATTAAATTTAAAGAATAAATAAATTAAATTAGTAAAAATTAGTTAATTGTAGGTAAGTATTTTTTTTTAATTCTTACCGTTTTTAAAGATATTAACTAAATTATTAAAAAACAAATGTATCGAAATTCATGAAATTTTTCGATTAAAAATCGAATCGAATCCTGTACCAATACTCGATTCTATATCACCTTGCATGCCACATAGGAAAACACGCTTTATATCGACATTATATAGAACTCGATATCGATGAAATTCTTAGAGAAAATGAGTCTTTTTCGTATCGATATCGACTCATTTTGCATACTGGGTCTATTACAATATTCTATTATGATATTGCATTCTATTATGTTATTGGAGACCACCTAGAACTAGCGCAACCATTTAGAGAAGATATGTTATAATTATTACATATTATAATTTGTTATAATAAATTATGCTGAGATAACATTTTGTTATAATTTTTTTATAACAATGTTATAATTTGTTATAAAATATTATTTCAAGGTAATAATTTGTTCCAAACTGTTACAAATCTATTATAATATTCTACTATGTTATTGAATTTGGAAATTATATTATTTAATTATAATTAAATTAAACTTCTTTTATTATATCATATTGTTATTTAAATTATTGTATAAATTGACATTATACTTATATTATGCCGCAAATAATAATTGTTATAAAATATTATACTACGATTATTATTTGTTATAAAATATTAAGCCACGATTATAATTTGTAAAAATATTTTTTGCACTATTATAATTTCATTTAATGTAATATAAAACTGTTATAATTTGAAATAAAATATTATACCACGATTATAATTCATTATAATATATAATACTACGATTATAATATTTTATGATATTTCTAATAAAAATTAGAATTTGATATAATTTATTATAACGCGTTTTTAAATAAGTAGTTATATTTATTGTACTACGATTATAATTTGTTAAATTGAATACAATTTGTTATAACATAATTATAGTTTGTTACAATACATTACGCCAAGATTATAATCTGTTATATTATTTTTTATCTGAATTATAATGCGATATAATTTATTATAATCTGTTATAACATATTATACTATGATAACAATTTCTTAAAATATATTATAACAAGATTATAATTTAATATAATATTTTATGCCTAAATTATAATTTGTTATAATTAATTATACCGGGATCATAAATTGTTTTATCAAACGATGTTTATACCCTACACCACTCTGTGGTACAGGGTATAATGAGTTTGTGCTGATGTTTGTGACTACCCGAAATATTGGTCCTAGACCTACCTTCAAGTATACCGATCGACTCAGAATTACTTTTTGAATCGATTTAGCTATGTCCGTAAGTTCGTCTGTCCATCTATCGGTTTAAGCACGATACAGGTCGCAATTTTCAATCAATTAACTTGAAATTTGAACTTATGCATCTTTTGGCCCAAGGACGAATCCTATTGAAATTGGAGAAAATCGGTCCGTGGTAAGACCTAGCCCCCATACAAACGCTCCCTTTGGATTCGGCTTAAATGTCTCTAATAACCATATTATAATAGATATCACTTTGAAATTTGGCAGGTAATCAAATTTTGTATGCACGAATCACCATTCCAAATTTCAAACGAATCAGGTTAGTCCTTCTGGTAGTCCCCATACAAACCACCCTCCCGATATTCACATAATTCTCTCAAAATTCATAAAAATGGAAATATTTGATAAAAATTTTATTTTTAGGTGTTAAACATGTACTGAAGTAACCTTATCAAATCGGAATATAATTGGACCATTTTTGGACTTAGTCCCCCATATAAAAATTTCGACCGACATTCAGTTAAATTGGTCTATTGACAAAAAAAAATTATCTAATTCCACTCAAATTTAATCTGTGTGTGTTTTCTACACTAAATAATGATCTAACAAAAGACAGACCCAATCGGTCCATGTTTGGACTTGGGACCCATTTTCCAGAAAACACTGGTGTAGGGTATCATGTGGTATATAACTTTCTTCCTTGTTTTTTTTTTTTTAAATATGTATACAGCTTTTGGAATTTTTGTAAAAATAAGTAAATCAAAGAAGTTAAATTTCAGTAATAAATTCAGTAGCACTAAATAAGGTCTTCTTTAAAATTTAAAAGTATTATAGATATTCTCCAAATTTAACTCATTTTTTAAATTATTTGAAATTTTCAACCAGCGATCACAATTTTTTTATAGCATTCTATATTATGCTACGATTATAATTTGTTAAGTATAATAAACTATAGGTACTACGATTATAATTATGTTATAATTTTTATTATCAAGATAATAATATAGTTATAATAAATTATATAACAATTATAATTCGTTATAATATATTATAACACAATTATAATTTGTTATAAAATATTATAACATGATTAAAATTTATTATAAAATATTATATATGATAACAATTTGTTATAATCTGTTATACATACATTATAATAGAAAAACAATTAAAAAGGTTTAACAAAAATTTAAAGTTTTTGCATAATTTAAATTTAATAATAAAATCTAGCATCAAAAAATTATATTCTTTAAAAGGCTCCTAGAGTTTTAAGACTTGAAATGTTTTTAGTAGCATTTTTTTCCAAAAGCCCAGCAAAAAAGTGAACACCATTTCTAACTGAAGTGCTTTATTAAAACCTCTGAAAAGGAAAGCAAATTCAAAAGAAATGTTAAAAAAAAACTACCAAAATATTTATGCTACCCCACGTTTAAAGAAACAAATCAACTCTCTAAATAACTTTTTAAATCGATTTTGCGATATCCATCCGTTAGGGCGATAGCACAATACAGGTCGCAATTATCAATAAATTTGTTTGAAATAAAAAACTTTTATAAGGGTTCAAGTTGAAAAAATGCAGAAGAAAAATTGAATTTCTAAAAATTATATACATTTCTGGTATTTCCCATACCGGTTTCAAACACCCCATTTAGTGTTATCATCAGTAAGGTTTTAAATGTCGGTTTGTCGTTTGTTTCTCTTGCTCCTAAGCTTGAAACTGAAAAAGTCGCTTATAATTTACTTCTGGTACAGGTTGCTGTTACTTTTTTAGCTGGGTAATAGATTTCAAATCAATATTAACTTTTAGACAGTGTAATTATTATCTGTATTTTATATTTTGTTGGCAAATATCAAAAAGTCAATGTTGCAGTTTAAACGTTCAAATGTTATAATAAAATTATAAATTAACATGACATTTAATTCAAATTAACATTGATTTGCTTTTACTGATACCATGAAATATGATATTTAAGTATAAAAAATACAATAATCCCAATGGCACATATCACTTAATAGTAGAGATGGGAAGGTGAGAGAATTAAAAAAAAAAATCCAACAGGGGAATATATTCCTAGCAAAATTTTCTATTTCAAACTATCGGTAGCAGGCAGAGTGCATTATCATATCAAAATATTCTAGAATCGAAGATTTTGTTTTAAAATTTTCACGAAAGAATTAATTGTTTAGAAGAGAAATTAGATTTTTTTTAGCAAATAATTTTACAAAAAAAAATGTTTTTTTCCTTGGAATATGTTCAAGAATCCATTGCAAGGTCGAGTGAAAATCAAAGAAACTGTCCTAATAGTAAATTTTCAATTTTCCACCCAATTTATTGGAGATTAAATCCGTCCCAACTAAAATAATGTCGGCGATTAAAAAGTTAATTGATCAAATTATTTCAATCAATAAAATTTAATTGTTTTTACTATTTTTTAATTGAATCAACAAAATAATTATTTGGTATTACTAATTTCTGTACTGTTTTTTAATGAATTATTTTTTTATTGTAATAATTATTTTTTAATCAAATCTCGATCTTTATTTTGTTTTTCTCGATATTTCCGAATTTAATATTTTCTCATGTATATTCTTCGTTTTTACAAATAACACTGTAAGTAGGTGAAAATGACACACCAAAACGCCGAGACACGTCAACCTAATTTTGGGCCGTAGAATCCAGTGCTGTACCCCGTTTTGAAAAGTTAGCTCAATATCCCGAGATATTTCGATTTTAAATTTGTAGTAGATTTAAGGCGATTTTTCATTTTATTCGAATGAAAAAGCTTAAAAAAATTATTAAAAACTTGTTATTTATCAAAATTTTTATCTAGGAAATAATGGACGTCCATTTTCAATCGGACATGCAGCAATACTTGCTCTTATTTTGATGAATTTTATAATTTTTTTGGATTTATGCAATTTTTACTCTTACATTTGCAAATTTAAAATCGAAATATCTCGTTATTTTGAGCTAACTTTTTAAAACGGAGTATACCACTGGATTCTATGACCCAAAAATAAGTTGGGGTGTCTCGGCGTTTTTGTGTGTCATTTCAAAAGTTTAAATTTTACTTACAGTGTAATTTACAAAATAAACTTTTATCACCAGCCCTTCACTGAATATCGACTCTTCATCACGAAATATCAATTTTTCTATTTCCTTTGCACTATAATATGATGATTAAATATAATTACTGATGTGGTTAGTGTAATTTTACTGCATTTGGTATATTACGTTAATTGAAAAAAATCAACACGTCAAGTGGGAAAAAGTAAAAATTATTAAATATGAAAAATGAAAAAGGAAGAGGAAAGAGAAAAGGAATGAAAACAAAAATAGCAGAGATAGTAATAACAAATATTAGCATAATTGAAAATTATGTATAACACCGTCCGACAAATTACAGATTTTGGCTGCACACATGAACCAGACAAAAAAATTTTGGAAGGGGGTCGAAAATAAAATACCCATGTCTCTCAGTTTCAATACCCTCCCCTTAGTGAAAGACCTTCCTTGTTAGTGATAGAGGGTATATATAAGTTTGTCATTCCGTTTGTAACTCATCGAAATATTGGTCTGGGATCCCATAAAGTATATAAATTATTGATCAGGGATCGATTCTAAGACATTCTAGCGATGTCCGTCTGTCTGTTGAAATGGCGATCAAAGGCAAAATATATGTACTTATTTTTCTCCCGAGCAGTTTGGTATTTCATATGAGCGAAATCGGTTCAGCTGTTCAAAAGTTTTGAACGAAAATGTAAGGACACCTCAAAAATTTTGGTACATTCAACATAACCTAAAAATACAAAATGCTTTAATTCGGCAGCAAGTTGCAATTTGTGAACAGAATTCGATGCCTAATGGTATTTAAACAAGAACAAACATATTTTTTACAAAAAAAAAAAATCGCGGATTAATTTTTGGGCGATTTTTTATTTTTTTCCAAATAATCTTGTTTACATTGTGGAGGGTATCAATACATTCGGCAATGCCGAATTTCACTTTTTTACTTGTTCTAGATCAATTCGAGTTTTCGCGAAAAATTAAAAAAAAAAAAATACACTTTAGAAAATGTTCAATAGTGGGGATAAAAATAACATTCGTTTGTCTCTCAGTTTTTTCAGTCAATTCGCGTTATTGTTTGCGAAAAATGCAACTACAAAAGAAGTGTGAAATAAGTCGAAAAAATGTACCAAATATGCTTCTGGGAAAAATAGTATTAATTTATGTCTTCAGTAAAATTTAATGGCGGTTCTTTTAACGTAACATATTAACCCTCTATCTCCTATTTTTAGAAGTCAGTTTTGACCTTTTTTTAAAAATTCTCATAGATAACCACTAAAACGTCCGTTTGAAGCGTTAAAATATTCTGCGAAAATTTTCTGCATAAAATTTCACAATGGGTTGTCAAAGACCAAAAATTCTAGCGAAGTGTACAAAATGCTTAAAAAGAAAAAAAACTTTTATGGTATCATATTTTATTAAATTTGACCTTTTTTAAAAATTCTCATAGAAAACCACTAAAACGTCCGTTTGAAGCGTTAAAATATTCTGCGAAAATTTTCTGCATAAAATTTCACAATGGGTTGTTAAAGACCAAAAATTCCAGCGAAGTGTACAAAATGCTTAAAAAGCAAAAACTTTTATCCCTAGTGAAATTTTATGCAAAATATTTTTGTTGAACATTTTAACCCTTTAAATGCACGTTTTAGTGGTGTTAAATAAGAATATTTGAAAAAGGGCTATAATGACTCCTTAAAATGGCAGATAGAGGATTAATGTGTTCCACCAAAAGAACCGCATTCAAATTTCACTAAAGACATGCATAACGATTATTTAGCTCAGAAGTAGATTTAATAAATTTTTCGACTTATTTCACACTTCTTTGGAGAAACACAACTTTTCATATTGACGATTTTCGAGGAAACGCGAATTGATCTAGAAAAACTGGAAGACACTTGTTTTATTTTCGGCCCTACTTTCAAAATTTTTTGAACTAGTTTTTTTAAAATATTGTATTGTTCTTAAAGAAACATTAGATTCCATGATTCTGATACATTTCTCTAAAGAGTAATATACAATTTACAACTTTTGATGTTCTAGCGAATTAAATACTTTTTGTGAATTGCCCGTTTATGGCATCCAAAACAAAAAAAAAAATAAAATTTTTAAAATTTATTTTAATTGCAATAATGTTAACTCAATTGAGTGATAGTAGTGGTAAACACTTACGGGCACAAATTTAACAGGACATGCTATTACAAATAATTGTAAGCAAATATTTTCAAAAAGAAATGCCTTTAAACCATTCAATACATACACAGGACATATTAAAATAACAACTCAATAGACAGTGAAAGGTAAAAATAATGGGTGGAAAAATGATGAAATAAAATTATCTGTCATAAATTTTTTATACTATTTCCAAAAAAAAAAAATCGTTGCATATATTAAGGAAGACCAAAAAGAGTTAAAATTTTTCAACATGAACCCCTGATTTCCTTCGATGTCTCCGAATTTGATGAAACTTTGTGTATATGTTGGGACTTATAAGACTTATACTCAGGCATAATTTAAGACCTTTAACTTTCGTGGTTCCAGAAATATGGCGTGTCAAAAGTCAAGAAAATCTTTTAAAGGATGAAATATAAACATTTATATCTTCAAAAGTATTTGAGCTATATTACTCTCCGATAGCTTGTTTTAAAGGCAAAACCATGACCTTTCAAATTGCATTTGGCAAAAATTTTTATTTTGGAATTTTTTTTTTATTTCTGCAAAATTCGCGATTCGCGAAAATATATCTGAAAAAGCGACATTTTTAAAAATCTGAAAAAAATATATATTATTGGCTACTATCTTAGCTACAAGCTGTATAAATTTTGAGTTGGTGAACGTATTAAGACCAGAGATATGAGTAAAAATGTGTTGCCAAGTAGTAAATTTTTATCAAATCTGATGAATATTAAATTTTAATTTTTGAATATTTTTGCAAATACACATAATAAAACGGTGAAAAAAGTAAAGTTAATGGTACATACGGGTACTACACATAGCTACAATATAACATGAATATTTATCAATTACACTATTCTACAAAAATTAACTTTTTTTTGCACAGACTCTTAGATTACATTTGCTAAAGTATTTTGGTCTCTTTAACACGAATCTGGCATCATAAAAATTTTATCAAATCGCCTTTTCGAGAAAAGACCTCTTTTGCGGTCCCTGCCCATAAAAACCAACGAATGACTTTATATTGGAAAAATTATTAAAAATGCATATTATTTCAAAATTTATTGAGTTTATGCGAAAATATGTGCAAAAAAAATCTAAATTTTGAGCAAAATTTGCAAATATTATTTGCATATACTTTGTTCCCTAATATTTTTATTTTTTTAATTTTCATTGTTTAAAATACATTTTCTTAAGTCGTTTGCCCTATTTAACGTGAATCCACTAAACGCGAATCCATTGTCATTTTTATGTAATCGCGTTCTCGTGATTTGCCCATTTAGTTTTTGCAGCTGAAGCATACAAAAATATAAAACGAACAAATAATATGAGGTATGTCAGTGTTAAACATTTATTATAACGTTTCTTTCTTGGGTTTGAGGGTTTAGTCTGTAAAATAGGCATATATGTCCAGAAGACAATTTGATAAAATGTTTATGATGACAGATTCGTGTAGGCCAAATACTTTTCAAAATGTGTTCTAGAAGACTCTGCAAAAAAAGTTGACTTTTGTTAAGTAGTGTAATCGATAAAAAGTTATGTTACAATATATTCATGTGTAGTACTCGTGTGTGCCATCAACTTTACTTTTTTCACCGTTTATTTTATGTATTTGCAAAAATATTCAAAAATAGTAATTAAATATTCATGAGATTTTAGAAAAAAACCCTACTTGTCAAGACATTTTTATTAATATCTTTAGACTTAATACGTTCACCAACGCGAAATTTTTAGAGCTTGTAGCTAGGACTCATACCATTAACATATATTTTTTTAAGATTTTTAAAAATGTCGCTTTTTTTGATATGTTTTTGCGAATCGCGAATTGTGCAGAAACACAAAAAAGATTCCAAAATAAAAATTGTTGCAAAATGATATTTTAAAGGTGATGATTTTGCCTTTAAAAAAAGCTATCTGGGAGTGATATACCTCAAATACTTTTCGAGATATAAATATTTGTAATTTAGCTTTTAAAAGATTTTCTTGACTTTTGAAACGTCATATTTCCAAAACTACAGAAGTCAAAAGTCTTAAATTTTGTTTGAGCATAAGTTGAGTAAGTCCCAACATATATACCGAGTTTCATGAAATTTGGGTCGATGGACGTCAAAAATTCAATTTTTTTTGCTATGTTGATATGGATTTACTCAAAATCATATATTTTACTTTTGAAAGCTTTCGATTTTGTTAATTTTTTGGAAATCCAGAAGACAGTTTTTTTCATATACTACTGATTCGAAAGATTTGAAAAATTTTTAGAAACATTTCTAAAATGGTTGCACATAATACGTAATATATGTATAATTTTTCTTTGGGCCTAAAAGTATGCACTTCTTTTTAAGATAAAATATCAATTGGTAGCAGTGGCAACTAAGGCATGTGTCCATACATTTTTTATTTTTTTTTTTAAAAGTTAGTTTTAAAATTAATGTGTTATTTTGAACGACTTTTTACTGTTTCGGCGATTTTTTTTTTTGCCATAAAACGCATTGTAATTAATTGCTTAATTGTATTGCGTGTTTTAATAGAACTGTAAATATATATAGTCAAATGTGTTATTATTCAATTCAACATAGTTGCACATAAGAGTGACATTTTTTTCTACTTTTGATTTTCCCAAGTGTCCGTGTGTGGCAAATTTTTGTTATACTACTTACAAGGGAAGTCTCCCTGGTGTCACCCCCCGAACTTCATAAAATTTGGATATGTTGTTAAGAACGAAAACTAATTCGACACGTATTTTTGTATAGCGGCCCAAACTCATTTTTAGGGGGGTCGATTTGTATGTGGGGAAATTGACCTTTTTCAGTTTTTTACGATTTACGCCTATTTAAACAAAATTAATATAGGCATGTGTGGTATCAGATTAAATGTATTAAAAATACCTAGCTCGTGGTGCTAACAGCGGGCCGATGAAGTTAATATTTTTCGACTTATTAACAAAAATGTCCTAAAATTTTGGTATTTTACTCAATTTGACGAAAATTTTTGCATGTTTGGACACGTTCTTAGCACATGTGGATAGGTTTTTCAAAGACCTTTCATTTGGTATGTAACATGGCTAGGTTTCTTTGCATAATATAGGAGATAAACGAAAAAAACTGAAAAATAGCCTTGTCTTCCCCCTCCTTTTTACCACCTAAATATGAATTTGGGCCGCTATAAAAAAAATACGTGTCCCTTTATTTTTTCTGATCTACAAAATGAAACCAATTCCATAAAGATCCGCGGGTGACAGTAGGGAAACTTCCCTTGTTAGACCTAAAACCTATTTGAACAAATTTGAGGCCAATCGTATTATACTAACTTGTGGCGCCTGGCAATCAATGTTTTGGATTTTTGAAAACTTAAAAAAATTAAGAAAAATATATTTTGCGATACATCATATAAATTAATTTTGATGCTCATATCAAAAATGCGAATATTAAAAATGATAAGATCGGTCGAACAGTTTTCGAGATATCAGTTTTCCAAATCTTGTATTCTTTCTTCAGTCAATGAATTTAAAAAAACCTTTAAATTATTTTTAAAATTATTAGACCCTTTCATCGAGCTTAAGACAAACTTTCATCTAAACTTAATTTGAGCCATTTCCGATAATTTTAACCCGGGTGCCATTCGATCAAAATTTTGTTTTTTAGAAAATTTTCAGCAAAAATGGCCATGTGTTAAAATGGTCTGATTTGGCACAAATTAAATGACAGTTGGTCTCAAGCTCTATGAAATAGTCAATGGGAAAACATTTTCAGAATGTTTTTATACCCTCCACTCTAGTGATAGAGGGTATATATAAGTTTGTCATTCCGTATGTAACACATTGAAATATTGGTTTAGGACCCCATAAAGTATATATATTAATGATCCTTGATCGATTCTAAGTCGATCTAGCGATGTCCGTCTGTCTGTCTGTCTGTCTGTCTGTCCGTCCGTCTGTCTGTCTGTCTGTTGAAATCACGTTTTTGGCTATAATCCAGAACCGATTTAAACGCCTGGGGTACCAAAAGTTGCGTAATTCTCCTAGGCAGAATCTAATGTTTTTTTTTTTTTAATCGGTTAAGTATTTTAAAAGTTATGAGTGAAAATGTAAATTTTGATGAGTGAAAATGTGAATTTTACACAAAATAAATGCTATAACTTGACACCTGTTGAATGAATGTAAACGAAACTTTGAATTTAATGTAATTTTATCATTCCTAACACTCACAAAAAATTTGGGCCGAATCGCACAATGGGGCGTGGCACCAGCCATTTAACCCAAAATTTTAAAATGATTTAGCTTGGCTCATGGTTGACATATTCAAATAAAATTTTAAATAGCTTCTTATTTTATTGTTCTCAACGTTCTTCTGGTTATTTTGGTACCAATTATGGCAAAATCGGTTCAGGGGTTAAGAAGCTATGAGCAATTGAGATGAGTTTCAATATAAACCTCTATGATATGGCGTGGCAGCGCGTTTTTGTAGTTGTTGATGGTTGTTTGGCTTGTTGTTATTTGTATCAAAAGAAGTTAAAAATACGTAGTATGTGTCATACACGTGCCACGTGGTTGCTTTTATATAATTTTTATATAATTTTCATACATACATATTTATAAAATATTTTTTGTGTTTTTTAAATATTTGCATTGCACTATAGTTCCGATTATCACTTTTCTTGGCCAAAATTACAAAAATGGAAAAAATTTTGGTTTTAAATAGGTTTTGTGGTAAAAATTGTTATAATTTTTTTGTTTTCCATGTATAATATTATAAAAAATTTTTTGTATTTAAACTCAAAAAATTAATTGAAAAAATTTAAAAAAAATACTTTTTTTTTATTTTTAGCAAAATGTTTTTGAACAATAAATGAGTTTGTACAAAAATAAAATATGTTTTCTGTTGTTTGTAAGTGTTTACGACTTTCTATAAAATCCATTTTGAGAAAATTGAATTTTGGCCAACAAAGGTCGTCCGCGAAACCATAGTGCATTGGTTAACATTGTGGAGGGTATTTAAAGATTCGGCACAGCCGAATATAGCTTTCTTACTTGTTAAAATTTATGGAACTTAAGAAAAAACCGCCATTTTTTGACAAATTTCTAATGGTGATATCTCAAAAACCGCTTGAACGATTTCAGAAATTGTTTGGTTATTCATATTCAGCATGTCAATACTAATAAAAACAAGTTAGAAAGTTATAGTCGGTCAAGCCCGACCATATGATAACCTACATCAGTGTTTTCCGGAAAATGGGTACCAAGTCCAAACATGGACCGATTGGATCTGTCTTTTGTTAGATCTTTATTTAGTGTAGAAAACACACACAGATCAAATTTTAGTGCAATTGGTTTATTTTTTTTCGTGAATATCGGGAGGGTGGCTTGTATGGGGACTAGCAGAAGGACTGATCCGATTCCTTTGAAATTTGGAATGGTGATTTGTACAAAATTTGTTTAGCTGCTAATTTTCAAAGCGATATCTGTTACAATACGGTTATAAGAGTCATTTAAGCTGAATCCAAAGGGGGCGTTTGTATGGGGGCTTGGTCTTAAAATAGACCGATGTTCTCCAATTTCAATAGGCTTCGTCCTTAGGCCAACAGATACTTAAGTTTCAAATTTCAAGTCAATTGATTGAAAATTGCGACCTGTATCGTGCTTAAACCGATAGATGAACAGACGGACGGGCGGACATCGCTAAATCGACTCCAAGAGTAATTCTGAGTCGATCGGTATACTTGTAGGTATGTCTAGGACCAATATTTCGGGTAGTTACAAAAATCAGCACAAACTCAATATCCCAATTAGAAATTTTGTCTTTAAGACATTGTCAGTAATGATTCATCAGGTAGAAGTCAGCAAGTGAATACATTTTACTAAAGACAACTTAAGGACATGTCATAATTTTTGTCGGAGCTCCCTAAGTTCTATAAATGTACTGACTTGTCATATACGTTGTCTTATCAGTTTAGAAAAATCATGTCTTTAATGCTGACAATTATGTAGCAAATCCGACCAATCACTAAAAATTTTTTTCCCGATGTAAAATCGATGTAATTTTTTATAATCCTTTAAAATTCTTTTAGTTTTCTTTGTAATTAAAAAAATTAAATTGAATTGGTCTTAAAACAATAAAAAAAAATAAAAAAAAAAAAACCGCGACCGGGGATTGAACCGAGGCCAAAAATCTACAACACGTAAGCTGTCGAACCTGCTAGACAACTAGGCCAATCACAACTTAAAATTGTTTGTAATAAAATATATTTTGAAATCATAATATTTTCAAATTTGTCAAAACCAAAATAAATTGAATATATCGTCACCTTAATTGTAAAGGGCTCCTGCAATATTATTTTTGTAAATATTTTTTTTTGTTTTGTATAAATAATATTAAAAACAACTAAGATACGCCTAAATAACTCTAACAAAATCTTGTTAAATAGGATGAAGCCAAATTCCAATTAATATTTAAAAAAATGTTATATTTGAGGAAGAAAAATTTATATTGTAGCATTTTTCAATTCAGGTGACGAAATATATATAACAGGACAATTCAAATAATAAATTAATTTAAATTTGTTTTTAAATAAACACATTTATTATCAAAGTTTGGCTAAAGGGGTAAGGTGCTAGACCAGTGAGCAGAAGGTTCTGAGTTCGCGGACCAAGTAAGGCAGATCAAAATAGTAAGTTTTAAAAAATAAAATTTAAGAAATAGACAGATAAAAATAGTAAGTAGTGTAAATTAAAAGACGTGATTAATAAATTTTAAATTTTTGGACGATCTCAGACGTACTATGTACATGTCATAATGTAGTCAGCACTATTGACTACCTGCATACTTGTCGGCGAGGAATTTTGACAAAATACTTGAAAAAGTCAGGAGGTGTCATGAGGTTTTTTGTATGGTCAGAGATTTTTCAGTCAGCAGGTACACTGACATTGTCATAAGGAAGTCTTTGAGATGTCTTAACGACATTTCTAATTGGGATACCCTGTACCACATAGTAATGTTGGGTATAAGTATGTGTCAAAATATATTTTTATTTTTTAGTTTTAAATTTTTTAAAAATTTACAATTTTGGAGGAAGTTTTTCAAAAGTCCAAAATTTGATCGAAGATCGGCACGGGGCAAATGATAGGATTTGTCTCAAATTAAGTTTTAATTTAAAATATTCTCATAAAACGGCCAAGAGAAAGAAATTTTGAGATTTTTTTTTTTTTTTAATTTCTTGAATGTTTCTCGTGTCACACAAGTTTTAGGCCTTGGAAAATAAAAATTTGCCCGGAGACTTGAGAAAATCAAAAGTTCAAAAAATGCCGCTCTATTACACATATACAAATTATATAACTTAGGGGCATTTAATTTTTATACGTTTTTCACAATTATATTTCAATATAAATTGACATAATTAAATGTAGTAATTGTAAAATTAAATGCAAACTGAAAAAGAATTAAAAATATAATGAATAATGGTTGACTACTAAATGCCCTATAATATAAAAAATAAAATTTTAAAAATACAAAATTTAACAAAACATGTTTTTTTTTAATTTTTTAAAACTCCTTAAGATATGCAACAAAATCTGCCTCAAAAGTTATGCAACTTAGCATTGAATCAAAAAAACTTTTTAAAACAATTAAACTTTATAATTAAATTATACCTATAACATATTGTAGCGCATTATCAACGATAAATTATGTTTGTAAAAAATTAAAACAACAAAATGAAAGAAAAATTAAATAAATACAAATAACAATTATAAAGGATTAAAAATTAATTGATTTTTTTTCTCTCTTTCTGTGTGCAATAAAATAAAAATTAAAACATACTTTTAGGCTTAATAGCAAAATAATGAAATCATATACAATAAATAAACAAAATAAAATATACTGGAATTTGAGACTATATAGACAATGTATAGTATAATTATTTTTTTGTAGGTAAATTGTTAAACAAAAGTTTAAGTTTTTTTTTACAAAATATTTTTTATGTAGAAAAAAAATCAATTATAGCAATGAATAGTAAATAAAATAAATTTGCCAAGATTTAAAAATTTAATATTTATACCCTACAAGAATCTGGGGTACAGGGTATGATGGGTTTAAGTAAACCGATCGAATGAGAATACCTTTTTGAGATTAAGTGATGTCCGTCCGTATGTAAGTACAAATTTAAAAGGAATCTGGCCATTTATACTTGTAGTCCCCATACAAATCATCCTTTCAATAATAAAACAAGTAAAAAAGTTAAATTCGACCTTGCCGAATGTAGTGATACCCACCACAATTTCAAAAAGATTATTGAAAAAAACTTTATTTAAAAGGAAATTACTTTTGAAAAAAAATTTTGAAAAAAAATTTCCGCAAAAAAAAAAAAATTGGTAAAAAAAAATCCGCGATTTTTCCTTTTTTTGTCAAAAATATGTTCGTACTTGTTTAAATACCATTTGGTGTTTAATTACGTTCACATATGTCAACCAGCAGCCGAATTAAAGCATTTTGTATTTTTAGGTTATGTTGAATGTACTAAAATTTTGGAGGTGTCCTTCATAACTTTTGAACCGCTGAAACGATATCGCTCAAATGCAATGCCAAACTTCTCGGGAGAACTTCCAATAAATATGTAAAGTTTCAGTCACCTCCGTGTAATATTTTGGCCGTGATCACCATTTCCACAGACAGACAGACGGACAGACGGACATCGCTAGAATGTCTTAAAATCGATCGGTGATTATGAATATATATACTTTATGGGGTCCCAGACCGATATTTCGATGAGTTACAAACGGAATGACAAACTTATATATACCCTCTATCACTAAGTGGAGGGTATAATAAAAAGATACAGGTCGAAATTATTAATCGATTAGGCTGAACTTTTAAACATTAGCTTTTTTGGACCATGGGCGAATAGTTTTCAAATAAATTTGTCCATGTTTACACTTTCCCCCATACAACAGTCTCTCTGTTTGTCCGTCCGCCCTTCCGATATTCACAAAAATTGGACAAAATTCTTAAAAATAGGAAATTTAGGTTTAAAATTTGGTTTGTGTGTTTTTTTGTCCATGTTTGGACTTGGGTATCATTTTTCTGAAAACAATGCTGTAGGGTTTTATGTGATCGGTCTTTACCATTTATAATTTCTACTCTTTTGCTTTTTTTGAGATTTTATTTTAATTGATAACAATTTTTTGTTATATTCCGTAACATCTGTCTAAATATTTATTTTAAGTATGAAAGAATTTTAATTAACTAAAATAAATTCTGAAAGTGTGTTTAGACCAATCCAAGTAATATAAAATTTAAAAAGTTTTAAAAAATTATAGTAAAGGTCAGAATTTAAATTATTTTGCACACTCAATGAGAATTATAGCAAACAAAAAATTAACAAATTGTCTCCGAACTATGGAGTGTACAATTATTGGATTGAATAAAATATTTTATGCTTAAGTTTTTTCTGACAATTGGGGCAATTTAAGCAATTTTCTGTAATGGTTCTCAGTAATTCTTAGACTCAAATCTATTAAAATTTAAATTCTTTAGAATTTATGTAAGTTATTTTACAAAGTCAATGGGAATTGCAGCATACATAAAGAGTTTGGTCTTTAATCTCTCTCCCAACAAACTAAAGCATAAGTCAATTGTTTCAAAACAATCGTGTGTGCACACAATTTGTTTACTAATACTAACACACATTAGTAAGAAAAAGAAACTTATTAATGCTTATGTTCGTTTCAGAAAGTTTAATGTTATGATTCCCACTCAGTTGCTAAAATAATTTATATAAGTACATTTAAATATAAAAATAATTTGTTAATGTTTTTTTTTAAATATTCAGAAAATTTCTATTAAATTTTCTTTAAAAATATATCAAAAATAAATTTCTTGACAGAACATAGAACTCTTATATTTCTCCTTTAGTCTAAACGCCTGATTGATTTGTTAAATATACACAACATCTCCTTCTATACATTGAAATCTATTTTCCCCCCTTTCCGATCTAACTTGTTGCTATAGATATTTCTATTTTCTCTTATTTCATTGGAATTTTATATATTTTTTTTTGTGGGTCATCAATTGAATATGCAAA
Source organism: Pegoplata infirma (assembly GCA_963921195.1). NCBI lineage: Eukaryota > Metazoa > Arthropoda > Insecta > Diptera > Anthomyiidae > Pegoplata > Pegoplata infirma. The sequence continues at coordinate 207,926,136 of OY992539.1, read as the reverse complement.
TTTGTTAAATGAAGAGTAGAATTTTTTTCTACGAAAACTAAAAAAAAAAACATGTTTCAGCATGCTCGTTGTGTTTGTTATTGTCCATAACACATGTCAACAAAGTAGTAAGTACAAAGTAGATAAAGTTTCAAAATGGAAAATTGAATGACTACTCAAAAACTATAATACAAGTAAAGTTGGTAGTAATTGAACGAGTATGATAAAACATAAAATAAATTTGTAAAAAATAAAAAAAAAACTGAATAACTTTAATATTGAGTATAGAGGGAAATTAATTTTAAATTCACATAAAATAATATAAAATTAAAAGGAAATTTTTAATTTTAGATTTTTATTTAAGTTTATAAAAAAGTTGTATCAAGTAAATTGAGGAACCCAGCGAAATTTTTGGTTTTAAGTAATCGGTTTCGTGGGCTTGGATTTTGTTAACACGGCTGTCTAAAGTTCCCGGGTGGACAAGTTTAGATCCCTTACAAAATCTTTTTTACATTAAAATTTGATATATCTGTGACTTAGCCTGTTTTTTAAACAAGGTTTTTGGTATTTTTCCAATATTCTAAAAGCATACCTTAAGGCGCGATTTAAAACAAACACAATCACATCATAGAGCAAGTAAAGCTATATCTTCTTTTATATATTTTGAGGATGTTTATTCTGGCTCGAGGTCATTATTTTCTTTACTAATTAAAACCATGATATTCTCATAGCATAATTTTCAAGAAAATTATTTTTTTTTGTTTTAAATTTATTTATGTTGGTCATTTTTGCAAGACTTAATCGACATTTCTTGCAAAAATTACCAACATAAATAAATTTAAAACAAAAAAATAATTTTCTTGAAAATTATGCTATGAGAATATGCTGGTTTTAATTAGTAAAGAAAATAATGACCTCGAGCCAGAATAAACATCCTCAAAATATTATATTTGAAAGGTCGAATAAAACAATCTTTATTATTTAATAAAAACTAATCAGAATTTTATATATTATTTTAAACTTCTGACTAATTTTTATATATTCGACCTTTAAAATATTATATTTTGAGTTTGTTTATTCTAGCTCGGGTAATTTTTCTTTACTAATAACACCATGATATTCTCATAATATAATTTCAAAGAAAATTATTTTTTTGTTTTAAATTTATGTTGGTAATTTTTTTCCACGACTTAGCATTTTTTGTTGGTTGTTTGACAATTGTGTCAAACTAAGAGATGATACAATATATCTCAATGAGTGCAGAGTTGAATATGTATTAATATTTTGGTTTTGGACTATAGCAATTGTCATTTTAACTGCCTATGATACTTGCAGTATAGGTTTTTTTTTTATTTCGCTAAATAGTCTTTACAAGATCTTGACGAGATCGAAACAGGTGCAAAAAATGACAAATAGTAATAAATATAAAACAGAAAAATAATTTTCTTGAAAACTATTCTTTGAGAATAAAGAAGTGGCCACTTCAAATCGGTACGCACTGTAGTAATCGTAACAACGCCCCCTGTTATCAAAATGGAAAACCACACAGAAAATAATATCGTAATTTTTTTTTTAATTAAAAATGGATTTGATATTAAATTTAACTTCAATTAAACATTTTAATTGATTCAATTAATGTTTTAATTGAATTCTTAACTTTACTGAAAACAAAAATAAAATAAACAAACGAAACCGGTTTTGTATGCATTAGTGTTAGTAGCCAGTAGCCAATGAAAAAATAAAAATGCAAAAAACAACAAAAAAAAACTTTTGAACTATTGTTTTGTATATTTCTGTGGTAGCAACCACCAAAAAAATTTAGTTTCATTGTTTTCTTTAAGGCGAGTGGTCGTTGCGGATAATGTGTTTTGCTAATGAAATATGTACAGTTGAAACAAAAAAAATAATATGAGGCATTTGCCTTGTGTTTTGCACATTGAAATATAATACATTTTTTTTGTTTCAACTTTACTAAAGCGACAAAAATGCATGCAATAACAAGATTTAAAAATAATAATGTAATTTTAAATAGTTATTGATATTTTAAAATACTACTATAATGTTTCTATGCAAAACTATACCAACTGTTTATATTTAATAAAGAAAAAAAATCTTAATAATATAAAACAATAAAATTCTATGTTTATTTATTTTAGGGCATTTTTTGAAGTTTAACTTTTTAAATTAAATTGAGTTTGGTCTTTTTTCAATAAAACATTTTATGTGAATCAATAGATCTATATTATTGATTTTCAATTTTATATTAATTTTTTTTAGTTTATTTAATTACAATTTTAATTGGTTTTCCATTTTATTTTCAATTAAAACTTTAATTGATTCAATTAACAATTTAATTAAGTTTTAAAACTATTTTCAAACAAAATGAGTAATTAATATGCGCATTTTCGTGATACGTCCGAAATCAATTAATTTTTTAATTGAATCAACGAATTTCGTAATTGAATTTCATTTTAATTTTTTTCTGTGCATTAACATACGTTTTTAACAACAAATCTACCGTTAATCTACAATGAATTGCGAGTCATTAAGTTTAATTTTAAAAAGTGTAGACACAATGGAAAACTAAGCTATAAATAAAATTGTGCACAAATATCTAGAAAATCCGAATTTGGCGGGTTCAAATATAGCCAAATCACTTAAAATGGCTTCATCTACAGTGTGTAAAGTTTTAAAAAAAGAACAATAATAAATTATCCACTGAAATAAAGATCAAAATTGTGAAAAAAACAGGAACTCGAGACAAAAAATTAAAGCAGAAAGTGCTAAGGTATCTCAAAAAAAAAAAAACCCCAGGCTTATCAAACAATAATCGTGCCAAAAAAAGTCAAACTAGCAGAAGTATTGTACGTCGAATTTGTAAAAATGTTGGGTTAAAGTCCTACCGTGTTAATTAATATCCAAATAGAACAGAAAAGAAAGAATCAGTAGCAAAAAAGTGTACCAGATTGCTGTGTGATCAGGATTTTACCAATTTTAAGGGCTGCATTGTTATGGATGATGAAAACACATCAATCCACCAAATTGCTCAAATCTTCGTCCAATCAAGAATGGGCAATTTTTAAACGCAAATTGAGAAAGTGTGCAGGAACAGTAAATAACCATATTTTGATGAGAACAAAGTGGAATAAATTAGCTTTAGAGTGGAAAGAAAAGTTGTGCAGAAGTTGATAGGAGGCATTAAAAGAGAAGCCAGGAAATTTATACAAAATAAGGACCCATAAACTTCCAATTATATTTTTTTTAAAGGTTAATAAATTACCTTTAATTTAATGTATAAAATGTTAATATATGTTGTTTCATTTAAAATTTATGGTCGCTTTAATACGTCCCGATTTTAAGTGGCCACTTCTTTATCATGATCTAATTAGTTAAGAAACGTGACCTCGAGCTAGAATAAACCTACTCAAAATATTTTTTATAACTAAAGCTTTTTTAGCCTCTGCTGATAATATTTTAAATTGTACTTAATGGGTCCAAATAACTAAAAAAGAAAGCAAATAGATTACGACTCTTCCTCTTTTTATGATTTTTTTTAGTATTAGACGATCTAGAGATGTCCTACTACCTGTCCATTATCTGTCCGTCTTTCTGCTAAAAGTGCGTTAAAGAAAAAACTAAAAATGGATTAAGAACTAAAATTTGTTGGGAATATGACTTGAAGCGCCTGAAGCACATGAAGGAATTCTCCCCAAAACTATTTTTAAAAACTTGTCGGTAATAAAAGAGTTAAAATAATTTTTTTGTTTTTAAATTCTTTTAATTGGTAGTAAACACTTCTTCCTTATGTTTTTTATAGATTTTTTTTTGTATTTTTTTAAGAATTTAAAAAAAAGAGACGAACTAACTTTACGGATATGTTAACTTTATAATAATATAACAGACATGGGAAATGCTTTCATGGAATGTTACATATTACAAACTTTTTAAAGCTTTTATATGAAGCACCCTATATACGAGGGTGGTTAAGAAATTATAGAGAAATATAAAAAACTTGTTAAAAATCAGCAAAAACAAGTAAAAAAGTTAAAATCGGCCTTGCCGAATGTATTGATACCCTCCAGAATTTCAAAAAGATTATTGCAAAAAACTTTTTTAAAAGAAATTACTTTTGAAAAAAAATAAAATTTGGAAAAAAATTTACTTCTGAAAAAAAAAAAAAATTTTATAAATTTCCGCGAAAAAAAATTGGGGGAAAAAATCCGCGATTTTTTTTTTCAAGAAATATGTTCCTACTTGTCTAAATAACTTTCACATATGTCAACCAGCTGCCGAAATAAAGCATTTTGTATTTTTAGGTTATATATAAAATTTTTAAGGTGTCCTTGCATTTTCGTTCATAACAATGAAATACCAAACTTCTCGGGAGAACTTCCAATGAATCTGTTAAGTTTCAGTCATATACGTGTAGTATTTTGGTCGTGATCACCATTTCCACAGAAAGACGGACATCGCTAGAATGTCTTAAAATCGATCGGGGATCATGAATATACAGTGGGCGACAATACATTGGAAACTTTTTAATAGTAGATGCAATTTGTTAAAGACAAAGTTAACAATACTAAACACTTAAAAAATGTTAAGTAGGAAATTTAAAAAGCTTTAATTTAAGATTAATGGCGTCCAGATTGAGTAAACAATTAATGTGATACGAGGGTCGATCTGGAAAATGAAATTATTTATAGACATTTTTCAGAACATTTTTTAAAAATATTTCCAAGTCGATTTTTTCCAAGTTCAAACATTAAACATTTTTAAAAAAGGTCCAATAGTTATTACTCAGTGATCAAATAATTTTTTCAACAACGCGAACGAACAGTGAAATTTTTTAAGTTATTAGAAAAAATCCACATTATTTGACCTCCAATTATTTTGATAAAAAAATGTGGGTTTTTGCTACCATACTTAAAAAATTTCACTGATTGTTTGGCTTGTTGGAAAAATTATTTGATCACTGAAAAAAACTATTGGACCTTGTTTTTTTAATTTTTAATGTTTGAACTTGATAAAAATCGACTTGGAAATATTTTTAAAATATTGTTCGGAAAAATGTTTATAAATAATTTAATTTTCCAGATCGACCCTCGTAGAACATTTATTAAATTAAAGCTTCATAACATTTTTATACCCTCCAACCACAGTATGGGGGTATACTCACTTTGTCATTCCGTGTGTAACGCATCGAAATATCAATCTAGGACCCCATAAAGTATATATATTATTGATCAGTGATCGATTCTAAGACATTCTAGCGATGTCCGTCCGTCCGTCCGTCCGTCCGTCCGTCCGTCCGTCCGTCCGTCTGTCCGTCTGTAGAAGACACGATACAGTCCAAAATAAAAGAGCTAGACTTCCGAAGTTTGGCACGAATATGTATTATATTCCTAGGCAGGTTAAGTTCGGAAATGGGCCAAATCGGACCAAGGGGAAAAAAGTTCCCCCTTAGAGAACTAAACCAACCCAAGAAAAATCGCATTTTTTGCAGGTTTTTTTGTACTTTTGATAAGCAAATGCAACATTCTTATTTCAGAAGAAGTTCAAAATCACATGGGGAAGGTGCCCCCTAACGTCTCTCACCAACACCCCCCCCCCCCAAAAAAAAGACGCCCCTGGATTTTTTTATATTTTTTTTTTACATTTTGGAGGGTATAAAAGATTCGGCACAGCCGAATGTAACACTCTCACTTGTTTTAAATAATATTGTTAACTTTAGCTTTAACAAATTTCATCTACTATTAAAAAGTTTTCAATGTATTGTCGCCCACTGTATATACTTTATGGGGTCCCAGACCGATATTTCGATGAGTTACAAACGAAATAACAAACTTATATACCCTCTATCACTAACAAGGAAGGTATCCCATAGCTTACATTCCGATTGTCCTGCACTTTTTATATGTTATAGACCAACAAAATCTAAGTTTTACCGGTTTTTTACCGGCTATTGTGATGGTTAAAGGGGGGAAATGGAAGGGTGAAAAACGTATTTGTTTCAAAGGAAAGGTTTTTTTGAGGCATATCCAATGGTGTGTCGGACTTGGCAAAATTATTCTTTTTCCGTTTGTAACACCTCGAAATATTGGTCTAGGACCCCATAAAAAATATATATTCATGATCCTCGATCGATTTTAAGACGATCTAGCGATGTCCGTCCGTCCGTCTGTCTGTCTGTTGAAAACACGCTAACTTTTGAAAGACTTTACGGAGGGTCCTGAAGTTTGGCATATATGTTGGACATTTACCTGGTCAGGTTGGTATTTTATTCCAGCGAAATCGGTCCAGTGGTTCAAAAGTTATAAGCAAATGAGTGAACTTCGGCAAGGGTTTTTCTGGAATTTACGAGATAAAACACACGGTAACTTTCGAACGGCAATTCTGAGGTGGCATATATATTTGCCGTTCCTCTGGTCTGGTTAGTTTTAAATTTCAGCCAAATCAGTCTAGTGGTTCAAAAGTTATTAGCAAAACCGTAAATTTCAGATTAGTTTCGCCTTAAATTCACGTGTTGAAAACCCGTTAAACATGTTTTAAAAACATTTGTAAGACAGAAAAATATTTTTCAAGGTATTTTTGTCACACAAAAATAATTTTACACTAAAACAGAAAAAAAAAATACACTCAAAAAAAATTTTACATTCAAAAAAAATGTTACACTCAAAAAAAATTTTACACTCAAAAAAAATTTTACACTCAAAAAAAAAAAATTAGTATTTTTTTTTTTTTTCAAAAATTAATAAAAAAAAGTTTTTTTTACAGAATATAAAATATTTCTAACCAAAAATGTTTTTTTTTCACGTTAGAAAATTTACTATCACTTAAAAAGGCCATTGTGGAGGGTATTTATAGATTCGGCCAAGTGGAATTTAACTTTTCTACTTGTTTTTTACCAAATGTTACTAATAAATATGTATTGATTAGACCTTCGATTAAAATATTATTCTAGCTCGAGGCCCAAAAAATACATTTGTAAGATTCTGATTGTAGATTATTTATTTATTTATTATTTTTAACAAGTTACACATCTTCTAAAACATCTGTACAGATCTGTTTCACCCTTACAAAGGGATGATCAGCAGATTTTTGAAACAGATCTGTATAGATCTCCTATGAGATGAGTAACTGTTTTAAAGTAATACATAAATTATCTATTATAAGAATATCATATATATAATTTTGTGGGCCTATATTCTTTTTTTATCCACGCAAACAAAAGTTTATATTTACATATTTGCTAGTCCCCTTGATTGAAGTGCAGGACTATTGACTTTTTCTGGCATACAAATATTTTACAGTTTATCAAAATTACAAGAAACCTACAAAAATGGGTTTTCGAAGTGATTGTTTTTTTAGTTCTTCAATGGGGAACAAACTTTTAGGGTCTAGGTCTTTCAGTTTTGACTATATCAAGCTATACACAGCTAGCCAGACAGACAGACATCCAGACGGACAGGCGGACAGGCGGACAGATGGACGGACGGACATATCTCAAATATATTAGAATCCATTATAAAACTCCATTTTGTTATTGTTTTGCTTAAAACTTATTTAGTCACTTACTGTAACCGAAATTGCCCCACTAAACAATATTGGTTTTTATACCCTCCAACTACAGTATGGGGGTATACTCACTTTGTCATTCCGTGTGTAACGCATCGAAATATCGGTCGGGGACCCCATAAAGTATATATATTATTGATCAGTGATCGATTCTAAGACATTCTAGCGATGTCCGTCCGTCCTTCCGTCCGTCTGTCTGTCTGTCCGTCCGTCCGTCTGTAGTTAACACGATGCAGTCCAAAATAAAAGAGCTAGATCCCTCAAGTTCTAGGCAGGTTAAGTTCGGAAATTGGCCAAATCGGACCAGGGGGAAAAAATTTCCCCCTTGAAGAACTAAACCAACCTCTAAAAAAATACACTTTTTTACATGTTTTTTTGTATTTTTGTTAAGTAAATGAAACATTTGGTATATTTATAGCGATGGGAAGGTGCTCTCAACGTCCCCCACTGACCTTATCAACCCCCCCCCCCCCAAAAAAAAAAGATACGCCCCTGACAAATTTTTGTTTTAATTTTTTTTTTACATTTTGGAGGGTATAAAAGATTCGGCACAGCCGAATTTTACACTCTCACTTGTTATATTATATAATTTTATAAGTACAAATATCAACAATTCTTTAACAACCCTCGCATATGTATTTCTCTTGAAAACGAAAAAAAAATTTAACAAAACATTGTTGGAGCAAAATATATTCCCACAACATGATTTTTTGCAATAAGTAAAAGAAAAAATATTATAAAGAAAAAACCCAAGTTAAACTTAAAAAAAAGAATAAAAATCAAATTCTTATGCTTGGTTGCATGTGAATATTAAGTAAGAAAAAAAAATTATAGAAAAAAAAATTTAAATAAAGTAAATTGTATGATAAAAACCATATGTTATTGTTAGTTTATGGAGAATAAAAAACACAAGAAGATTACAACAAAAAAAAGTTTGTTTAAAAGTCACAAAAAACAAAGTTTTACAAGTGAAATATAAAGAAAATAAGGACTTACAAGATAAAGGGAAATTGCAGGGAATTTTTTGGGATGTAAGAAAATTTTGTATTGAAAAATTTTGTATTGAAAAATTTTGTAATGAAAAGGAAATAAATTTTTCAAAAACGAATTCATCGATACTGATGTAAAATTTTGAGTCGTTTTATTTTCGATGATTTTTATAACAATGCTAGATTTTTTGTAGCATAGTTTAAGGCATTTTACAAATATATGATCCTGTAATAAAAGGCGATCGAAACAAATGAATTTATGATTTTTTTAATTAAATCGACTTGAGTTTAAATAATTTGCTATATATAGTTTTTAAATTAAACAAAATGTTAAGTTTTGTTAACTTTTTAAATAATAATCAGGTATTTACTAAATGCCTAAAAATATACTCCAAAAAAATCTGACTTTGTCATTAAAATATTCGAAAAGAAAAGACTCTGAGGTAAAATTTAAACACTCACATTAAAACACACAAAAAATTATTGGCTAAAAAATTTCAATTAAATCGATTGATCAACAAAATTTAAATAAGTAAATTATTGTTTTGATTAACATTTTCGTTATTTTCATTTTTTTATTGTTGGCAACATATTGGAAAGCCAAAAATATGAATTTCTTCATAATTTTGCCATAAGCTAACAATTCATTCGTTAAATCAATTATTATTTTGATTGACTTTAAATAAAAAATTTATTAAATTTGTGATCAAAATCTAAAAATTGTTTAATTGAAAATAAAATCAATTAATCACCTACAATTTGATGATTGATTAAAAATTTTCTTCATCGGAAGAGTTTCAATTAAAAAATTAATTAAAATCGCGTTTTTGGTGATTGAAATTCGATTTCAATTCTTTCTGTGAAGTAAAGATTATAAAAAAATATTAGTTTATATTATTTTAAATATTTCAACAATGTTATTACTCAAACATTATAATTTTTATTTAAAAATCATTCATAAGTGTTACCAACCACTTGTTATGCATTTCAAATCCACTCAAATTAAAACGCATTGCAATATGCAGGTTTTTTTTAATGCAAAATGCATAAATTAATATTTATAAACATAATTTGATATATATAAATGTTTAAATAATTTACAAGTGTTTTTTTTATTTTGTCCTTCATTTAGTTTACACACTCCATAATATTCAATTGGCAAGTGTTTGCAAAAATTTTGTATAATTTTTTTTTGTATAATTTTAATTATTAATACACTCAAAAAAATAAAACTGTAAAGTTAACAAACTTTTTTTTGTTAACTCGAGTTTACTGGCTTTTTAGCAAATTTTTAGTTAAAATCAGCGTTTTAACTACTTTTTTTAGTTAAGTTCGATTTACGAAAATACTAGTTTTGTACAAATTTGGAATTTATTTTTTTTGTTGACTTTAAAACTGAGTTTACGAATTTTTACTAATTAATTTGCTGATTTTTTGTAAAATTTTTGTCAAGTTGAAAATTTTAAACATTTCTTGTGTAGCCTCCTATGCAAATCTCATTAGTCCTACTTAAGCTGAACTTAACGCTGTGAAAAATATATATTTTTTTTATTTTAAAAAAAAGGTTAGCTGAATTCGCCTAATAAAAAATGTTACGAAATTTTCAGCTGAATTTTTTGTTAAAATTACTGTTTTTTGCTACATTCATTCTACGAAAAGTTAACTAAATATTTTTTGTTAAATTAACTAGAAATTTAGTAGGTTCAAAATCAGGTGTTTTTTTAGTTAAATTTAACTAAATTTTTTGCCAACTTTACAGTTTTTTTTTTTTTGAGTGTAGCTAAAACCAGAATACATTTAGTTTAGTTTATCCAAACTAATGAGCAATTTACAAATTTATAAATTTTATAAACATAAATTTATATTTATATAAATTTTAATTACATGGCTTTTAAAATGCATAAAATGTTGGAGATCTAAATGATAAATTTATGATAATTATTTGCATAATTTTGTTTTAAAGGTTTTTGGATATGAAATGCAGTTGAATTTGTTAAAAAAATATTTATACACATAATTTCATTTTATTTTATTTGAATTTGTTATATTTTATTTTGTCAAATGAGAGCCTAAAACTATGCTGTTATTATTGAGTTGTAAAATGAGCCTAAAAGTAGATGATTTTGATAAAAACACCGTGTTAGTTGAAAACACCGACAAGCGAAGCAATTCGATGGCTGGCAATGAATTTAAGGGACCATTATTAACCGAACTTGTTTTCAAAATATTTGAGATTGAGAACTTTTGTTCTAAAGAATCAGACAAAAACATTTTTCTCATTTTTTTACTATTTTCAATACTTTTATCGACATATTTCTACCGAATAGCAACTTATCGACAAGCTTTTATTGGTTTAGAATGATTTGAAAATAAATTAATTCGATTAAGTTGATTTAACGAAAAAAATTTTCATATTAATAAATACTTCAGTATACGGTGCGTATAACTAAAAAAAAATATTATAATAATAGTTAGGCAACTATTATAAAATAATAAATGACTCAAAACCAATACAAGTAAGAAAATTATAGTCAGTCAAGACCGACTCTATGATGGCCTACACCAGTGTTTTCCAGAAAATGGGTGCTATGAAGTGAGGTTGAAAGAAAGTATGAAGTGAGGTTGAGATTGTTAGAAATAGAATTGTAGTGTTGGAAACTGTCAAAATTTATTTTGTAGAAACTAGAGTTGTCAACCGATTAAGAATAATTCGATTAATCCAAAATAAAAGAGCATAATTATGTCTTATAGTCATAGGCTAGTTAAGATCGGAGGCAAAATCGGACGTGGGGAAAAATGTTTTTCCTTAAAGAACTAAAACACCACCAGAAAAACACAATTTTTTAAAATTTTGTTGTGTATTTGTTCAACAAATGAAATATTTTTATGCCATCTGAAGTTCATTGACCTGCATTTGGACTAAAAAAATTATGAAATTTTTTTTGGCCCACCCCTTTTAAGGGCGTGGTTATAGAAAATAATACAAAATAATGATAAAAGTGTTTTTTACACTCATAATAATAACTCTGTAAAATACTCTGTAAAATGACTGTAATCTCAATTCAACAGATATTTGACAGAGTTTTCTGTCAAAATATAGATTTAAAGAAAAAACTTTGTATTTTGTTGTGACAAAAAAACAAAGTTTCCTCTGTTATATTACTTTTTACTTTGTAATCTTAATTTTACAGATAACTAACAGAGTTTTCTGCTAAAATACAGATCTAAGCAAAATACTTCGTATTTTTTTATAACCAAAAAAGTTTTCTGTTTTGAGTAGTTTTTGTTACCAAACATCAAAATTTTATCTGTAATTTTTTTTTTTGAGAAAATGTAGCAAAAAAAGTTATCAAAATTTATTTTTCAGAAATCTTGTAAAAATTTTACAAAATAACATGCATTTAACTAAACTTTTTTTGCATCAAATATATGTACATTTCATAGTTTCCTTGCTAAATGGTGGTTTATTTAGCCAATATTTTACTAGAAACTCTGTAAATTAACAGTGTTTTTTGTCCAAATCATTTTACAGAGTTTTATGGTAAAATTACAGAGTTTTCTCTGTAAAAAAGCTTTCATATTTAACCAATATTTTACTATTAACTCTGTAAATTAACAGTTTTTGTCTGTCAAAATCATTTTACAGAGTTTTTTAGTAAAATTACCAAGAAATGTTGTTAGCTGGAAAAGTATGGTGTACTCTGTTAAATTAGCAGAGTTTTTCTGTAATTTAACAGAGTTATTATTTTGAGTGTAGGTGTCATTTATGACGAGGGAAAAGGTGTCCTCCAACGCCCCCCGCCGACTCCTACCAACTCAAAATTATTAAAATTTTGATTTTATGCATTTTTTACATAAAAAAGTAAATTCAGTTTTTTAATTTATACACTCAAAATAATAACTCTGTTAAATTACAGAAAAACTCTGCTAATTTAACAGAGTACACCATACTTTTCCAGCTAACAACATTTCTTGGTAATTTTACTAAAAAACTCTGTAAAATGATTTTGACAGAAAAAAACTGTTAATTTACAGAGTTTATAGTAAAATATTGGTTAAATATGAAAGCTTTTTTACAGAGAAAACTCTGTAAGAAAACTCAGTTTTTTAATTTATACACTCAAAATAATAACTCTGTTAAATTACAGAAAAACTCTGCTAATTTAACAGAGTACACCATACTTTTCCAGCTAACAACATTTCTTGGTAATTTTACCATAAAACTCTGTAAAATGATTTGGACAAAAAACACTGTTAATTTACAGAGTTTCTAGTAAAATATTGGTTAAATAAACCACCATTTAGCAAGGAAACTATGAAATGTACATATATTTGATGCAAAAAAAGTTTAGTTAAATGCATGTTATTTTGTAAAATTTTTACAAGATTTCTGAAAAATAAATTTTGATAACTTTTTTTGCTACTTTTTCTCAAAAAAAAAAATTACAGATAAAATTTTGATGTTTGGTAACAAAAACTACTCAAAACAGAAAACTTTTTTGGTTATAAAAAAATACGAAGTATTTTGCTTAGATCTGTATTTTAGCAGAAAACTCTGTTAGTTATCTGTAAAATTAAGATTACAAAGTAAAAAGTAATATAACAGAGGAAACTTTGTTTTTTTGTCACAACAAAATACAAAGTTTTTTCTTTAAATCTATATTTTGACAGAAAACTCTGTCAAATATCTGTTGAATTGAGATTACAGTCATTTTACAGAGTATTTTACAGAGTTATTATTATGAGTGTAGGTTTTTTAACTTTTGTGTTAATAAAATATTTATTACTACTATTTTATTTTTAAATTTTCTGTATGAATTGTTAATTTTTAATTTAATTTTTTTTAAAATATTTTTTAATAACAAGTTTTTTCTTCGTTATTCTCATCGATTAATCGAATAATTTTTTAAATTTAATCGTTTGATTAAACGAACAAAAACAATTATTTGAATTATTCGAACAAAGTTGATAGGCGAATAATTGACAACTCTAGTAGAAATTATAAATATTCACATATATAAAAAACAATTTCCATTAACAAGACAAACCGACATTTAAAATCTTACTGATGATAACACTAACTGTAGTGTTTGAAACCGGTATGGGAATACCAGAAATGACTATAATTTTTAGAAATTGAATTTTTCTTCTGCATTTTTTCAACTTGAACCCTTTTAACAAATATAATTAGAGCCCGAGCTCGATCTCTACTTACAGCAAAAACACAAGTTTTTGATCGAAATTTACATTCTTCTTTGTAATTTAACAATTTTTTTTGTAATTTTACAAATTTCCAAGTTTTTTTTACAAAAAAAAACTAGTAAATTCACGAGAACCCCTTGTATGTTTTATTGCATCAAAAAAAGTTGTAAATTTACAAATTTTATTGGTAAAAAGCTTGTAAAATTACAAAAAATCTCGAAATTTTTACTAGAAATTTCGTATTCAAAATTACTAAAAAAAAAACTTTGTAAAATTACAAGAAAAGTTTTTGACCTTTTTTTTGCTACGTCCTATTCGACGAGAATTCCTAGTAATTTTACAAGCTTTTTACTAATAATTTTGTAATTTTACAAGTTTTTTACCAATAAAATTACACATTTACAATTTATTGACGCGATAAAATTTATAAGGAGGTTTCGTAATTTTACAAAAAATTTTCCTACTTCCAATTTTTAAAATTACATTTTTTTTTGGCGCAATAAAACTTACAAGGAATTCTCTTAAATTTACTAGATTTTTTTTTGTAAAATTGTCTTAGAAATTTGTAAAATTCCAAAAAAAATGTTAAATTACAAAAAAAAAAAAAATGTAAATTTCGATCCAAATTTGTTTTTTAAAAAACTAGGAAAACTGTCAAATATTGGTATAATGGGATTACGAGACTTTTTCTCGTAATTTGAAAAGGTTTTTTTTTGTGTGTAAGAGTCTAAAAAAGTTTCTCTCCAAAAATGTTCTTACAAAACAGAGATTTTTCCATAGAAAAAATGTCTCACAATCTTTAGGTTTTATTCTATAGAAAAAGTGTTCATAATCTGTGAATTTTCCAACAGAAAAAGTGTTTCAGGATTTAAGAATTCTTCCGAGTTTATTTTGTGGTGTCCATTTTTCTATTTTATCATCATTTAACCATACATTTGCATGTACTATAAATTTTACTAGGTAATATCATCATTATAAATTATATACGGTATAATACAATAATTATACGCACCGTATACTGAATTATCGATGATCGTCTTAACATCTAAAAATCTGAAATCTTTTCTATAGAATTAACGTCTCAGTATCCTAGATTTTTTCTATAGAAAAAGTGTACCAGAATCTGAAAATTTTACTATACGAAAAATCTCTAAAAATATTTTACTTTAGTAAAAATTTCGCAGAATCTGATAAAAAAATTTTAAGAAAAATATGAAAATCGGAAAACTTTTCTAATGGAAAACTTCTTGTATCTTCAAAATTTTTCTCCCCTTAAAGCTTAAATACTTTCTACCAAAAAAAAATTAAAATTAAACCTCAAAAAATCTTTAAAAAAAATCTTAGATTTTATTTCTTAATCTAATCCATTATTTATAAAATGTGTTACATCCCACAAAAAAAAATAACGACAAAAAGGAAATAATATAAATACATAAGAAAAAACCCATAAAGCTCTTAAGAAAGTATTTAGTTTTCCTAAAGTTTATAAATGATTATTTTGCATGACAACTATCTGTCTCTTTTCAAATATATATACTCACTAATTGTTTATGGTAGAATTTGATGAGATAAACTCACACAAAGATAAATACTTAAACACATATAGGAACACAAATACATACAGAAATACACAATGCAGATATACATAGACAGCATTACAAATACATACTAACTACATTTGTGTAATATAGGTTGTAAAGCGTTTAGATTGACTCGGATACATTAATGATCAGGTGGATCATCACGTAACACGAAAACAATTGACGATTCATAAACGACATCAAATTACATATCGGTTTGAAGAGAAATTTGACAGTTTTTCTTTATTATTTTATTGTCTTATCCCGCAACACTAAAAAAATTGGAAAAATTGTGTTTTTATAAGCCTTAAGATATGCTACAAAAAATATATATCAATGACAGTGTAATTTGTAGAAGTATTAACCCAAAAATACTCATTCTGGTTGGTAATACCTAATTCAAATTAATGAAATACAGAGCACTGTCAGTCTAAACGCTTTATAACACAGTTTACATAAAAGTTTTCTGTATTTTAGGTCGGATTTTGTATAGTTGTTAAGTATAATAAAAAAAATGTATCCCGTTGAAGAGTTTTACTAATATTTACTAATGTTATACACAATTGTTGATTATAAATGTATGAATGTATGTGTGTTTATATTTTATTGTATGTGTAAGAAAGTATTAGGGATAAAATTATTTACTACGATTAAAAAATCGTCTGATTTTGAATTCTAAAAAATTAAAAAAAAAAAAAATCATAGTCTGTTTGTCGTCCAAGGAGGTTATATTTGACCCACATAAACGTAGAAGATTAAACATACAAAAAAAGAGACCTGTGCTCAAGGGGTTAAGTGTAAAAATGTTCAGTTAATTGAGAAGTGAGTTTATGAAAACACTTAGGGTAGAATGGGTCACATGCGCCATTTGATAAACACATTTGTCAGTGCATTTGAATCTGATTTAAGGCCCCTAAATTTTAGAATCAGAATCATCTTCGGTTGCTATACAAGACTTCTGCCATTATCAGAACATGTCCTTATTTATCCCAAATATTCATTTCTGAAATAATATGCACCATTTTAGAGAAGAACTGATCGATTGGAAAATATTAATTGGTGTCGTGTGTTTTAAATCCAACCAAGTATGGATGAGCTTCTCAATCAACAGTAATTTCGAAAACCGCAGTTTCGTTTTTAGTTCAGTTTAAACAAATTAAGAAAATGGAAGAATTTACTTAAAAAATTTTCTAGCAAATGGCGCCCAAGCAAGGACCAGATTCCAAATCAAATAGCGAAACCCCGCACTAGTCTAGGGAGAGTAAAGCAAACTAATGAATGCAAGCAAACCTATTCAAAATATTGTCAGAAAACATTAAATAACGAATTACTCGTCAGGGTTGATGTATTTTATCAAAAAGGAACTGTGCCGAAATTAAAGATTTTCTGGAGGATATCTGTGAAATCAGCTAACTGAGAAAATACAAATGAACGAATATTGAGCACCCACAGGGAAGAGGAAAGAAAAAAATTTGTCTTTCACGAAGAAATCGTATCGATACAATACTGACAAGGAGAGTCTCCCTGGAGTCACCCTCCGATCTTCATGAAATTTGCATATGTTGTTTAGAACGTCTTAGGGGGTTCTTTGCACAGGAAGATATATTTTCCAAAGGCCTTTCATTTGGTATAAAACATGACTAGGTTTATTTGCATAGTATAGGAGATAAACAAAAAAAAACTGAATAAAATATTTTCCGTCATTTTCACCCCCTAAATATGAATTTGGGCCAATAAAAAAATTCGTGTTCCTTTATTTTTCCTGCTCTACAAAATAAACCTAGTTCCATAAAGATCGGCGAGTGACACCAGAGACTATGTCTTGCGGTACAATATATTTATTAATTTTGATGCGCTGAACACGAAAATAAAAAAAAAATTAATCTGAACACGAAAAAAAAATTAAAATAGGTCGAATGATTTTTAAAATATCGCTATTTGACATCTTCAAAAAATGCTAGTTTTTTCATACAGTTAAAAAATTAAAAAATACCTAAAATTTTTTTTCACTGATCCCTTCATAGAGCTTGAGACAATATTCTATTTAAATTAAATTTTAGCTAAGTCCGATAATTTTAACACATAACAAATAAAATTTTGGTTTGGTGAGAGACGATGGGGGACACCTTCCCTCCTTACCGTAGGTTTTATAAAATTTATTTATTATGATTCTTGCAATTACTTAATCCAATTAATCATTATTAAAATACATTTTTATATTCCCGCCCACAAAAGAGGACGGCTCAAACTTTTTATACCCTCCAACTACAGTATGGGGGTATACTCACTTTGTCATTCCGTGTGTAACGCATCAAAATATCGGTCTAGGACCCCATAAAGTATATATATTTATGATCAGTGATCGATTCTACAACATTCTAGCGATGTCCGTCCGTCCGTCTGTCCGTATGTCTGTCCGTCTGTAGTTAACACGATACAGTCCAAAATAAAAGAGCTACACTCACGGCATTTGGCACGAATATGTCTTATGTTCCTAGGCAGGTTAAGTTCGTAAATGAGCAAAATCGGACCATGGGGAAAGAAGTTCCCCCTTGAAGAACTAAACCAACCTCTAAAAAATATATATTTTTTACACGATTCTTTGTGTTTTTGTTTAGCAAATGCAACATTTTTATGGTACAAGACGTTCTGCATTTGGACCCTGACAATTAGAAAATGCCGTTTTTTTGGTTCGTCCCCCCCTTTTATGTATGGGAGTGGAATATATATATTTTTTAAATCATGATATACTTTTATTTATTTAGTGCAAAAAGTATAAAAATTAATTTTTAAACACATATTCGAGATTAAATTTGCCCCCCACCCCCCAATTACCACTACCGACCCCCCCCCCAAAAAAAAATAATACGACCCTGCAATTTTATTTTTTTGCATGTTGGAGGGTATAAAAGATTTGGCACAGCCGAATTTAACACTCCTACTTGTTTTTACTTTTTTTATCCGCTGACTCCACAACTCGATTTTTAACTTCTTGTGACACAAAAATGTTGCATTTGCTTAACAAAAGTACCAAAAACCCTGCAAAAATGGAGGTTTTTCTGAGGTTGGTTTAGTTCTCCAAGGGGGAACTTTTTTCCCCTTGGTCCGATTTTGTCCATTTTAGAACTTAACCAGCCTATGACTATAAGACATATTCCAAACTTCGGAAGTCTTGCTCTTTTATTTTGGACTGTATCGTGCCTAAAAGAATTATATTAGTAACGATTAATTAGATTAATTAATTGCTAGAATCATTATAAATTAATTTAAAAAAAAAACATCGGAAGTGGTCAAGGTGTCCCCCAACGTCCCCTACCAAACCCCCCCCCCCCCCAAAAAAAACGCATCTGGATTTTTTTTTTACGTTTTGAAGGGTATAAAAGATTTAGCCCAGCCGAATTTCAAACTCTCAATGGTTTATTTTAAATTTAATATAAAGCAGTTTAAGTTCGTTACAAATTCAAATTTGAATGTTTTGTTATTAAAACAACATTGTTTCATGCTTAATTTTAGGTTGAACAGTTTTATTTTCTGATTTTTTAAAACTGTATATCAAATTTTACTATGAAGATATATTTAATTTAAAAAATTTCATTCCATGATGTTTTAACGACACAATTAAAACCATTTTCACTGCCAAATGAAATATTTGAAAAAATAAAATTAAAAAATCATTATTTTAATATGAAACTGTTTTATATTTATTTTAAAGTTTTTTCTGCTTGGTTTTAATATCTTTTTTCCTTATAAAATGATTCATTTTTTAGTTTTAATTTAATCAAATTAATTTTCCTAAATAACTGTTTATATAGAAAAACTCAAAACTCTATCGAGCTCCACGACTACTTTGTGAAACATGTTCATCTGAAGATCTTCATAAAATTTACCTCTTCCCATCTAAATATCCCCCTAATGTGTATTCACACACATCTCATTGTATAATTTTGTAAGAGTTTTGTGACAATGATTAAATGCTTGATGTTCTAAACTAAAAGATGCTTTTTATTATGAAAAACTACTGATTATACGAATAAAACTAACCTAAAACTAGCAGAAAAACGTAAAAAAAATCCAGTTGAAAATAATTTGGCGTAGACGAATCAGTGAATACCCTCCATCTTGTACAATCAGTATTAAGGGAAAACTAAATTTGAGTGGAAATAAATTTTTTCTAGTGAAATTTGCTAATTTTAAGTAATAAAATTTTGAGTGAAATATGTTTTTTTGAGTAAAAGAAATATTTTGGAGCAAAAAAAATTTTTTGAGTCATAAAAGTAAAATATATAAATTCGGAGTAAAAATTTTTTTTTCGTAAAAAAAAAATTTAGTGTAAACTTTTCAATTAAAAAATACTTTTTTTAAAGTATAGAAATAATTTTGAGTGAAAATACTTTTGAGTTAAATCGTCTTTTTTAAAGTGAAAAAAAAAATTTATAAATTAAAAAAAATTTATGAATTAAAAAAAATTTAAAGAAATTTATAAATTAAAATTTTTAAAAATTGAAAGAAATTTTTTAAGTAAAAAAAATTGATTTAAAAAATTTTTTCAAAATAAAAAAAAATATGTGGAAACTACTTCTTTATGTGTAAAAAAGTTTTTGATTAAAATTTTCGTAAAAAAAACATGTTTAAATGAATGTTTTAAGTAAAAAAATTTGGAGAGAAGTTTTTTAAGTAAAACAAATTATCATGTAAAGAAAAAAAATTGTTGAGTGAATTTTTTCAAGTAAAAACATTAGAGAAAAATTTTTTAAGTAAAAAAATTATCACCAAAAAATATTTTTTTTCGGTGAAAAAAATTTCCCGACATTTTTTTTTTTATTTAAAAATATTTTTGTACTTTTTATACCCTCCACTTAGCGATAGAGGGTATATATAAGTTTGTCATTCCGTTTGTAACTCATCGAAATATCGGTCTGGGACACCATAAAGTATATATATTAGGGTGGGGCGATTAGTAAGGAAGGAAAAAAATCTTAATGGGCGCTTCGAGTTTCTGATTCTTGGGATTGTACTGAGCAAAAAAGTCAACTAGACCATACGTCTACGGTGAAAATCGAGCCTCCCGATTTTGACTTGAAGTTTTTTCTCAGACTTTATTTTTTTTGGAAAATTTGCAAATTTTCTTGGGCTCATATTTCGTAAACTATTTGAAATTTTGACTTATCTTTAAAAGTAAAGTTGTAGCTATTGTCTCGGGCTACAATTTCTTTGAACATATTACTTAGAACATATTACGTTTTCATGGTCAAAAAGTCGAAAATGTAGAAAATTCACCACTTTTTGTAATTTTTTTTTTTTGATATTTTGGCCTATAACAGCCAAACCATTGAGATTTTCGATCCAATACTAAGACAAAAATTGTAGCCAAGACAATAGCTAAGAACTCTTTAGTACATCGCAAAAGCATTGGAACGCTCCTTCAGGCAGTTTTGGCCTTGTGAAAGTGCAAATTTTTTGTGAAAATATTGATAAATTACCATTTTCAGTTGTTCATAGCGCAAAATAATAAAAATGTTCTATTTCATATTTTTATTCTATATATTTATTTATTTTATTCTATTTATTTTATTTCTTATATTTTATTCTTGTATTGTTTTAAGTTCATTTAACGCATTTTTGTTAGTTTATTGTTAACGATCACCAGAGACTTTATAATATAGAGATAAAACAAATTTAGTTCTTCTACTGACTCCTAGAGGGCGCCAGTCTTTAATATCAGCTCAAGAATATTACTAATATTCTTAAGGTGTTACTAAGACTTACTGAAGGCTCAAATAACTCAGCAAATACTGCTCATATAACTATGAAATGATCAGTACACTCGTTAGCAAAAATGTTTTGCCAAAAATTAGTTAACTAATTTTTTTTTTTGAACTTAGTTCATACACATCTGAGGACCCCATTGGGTTCGGACCCGATAGGTCCAGACCCCGATGGGCCTAGACCTAGTTGGGTTACCTAAAAATCGTCATAGTTTTTGATCCAAAATTTGTGTCCGTTTCGCTCTAACTTGCTTAGTTACGTGATTATAGGGGACCCCTGGGGTCTTGAGAATTAAAAACCTCGATAACTTCAAAAATATTACTCGGAGAGCTATATATTTATTTATTTTATTCTATTTATTTTATTTCTTATTTTTTATTCTTGTATTGTTTTAAGTTCATTTAACGCATTTTTGTCAGTTTATTGTTAACGATCACCAGAGACTTTATAATATAGAGATAAAACAAATTTAGTTCTTCTACTGACTCCTAGAGGGCGCCAGTCTTTAATATCAGCTCAAGAATATTACTAATATTCTTAAGGTGTTACTAAGACTTACTGAAGGCTCAAATAACTCAGCAAATACTGCTCATATAACTATGAAATGATCAGTACACTCGTTAGCAAAAATGTTTTGCCAAAAATTAGTTAACTAATTTTTTTTTTTTGAACTTAGTTCATACACATCTGAGGACCCCATTGGGT
Organism: Pegoplata infirma; assembly: GCA_963921195.1. Taxonomy (NCBI): domain Eukaryota; kingdom Metazoa; phylum Arthropoda; class Insecta; order Diptera; family Anthomyiidae; genus Pegoplata; species Pegoplata infirma. The sequence goes on along the minus strand of OY992539.1, from coordinate 207,904,340 downwards.
TCGGACCCGATAGGTCCAGACCCCGATGGGCCTAGACCTAGTTGGGTTACTTAAAAATCGTCATAGTTTTTGATCCAAAATTTGTGTCCGTTTCGCTCTAACTTGCTTAGTTACGTGATTATAGGGGACCCCTGGGGTCTTGAGAATTAAAAACCTCGATAACTTCAAAAATATTACTCGGAGAGCTTTTGACTATTTTGCGGTCTTGTTCTACGTGTTGAGAGCTACAAAAATGCTTTCGGACTTTTTGTTGTGTCGGCAATATTTACCGAGATATAAGCATTTTAAAATTTTCGGGAATGCTAACTTGTTTGGATCCAAAGTTAGGGCCCATTAGGGTCCACACATGTGAAGAGGACCGGCGATACTATGAACCCGAGAACCAAAAATGGCCTCCATTTTGCTCTATCTGGCTTAGTTTCCGAGATAGCGCCATTTTAAGTTTTCTGAAAATAAAAAAAAATTTACCATTTATTTTGCTAATATCAGCAAAAAAGCTTGTAAAAATTTGGTCGACTCAATTTTAAATCTAGCAAAAAAAATTAATTAAAATTTTGTTTAAAATTGCTAATGCGCTAAATGAAGTTTACAAGATATTTTTGCTAACATGCTAATCTCAAATAAAAATTTGCTAAAAGTTAGATAACCAGCATTAGCAAAAAAAAATTTGTAAGTCTACTAATGTATTATTTTGAGCTAGTGTTGCTAAGCGCTCAATCGACAAAAACCGTGAAGGTATAATGGCATCTGTATCTGAAGGCCGAAAGAAAGCGCCTCGTATGGAATCTCGTAAAGATTTGGAAGGCAATCTTTGAATGAAAAATACACTAAATTGGAATTCTTCTTGATTTATACCTTGTCTGTACCAATACAATTACTTTGTACTTTAAATGAACTTTCAAAATAAATATTGAACAAAACAAAAAAAAAACATTATATTTTTGGATAAAAAAAGTGGAAACAATAAGAAATAGAACATTTTTATGATTTTGCGTTATGAACAACTGAAAATGGTAATTTATCAATATTTTCACAAAAAATTTGCACTTTCACAAGGCCAAAACTGCCTGAAGGAGCATTCTAATGCTTTTACGATGTACTAGAGAGTTCTTAACTATTGTCTTGGCTACAATTTTTGTCTTAGTATTGGATCGAAAATCTCAATGGTTTGGCTGTTATAGGCCAAAATATCCAAAAAAAATTACAAAAAGTGGTGAATTTTCTACATTTTCGAATTTTTGACCATGAGAACGAAGTTTTTTCTAGGTAATATGTTCAGAAAAATTGTAGCCCGAGACAATAGCTACAACTTTACTTTTGAAAATAAGTCAAAATTTCAAATAGTTTACGAAATATGAGCCCAAGAAAATTTGCAAATTTTCCAAAAAAATAAAGTCTGAGAAAAAACTTCAAGTCAAAATCGGGAGGCTCGATTTTCACCGTAGACGTATGGTCTAGTTGACTTTTTTGCTCAGTACAATCCCAAGAATCAGAAACGCGAAGCGCCCATTAAGATGTTCAAATCGCCCCACCCTAATATATATTCATGATGCCCGATCGATTTTAAGACATTTTAGGAAATCTGTGGAAAATAGTATCACGGACAAAATATTGCACAGTGATGACTGAAACTTAACATAGTTATTGGAAGTTCCCCGAGAAGTTTGGTATTGCATTTGAGCGATATCGGTTCAGCGGTTCTAAAGTTATGAACGAAAATGTAAGCACACCTCAAAAATTTCAGTACATTCAACATAATCTAAATATACAAAATGCTTTAATTCGGCTTCTGGTTACATATGTGAACATAATTGAACACCAAATGGTATTTAAACAAGTACGAACATATTTTTTGACAAAAAAGGAAAAAAATCGCGGATTTTTTTTACCAAAATTTTTTTTCGCGGAAATTTTTTTTTCAAATTTAATTTTTTTTTTTTCAAAATAATTTCCTTTTAAAAAAAGTTTTTTGCAATAATCTTTTTGAAATTGTGGAGGGTATCACTACATTCGGCCAGGCCGAATTTAACTTTTTTACTTGTTTAAATACCATTCGGTATACAATTCTGTTAACATATGACAACCAGCAGACACATTAAAGTATTTTGTATTTTTAGGTTATGCTGAATGTATCAAAATTTTCGAGTTGTCCTCACAATTTCGTTTATAACTTTGGAACCGCTGAACCGATATTGCTAAAATGCAATATCAAACTGTTCGGGACCATAACAAGTAAATATGTTAAGTTTGCATAATATCTGTTTAATATTTTGGATGCGATTGCCATTTCAACAGACAAACATTAGTAGATCCCGCACTGATATTTCGATAAGTTACAAACGGAATGACAAACTTATATTTACCCTAGATCATTAATTGTAGGTGGGTGTATAAAAACCTAAAATAAATTTTGTTATTTTATATAATGATAATGATTAGAAGTGATGTTGATGATAATAGTGCGGTTACTCTTGTATTTCAAAATAGTAATAATAATAATGATGATGATGACGACAATGCTGATGTAGTAAGGTTTTGTTTTTATTTCGTTTAAAATGATGTTCATTTTGTAAAATTGTCTAATTTCAACTCACAATATTGATTGAGGTTATAAAATGAAAATAAAACTAAATTTTAGGTGACAAATGTTTTGTGGATTTTATGGTTTAACAGCAAATATATAGAAAAAACTTTTTTGAAATAGAATTTGAAATATAAATTGGAATACAATTTGAAACGGAATTTTTAATTATAAAATTTATTACTAAAACACAAAAAAAAAAATCAACTTTACATTTAAAAATTTCCAAAAAAAATATGTGGTTAAACCACAAACAAATACATAAATATAAGAAGGAAATTAATAAAACAAGCATTTTTAATAAAATATTAGATTTATAATATAAATATGGGTTATGCATTCTAAAATTGGTTTAAGGTTAAGATATTTTAAGTAAAAGATTACGTTCGAATCGAACGAATCCACGAATATCCTCCAAAATGCACAAAAACTGTAATAAATATTTCAAAAAATCGAACTAAAAAATTTTCATCTTAACTACAAAACTTATTTAAGTAATTTTTGTACTAAAAAAAAATTTTGAACGTAAAATGTCTCTGAATTATCACCAAACAACAAAGCACTACGTTTTGCGCCATTTTGTTTTGGCGTACACAGTGTTCCCAGATTTTGAGACATTTTCTTTATGGAAAATTTATCAGAATCTAAGACATTTTATATGAGAAAAAAATTATCAGAAACTTTAACTATTTCTAAAGGGAAACACCGAGGCCACTGCTTTTTTTAATACAAAATGGCGCCCATAGTAGGGCCTAGTTGTTTTGTAGAATTTTTCTATATACAAGAAAAACGTCTCAAAATAAATTGTCGTAAAATTTTTTAGTTTTTAAGTAAACAAATTGTCAGAAGTAGCTAAAGCCCACTGTGGCCGCCATTTCGTAGCGGGTTACAAAAATGTTTCACGACACCATTCTAACAATAAGTTTAAAAAAGTCTCTGAGAATCTGAAACTTTTTCTTGTACAAAAACAAAAATTTTGAAAGAAAAAAATTGTAATTTGGACCATTATTAAAAAAGTTAAAGAAGTTTAAGTAAAGAACCAAACTACCAATTTTAAAAAATTCGATATCTTTTGAACCGGTCATCAAAAAAATCTGAAAATTTACCACGAAGGAACTGTAAACAAATTAGAAAAATCTAAAAAAAAAATATTCAAAGTGTCTGATTTGACATGGAATGCCCCATTAGACTGGCATTTTTTGTCAACTTTCGATTTTCCCAAGTGTCCGGGCAAATTTGTATTGTCCTAGGTCTAAAACTGATGTGGTACAAATTTGGGGTCAATCGGATTAAATTAACCCGTGGCGCCCGGCGGTTAAAGATTTGGATTTTTGAAAAATTTTTAAAAATAAAATTAAAAAAATATTTATCTTTCGACACATCATATTTGTTAATTTCGATGTGAGAACGAATATCAAAAAAAAAAATAAAAATCGCTCGATCGGTTTTCAAGATATCGCCATTTCAAATTTGTAAAAAATGGAGGATTTTTCCTACGTTCAAGAAATTTTTTAAAAAAAGTCTCAAAATTTCATTTCTCTGACCCTTTTGTAGAGCTTGAAACAATCTTTCATTTAAAACTGGTTTGTGCCAAATCCGATCACTTTAAGCTGTGGCGCCCATCGATCAAAGTTTTGGCTTTTTAGAAACTTCTTACCAAAAACCCTAAACTTTAATCGAAGGGTGCCGCGAGTTAAAATGATCGGTTCTGGCTCAAATTAAGCTTAAATGAAAGATTGTATCAAGCTCTATGAAAGGGATAAAATAAAGAAATTTTTAAAGTTTTTTTAAAAAAATTCTTAAACGTATCAAAAAACCCCCCATTTTGCAATTTTTTGACAAATTTTAAATGGCGATATCTCGAAAACCGTTCGACCGATTTTATAAATTTTTTGATATTTGTATTCAGCATGATAAAACTAATAAAAATAATGTATAGCAATATATTTTATTTTTTTATTTTTTCATTTTCAAAAATACACAATTTTGGTGGAAATTTTCCAAAAGTCCAAAACTTTGATCGAAGGGCGCCACAGCTTTAATTGATCTGATTTGGCTCAAATTAGTTTTAAACTAAAGATTGTTTCAAGCTCTACAAAAGGGTCGGCGGAATGAAATTTTGAAACTTTTTTTAAAAAATTTCTTGAACTTAGGAAAGAACCGCCATATTTTGCAAATTTAAAATAGCGATATCTCGAAAACTGTTCGACCGATTTTAATTTTTTTTTGATATTCGTGCTCAGCACATCAAAATTAACAAATTAATATGTCGAAAGATATATTTTTTTTTATATTTTTTTTTTTTTAATTTTTCAAAAATCCAAAACTTTGACCGCCGTGCGCCACGGGTTAATTTAGTTTGATTGGCTTCAAATTGGTACCACATGAGGTTTATGCCTAGTAGAATAAAAAAATGCCCGGACTTTGAAAATCGGAGAAGAAAAAATTTTGCTATACAGAAAAATGCCAGTCCAATGCAGTGGGTATCAGACTATATGGGGCCAAAAAAAATGCACTCTTTTTTTACAAAGGAAAAAATGGTTCTCTTAATGTATGAACATTTTTAAAAAAAATGCTGCAAAATCAGGGGAAAAAGTAGAAAGAGTAGGCAAAATGCTCCAAAATGGGGGGGTGAAATAAAGCCATAGGCAATAAGGCCATATGGCCTTATTTCCCAATGAGTTGAGAAATAAAGCCATATGGTCTTATTACCAACCGCTGTTGGAAATAAAGCCATATATGGCTTTATTACTCATTTGAAAATTTATAAAAGTATTCGTCATTAATTTCCGGAGAGTATAGGGGAAAATGTGGAAAAATTTTTCCACTAAATAGCAGGATTTTTAATTTTAAGATTGTTTAACAAAAAGTTTTTCTGCGTAGCCGGCCTTCGGCCGGGCTTAGGGATTACAAACTCCATGCATTAAACCCACCCTCTCTGCAAACCAAAGCTATTTTGGTTATCAGGCCTTTTTGAGGCATAACAAATTTGATAGCGAAAAGGCCTGCTACCCTAGAAAACTTTACTTTGCGGAGAGGGTGGGTTTAATGCATGGATTTTGTAATCCCTAAGCCCGGCCGGAGGCCGGCTACACAGAAAAACTTTTTTTGTTAAACAATCTTTAAATTAAAAACCCTGCCAATAAAAAATTGGTGCCTCTAGACAACTCTAAGTTCCGAGGTTCGTGGTATATGTGGTTTTTTAATTTAAAGATAGTCAAAAAAAATTTTTTTTTTCTGCGTAGCCGGCCTTTGGCCGGACTTAGGGATTACAAACTCCATAAATTAATTTAGCGGATTCGCTAAATATTTTTTTTTTTTGGGTAGCAGGATTTACGGGGAAATATATTTCCACATTTTGAACTGATATGGCTTTATTTCCACTTTGGTTGCAAAATCAATATGATTTTATTGCTCAATCGTGTTGGTAATAAAGCCATATGGCCTTATTTCCCATTGAATTGAGAAATAAGGCCATATGGCCTTATTGCCTATGGCTTTATTTCACCCCCCCTCCAAAATCAGGGGAAAAAGTAGGGAAATTAGTTAAGAGAGAATTTTAATAACGGAAATAGTGGTAATCCTCTCAATATAGATAGGTAATCCTCTCAATAATAGTGGTAAAATTTACTCATTTTCTAATTCTCTTTGATCTTTTTACAAAATTTTAAAATTTCTGCAATACATTAAGTTTACCAATTTTCATAAACTTGCAGATTGATTTTGGGTCCTTTCAAACTCTCTTACTTTCCTTACTCTATGGTCCAATGCACCATATATATAATTAACCAGTGATCGATTTTAAGACATTCTAGCGATGTCCGTCTGTCTGTCTGTGGAAATGGCGATCACGGCCAAAATATTACACGGAGATGACTGAAACTTAACATATTTATTGGAAGTTCTACCGAGCAGTTTGGTGTTGCATTTGAGCGATATCGGTTCAGCGGTTTAAAAGTTATGAACAAAAATGTAAGGACACCTCAAAAATTTTGGTACATCAACATAACCTAAAAATACAAACTGCTTTAATTTGGCTGCTGGTTGACTTATGTGAACATATTTGAACACCGAATGGTATTTAAATAAGTACGAACATATTTTTTGACAAAAAAAAGAAAAAAAATCGCGAATTTTTTTTACCAAAATTTTTTTTCGCGGAAATTCGATTTCAAAAAATTTTTTTTTAAGTAATTTCCTTTTAAATTATGTTTTTTGCAATAATCTTTTTGAAATTGTGTGTTGACATTCGGCAGGGCCGAATTTAACTTTTTTACTTTTTTTTTAAATGGCGCCCATCCTAGTGATTTTCGTAGAATTTTTCTATATACAATGAAAAAGTCTCTAATTTTAGAATTCTCTATACAAAAAATATCTCAAGAGTCTTCGATATTTTCTATATGAAAAATGTTTAAGAATCGGAGACTTTTTGTATTACGAAAAATTATGCAAAAGGTATGATCTTGTCTATCGGAAAAATTGTTCAGAGTCTATAGTCAAAATGTCTCAGAGTTAAATGTTTAAAGACAAAATGTGTCAAATTCTGTTCTACAAAATGGCGACCAACGTAAGGTATATTTGTTAAGTCGATCTTTTATCTGTACAAGAAACAAGTCTACCCTGCAAACAAAACTATACGACATCGATTCGCAGGTTGTATTGCCGATACGATAAATTCTAAATTATCGAATTCGTATCGCCGGCGATACACCTTTCGGGAGAAACTGTTACCCGATGGTAATACATCCCGGCGATACGAAAACGATTCGCCTTGGTGATACAAGGGCAATATCGCCAGATAATCGTATAAACGAAAAATAAAAGATTTGTATGTATCGCCGGAATATCACAAAAATGATAAATCGGCGATACAGCTATTCCCTGAAGCTAAAAAACATTATTTTTTTATTCATATTTTGGTCATGTTAACAGGAAAACATTTGCATTCACCTTAAAAATGTATCCGCACCATTCGCTGAATTTTTTATTTTATCTTTGAAAGAACATTTGTGTTTTTCGGCCAAATTTATATTCTTTTAAAGATTTCTTGTTGTGCTTGATAAATTATTTTATTTAAATTGACAAAGAAATAAAAATTTTTCAATAATTTTTTTTTTTGTTTATCGCCAAAATATCCATCGTATGAGAAAACGGCGATATAAAACTAATACTACTTTGATTTTTAATTGAAATGATCAATTTTCGTATCGCCGCAATATCTTTTCGGCGATTTATCGCCCTATTGTTTGCAGGGTACAAATAAATTGTTTTACAATTGATGTCTGTTTTGAGTAACAATATTGCTCAATATTGCTCCAATTTGTAACGTGGTTCACAAATGTCAGACGAGTTGATATTTGAAACATTTTCTTGTCAAAAGTCTCCGAATGGAAGAATTTTTCTATACGAAAAATGCTACTTTCTACACATGATATTTATTTTATAGGAAAAGTGTTTCAGAATCTGAGTATCTTTCCACAGAAAAATATTTAAGACTCCTAGATTTTTGTATGATAATGTCAGAATTTGATAATTTTTTAACAGAAAAAATGCCTCAGAGTTTAAAAGTCAAGTACTGTGTACTTCATTACAAAATGGCGCCTATCGTTGGGCTAAGCTGTTTCGTGCAATTTTTCCATTCAAAACAAATTTTAAATATATTTTTAATTAAACATAAAGTTTTTAAAAAAAATAGTTTTAACAGAAAAATTTGTTGTAACAACAAAGAACTCGTTGTGCGCCATTTTGTAGTGGCGTACAAAATTGTTCAGAAGTTATATTTTTCTCTTACAATTCTCTTAAACTGATCAAATTAAATTCTATAAATATTCCTGATGAAATATCTTAAAATCTGAGACTTGCTATAGAAAAACGACACATTTTATTAATAAATCATGGCTGTGGAACCCAATTCTTTGCTTAAGGATCTTAAATCAACATTTTTGACCTAAATTAAAATATGAATTAACTTTCCTTTTCTTTAAAACTACCTTGACATTTTTAATTTCTTTTAGTACGATTCAATGAATTTCTATAACAGTTTTTTTTTTTTTTTGCATAAACAATTTCTTTATATAAAATCATAATTTAAAAAATAATTATTTCTAGAAGCTTAAATAAACACAGAAAAAAAAACAACATCATCAGCACAACATAATTATAAGCCAGCTACTAAACATTGTTTTAATGCAGATTATATGAAGTACCATGGGAATATTGTTAGCAGAAAATCTAAAATGGTGGCAGTTTTATTTATAGTTTGTTGCAACTTGTGGCAATAAACATGGTACACGAATATGTATAACACACAATAAGAATGCAAGTTTGAAAACTCCCACCTTATAAGAGTTCATGTGTATGTATATAAAATGAAACAAGCAAAAACATTTTAATTTAATTAACATTATTATAACAAAAAATAAAAATAATAAAACATAAACCCAACTACTGGCATACAAGAAACTACACATATTTATTAAATAAACAATACATGTGTAAGAAGAGTCATTTAATGAATGGAGAGTACGGTGAAAGCTCTTTTGAAAGGAACTGGTGAGATTTGGAAAACTTCTTAGGAAGCTAAATGGACTTCATTTTAATTCAATCGGGATCGCCATCCCAGTCGGCACACTGCTGGCTCTCCCTTTATAAAATTGCCAACATCTTCATACAATTTTTCAAAATGTCTCCAATGACATGTCAGCAGTTGGTCAGCGGTTGTTTAAATGAATTGTTGGTGGCCACCGATACTTGTGGAGACTTCTGACCAACTTCTGACATGTCATTGGGGACATTTGGAAAAATTGTATGAAGATGTCACCAATTTCATAAAAGGAGAGTCAGCAGTATGTCATTCTTTATTATTCTCTATTGAGATGACCAGCAGGAATACTTCAAATTATAAAAAATCTAATTTTTTTAAGTAATTGTTGCTAAAATTTTCTTTTAAATTTGACTTATTGTTAAAGGAAATTTCATTCTGATTAATTGTGTCCAGTTTTTTTATATTTCACTGTTCATTTAGTCATCTGTGTGTGTACACAGGTAGAATTGTATGATAAAATGTGAACATTTTCTTAAGCAAAAAATAGTTATATGTTTGTGTTTTTCTCATACTCTCCTACATTAACACCATTGCCAAAGTTGTGTATAAATTTTCATGTGTATGATCAGACTTAGAAAAAATGTAATATGTAAAAAACTATCAGAGTCAGAGACAAGGTGGTGCCCAACGTAGGACTTACAAGGGAAGTCGCCCTGGTGTCACCCTCCGATCTTCATGAAATTTGGATATGTTGTTAAGAACGAAAATTAATTCGAAACGTATTTTTTTTTAGCGGCCCAAACTCATTTTTAGGGGGAGGTCGATTTGTATGGGGGGAAATTGACCTTTTTCAGTTTTTTACGATTTACAAAATTAATATAGGCATGTGTTGTATCAGATTAAAGGTATTAAAAATAACTATCTCGTTATGCTAACAACGAGCCAATGAAGTTAACATTTTTCGACTTATTAACGAAAATGTCCCAAAATTTTGGTATTTTACTTAATATGACGAAAAATTGTGCATGGTTGGACACGTTTTTAGCACACATAGATAGGTTTTCCAAAGGCCTTTCATTTGGTATGTAACATGACTAGGTTTCTTTGCATGATATAGGAAATAAACGAAAAAAACTGAAAAATGACCATGTCTTCCCCCCTCCTTTTTACCCCCTAAATATGAATTTGGGCCGCTAAAAAAAATACGTGTCCCTTTATTTTTTCTGCTCTGCAAAATAAAACCAATTCCATAAAGATCCGCAGGTGACACTAGGGAGACTTCCCTTGTTAGTTATTTCCTGATTCTTTTCTATGTTTAGAAAAATGGAGTGTCTATTTTTTCTGCAACAAAAATCTTTAAAATAGTCATATATTCAAAGACATTTTTAAATAAAACATTTTTTCCGAAAGTTTTTTCTATTAAGAAAATTTTTGCGAAACGACTAAAATTAGAATTTTATTAATTTAAGTAGTTTCTAAGACAAATTTTCTTTACAAAAATTAGCATATTCTGAGAGTTTTTTTTGTTAACATAAGAATTCCAAAATGGCGCCCAACGTAGGGCTTAGATGTTTTGTGAAATTTTTCTATGTTTACAAAAAAGTCTCAAATTCTGACACAATATATTTAAAAAAGAAAAAGTTTCACATTCTGAGACATTATTTCCTGAGAGTATTTCATTACAAAACAAGCCGTATTAAGGCTTTATTATATAGAACAAGTAGAAAAGTTAAATTCGACTTGGGCGAATTTATGAATACTAGAAATGTCCTTAAAAACGAAAATCAACTTTTTATACCTGGTAGGGTCCTTAATTGTACTTTAGTATCTAAAAATGAGTTAGCCAAAATTTGGGGACAATCGGCTAAAAATAACTCGTGCCGAAAATGGATTGAAGTTTAAGGGTATTCTTATATGAAAGAAAAACCCTTTTTTCTAGTTTTTTGAAAAATATTGATATTTGTTATTTTTTGTCAAACTTTTTGTGAAATAATATGAGAATGGTATTAAATTACCTTTCCAAAAAGTCTAATAAAATTAAAATTGGATAAATAATAAGCATTTTACGCATACATGCCCCAGACCATTGTATTGTTTTCAAAGCCAGAATTTAAAAATTTTAAAAATTTTTAGACAAAAAAAGAAAAAAATTAAATTTTACTTTATAATCATCTTGCAAATATGTTTAAGATTAAATATAGCCGATATGGTAGTCAAGCTTTATTTTTATTTGGCGCGAATAGTGATAACATTTTCGCGGATTCCAAATAAAATGCGCATTTCTACAATAATTTAGCAAATATGGGAAAATGTTTTCTCTATTGCACGGAACGAAGTGTAAAACGTAAATTCTGTAATTTTTGAGAAATCGGATATATGCAGATATTTTCTATTATAGAAATGTATAATGTCCCAAATTTGTCATTTCCCTTCGACGGAAAGGCGGTAAAGATGCTCGATTTCTCCAAAAATTTACAGAATTTATGTTTTACACTTTTTATCGTACAATACAGAGAAAATTTTCCCATATTTGCTAAATTATTATAGAAAACCACATTTTCTTTGGAATCCGCGGAAATTATATCTCTACCCACGACAAATGAAAAAAATCTAGACTACTATATCTGTTTTTATCTATAATATGTATTTAATAAGATTATAAAAAAAAAAATATTTTTTTTTTGCCAAAAATTTTCAAAATTTTCAAATTTTGGCTTTAAATTCCGGCAGAGTCGGAATTAAAAATAGTTCCTTATTTTTAAAAAAGGTCATCTGTTTTTAATGTAGTCTTCCTAATCTTATGCATTTTTATACGAAATCCAAACAATATTTATGCATTTTCGAACGAAAGCCAAAACAACAGACGTGAACAAAATGATTCGTTCACGAACTGTTGAACGAAAACAAAAATTTACCGATTTAAACTAGATTAACGATTAACGAACAACAAACACGATCAAAATGATTCGTTCATGAACTATTGAACGAAAACAATAAATGACCGATTGAACTAGCAGAACGACTAGCTTTTTTATAAATAAACGAAAATGAGCGCTCACTCAATTGAACGATTAAGCACAATTTTGGTGGGAGGTGTTAGGCCTTCCCTCGCGATAAATGCTTGCAAATTCATTTATTTTGATTTTTGCACTTCATATTAATTTTTTACTTAAAAAAAACTGTAAAAGGAGGTTGGCTTAGTTCTTCAGGCGGAAAATTTGCCCTTTGATTCGATTTTGCCCTTTTCGAACTTAACCAGTCTATTTGTGCCTTCAGGAGGGTATGTATTTTAGCTTGGGGTGCATCGTGATTTCCACAGTGAGGTAGACGGATGTACGGATCATCGCGACCCCTACCTATATTTCGATGCGTTAGGGATACGTGAGTATACCCCTAAAAAGGGCGTTCGACGTGGTACTTAGCAGCTTTGCTGTACAGGTCAATATTTAACATGAACCGAATGATATACGTCTGAAATTAGAGATCAAATGGAGTAAAACTGCATTTACAGTTTTTCATTTCGTGATCCTGTTTCCTTTTAAAAGGGCTTTAAAGTTTTAAAGGATACATTTTGTAAAATATTTTTGAAATATTTGTACTTGCCCTAGGGTGACTCTGTTGACGGAAAATGAAAAAGGAGGATCTCTCCTAATTTCTCCATTTTTCTATTTTATATTTCATATCAGGATAAAAGGATGTAAATAAAGTCATTTGAAAACTTTATCAAAATATTTTGTTAAAAATATTTATTGATATTGAAGGGTACATTTTTGAAAGGACGTAACTTACTTCCTTTTTCCTGATATGTAAAAACAATAAATTGGAAAGTTAGGGGAGATCCTCCTCTTTCATTTGCTATCACTATTGGCATCCTAGGACAAGTAAAGATATTTAAAACAAATATTTTATAAAATTTAATCCTCCAAAATTTTCAAGTCCTTTTAAAAGGAAACAGTATCACGAAATGAAAAACTGTATATGCAGTTTTACGACATTTAGTCTCTAGTTTCAATGACTTTTTTTTCATTTTTGTCGGATGGTGTAATAGAACATCATATATTTTATAGCAGTTCTTTATAAATATATTAAACATATTATTTTCAATCGACTATTTTTGAAAAAAAAGCTATAAAAGAAATTTTCCAAGCTTAAATTTAAGCTTGGTAGCGTCCAGATTAAGCAAATATTAAATGAGATACGAGGATCGCTTTGTAAAATTAAATTATTTACAGATATTTTTTAGAAATTTTTTTAAAAATATTTCTAAGTAGATTTTTTCCAAGTTCAAACATTAAAAAATTAAAAAATGATCAAGTTATTTTTGTTCAGTTATCAGCTTGATTTTCTAACAACCCAAACAAAAAAATAAAATTTTTAAGTGCCAAAAAAAAAAAATCCACATTTTTTTACCTCCAACTCTCTTGACCACCAATTTTTTTGTAAACAAAGAAAAGTTTTAATTGTTCTAATATCTCATTACTAGGGATGTGATTTCCATGCAAATGCATGTTTTATGTCAATAGTCTAAAAACGATATCGACCAATTATCTTTCCGAATCAAGAAATTTGCGATTTGTTTTTGCATATTTTGGTGAAAATGCATATTTTTGCATATTTTGGTTTTAGATGCATATTTTGTGCATATTTCCAGCTTTTAAGTGCATATTTTTGCATATTTTGGCATAAATTAGCAAAAACCCATATTGAATTGTTTCAAAAACTATTTTAAATTTTAAAAATTTATTTTGAAAATAAGAAAAAAATTTTTTTTCCTTTTAATTTTTTTCTATATATTCTTATTTTCTAAAAAAATCTTAATAAAGTTTTAAATAATACTATTTAAACACGGCATTATTTTTTACTTTTGAAAAAGTTTTTCCGCATGAAAAAAACAAGATTATTATTGCACACATTTTATTTTTTAGTGCATATTTTTAGGTTTTTTACTGCATATTTTGAATTTTTTAGCACATATTTTAAGAGCATATTTTCTATTTTTTAGTACATGAAAGTCTCATCCATACTCATTACTATACAATTAGAAAAATTGTAAAATTTATAAACAATAAAATATTTTCCTTGTTTACAAAAAATTTATGATCAAAAGAGTTGGTGGTCAAAAAATTTTTTGTTTTGGTTGTTGGAAAAACAAGCTGATAACTGAAATAAAAATTATTGGATCATTTTTTAAATTTTTAATGTTCGAACTTGGAAATATTTTTAAAAAATTTTCTAAAAAACATCTATAAATAATTTCCTTTGCCTGTGCGACCCTCGAATTTCACTTAATATTTGCTCAATCTGGACGGTATCAAGCTTAAATTAAAGATTGAAAGATTTCCTATATAGCAGTGTTTTCAAAAATGGTCAATCTAAGACAATTTTTATATATTTTTTTAAATGATGGTCAGCTTGTTTTTCCAACAAATAATAAAATTTTTTAAATACTGTACAAGAAGTCCACATTTTTTTACCTCCAACTCTTTTGACCACCAATTTTTTGTAAACAAAGAAAAAAACTTATCCTACCAACACTATTGTTTGGTTAGGTACTGTTGTTATTGTAAAATAACAGCAACACATATATTAATAATTACCGATGGTGATTTAGTATATACAATTTTTGCTTTAAAAGAGTTATTTTTGTTGGAAAACAGATTTCGGACCTTCATAATAATATTTCTCATATAACTTGTGAAATATATCAAATATTATGTCTGGTTTGATGTTTGATTGACCAACGATGATTCTCTAAAGTCTGCTGACGATTCCTTTAGTGGGGATGAAACTGATCAGTACAGACATACTATGAGATGAGTAACTTTTTTAAAGCAATAAATTAAAAATACTCTATTATGACAATATCATATATAGAAATATTTTTGGGCCTCGAACTAGAATGAAACTCTAATCGAATATATATACATATATAAAGGCCGAATAAATACATTTTATTTTTATGTACCTTTTGGTACTAAAAATAAAAAACAACATTTAACACAAAGTTTAGTACGACTTATCCTACCAACACTATTGTTTGGTTAGGTACTGTTGTTATTGTAAAATAACAGCAACACATATATTAATAATTACCGATGGTGATTTAGTATATACAATTTTTGCTTTAAAAGAGTTATTTTTGTTGGAAAACAGATTTCGGACCTTCATAATAATATTTCTCATATAACTTGTGAAATATATCAAATATTATGTCTGGTTTGATGTTTGATTGACCAACGATGATTCTCTAAAGTCTGCTGACGATTCCTTTAGTGGGGATGAAACTGATCAGTACAGACATACTATGAGATGAGTAACTTTTTTAAAGCAATAAATTAAAAATACTCTATTATGACAATATCATATATAGAAATATTTTTGGGCCTCGAACTAGAATGAAACTCTAATCGAATATATATACATATATAAAGGCCGAATAAATACATTTTATTTTTATGTACCTTTTGGTACTAAAAATAAAAAACAACATTTATCAAAGAAAAAAATTTTAAATATTCTTTTAAATCATTACTATACACTTAGGTGTACTAAAACTAATAAAAGATAACATATTTTCTTTGTTTACCTAAAATTTATGGTCAAAAGAGTTGGAGGTCAAAAAATGCTGATTTCTCCTACTGCATTTAAAATATTTAATTTTTTGTTTTGGTCTTTGGAAATACAAGCTAATTGAATAAAGATTATTGGATAATTTTTTAAATTTTGAACTTGTAAAAAATCAACTTGGAAATATTTTTAAAAAAATTTCTAAAAAAATCTATAAATAATTTCCTTTTCCAGCGCGACCCTCGTATCTCATTTAATATTTTCTCAATCTGGACGCTATTAAGCTTAAATTAAAGATTGGAAAATTTCTTATATAGCATTTTTTTCAAAAATAGTCGATCTGAGACAATTTTTATATATTTTTTTAAATGCTGGTCAGCTTGCTTTTCCAACAACCCAAAAAAAATTAAATTTTTTTAACACAGTAGAAGAAGTCCACATTTTTTGACCTCCAACTCTTTTGACCACCAATTTTTTGTAAACAAAGAAAAATTTTAATTATTCTTATAACTTATTACTATACACTTACAAGTAATAAAATTTATAAACACTAAAATATTTTCTTTGTTTACAAAAAATTGATGATCAAAAGAGTTTAAGGTCAAAAAATGCGGATTTCTTCTACTGTATTTAAAAAATTAAATTTTTTGTTTGGGTTGTTGGAAAAACAAGCTGATAACTGATTAAAAAATATTGGATCATTTGGTAATTTTTAATGTTTGAACTTGGAGAAAATCGACATACAATTAGAAATATTTTTAAAAAAATTTCTAAAAAATATCTATAAATAATTTAATTTTCCAGCGCGACCCTCGTATATCATTTAATATTTGCTTAATCTGGACGGTATCAAGCTTAAATTAAAGATTAAAAGATTTCCTATATAGCAGCGTTTTCAAAAATAGTTAATCAAAGACAATTTTTATGTATATTTCTAACCGAAAGTTGTTTTTTATAGAAAATACAGTTTTGAACATTTTCTATGCAGAAAAAGGGATGGCAGTAACTCAGCCCAACATTGGGCGCCAATTTTTATTGTATAGACATTTCTTAGAATCTGTGAGTTAAAATTTATAAGAAATTCCAACAATTTTGGTAAAATTTTAATTTTAAAAATTTTACTCTCAGTTTTCCCAACACTTTTGAAACAGTGTTTTTTGTGTATTCATGTGTATAAGTTCTTATTTTCTAAATTAGTCATTTGTTTTCTCAGGTGTATGTTTATGTTTTATATTTTAGTTTTGAAAATTACTCAAGTTTTTTTTTTTTTTTTTTTTTGTTTTTGCTACTTGCGCGCCTGTATGTGAAAGGTATTCTCTGCATGAGTATGAGTTTATCATCTTATTGTTTTAAACTAGAATATTGCGTGTCAAGAGCAACTTTATTTTACATAGTTTTTTTTGTGTAAACCCTCCTTCACACAAAAACTTGCACAAAAAAAAGGGAAAACCACATAACTTCGTGTGTGTGATTTCAAATGATTTTAATAAGCTTCTTTTGCTACATTTCTATTATATTTACATGGTGTTGGAGTATCTCATCATCACCTTTGTCTTTTAGTTTTTCAAACAAAAAAAAAATATTTAAGAAAAAAAAAAAAAAATTCATAAAAAAAATTACAGCACGTCATCTAATTGTGAGAATTTTTTTATTATATATTTTTCATTTGTGTGATACTTTTGTGTTTTTTTGACTTTAAAATAAAAGGGGTAAGAGTTTATCTACTTGGGATATTAGGGTAAAAAGTTTTGAGGTTTCTTTGCCAGAATTTTTTGACATTTGCTTTATATTTAAACTACACTCAAAGAACTGTACAACAATTTGTCATAAAAGTTCGTCCAATGAATCTATTTAATGAAGTTTTCATAAATATTATGAAAATTTTCATAAATATAATGAAATGTTTCATAAATACTATAAATGTTTATATAATGAAACATATTCATTGGACGAACTTTTATGAAGTGCTTCATTATAATAATGAATCTTTTGCTTTGTGTGTAGATGAAAATGGATCATTTGTAGTATACAAAGTTTCTGAATCTTTAACAAAACTATATTTGGAACGAATATTATTACAACGAAATAGAAATGTATTTATTCTTCCTTTACATAAATATTCGAATAGAGGATTATTCCAGTTCCAGACCCAAAAATTATTATTATTAGAATATCATAAATATAACTTTTTTTCTTAAAATATCATAAATATAACTTTTGGGCCTTGAACTAAAATATAACGATTAGTGTACAATATTTGGAACTTTAATCTAGTTCCAAAGGATCGTTCTTCAAATTTGTAGATAGCTTATTAATTTGAATGTCGATCATTTCTTCACAGTTTCTAGATTTCCAACAAAATTCAGCTCAAAAAAACTTTAATCTTTAACCAAAACCTATTTCTGGAAATATTGCACAATATTTTTTGTGCCAATAAAAATTATCGGGCTTTAATCTTTATTATAAACAAAAAAAATATTTATATGCTACCTCCCTAATGGATATGCTAATGTAATTATTGTATTTTCAAGTTCTTATTATATTTTTATAGGGGTCAGTGAATTTATGATTAATGTTTAACAATAAGAATTATGTATCTTAAAATTTGATTTATATGGCAAAAAAAAAAAAAGTTTTAAGACCATTTTAAAGATAAAAATCAAATGGCTTTTTATTAAACTTAAACATGCAAAACTTAAAATGAATATCGTTTTTACAAAAAAAAAGAACAACAAAATGAATTATGATTATTTAAATTATTTTTTAAATTCAGCTCTTAAAATTGTCAAAAAAAGTATTTTTTTGGGGGGGGTGTCGGCGAAGGCAGTGGGGGATACCTTTCCCCACGCAATAAATGTTGGCTATTCATTAATTATGCATTTTTATACAATTTTTAATTAAGTAGTTTATTTTTTTTACCACTCCCACAAAAGGGAAAAATCCAAAAAAAAATTAATTTTTCAAAGTGTCCGATTTGACATGCAATGAATGCCCCATATATACAGTGGGCGACAATACATTGGAAACTTTTTTTATAGTAGATGCAATTTGTTAAAGGCAAAGTTAACAATACTAAACGTTATTATTATCAAATGAGTATTATTTAAAAAAAATGTTGTGTAGGTAAATTATTAAGCTTTAATTTAAGCTTCATGGCGTTTAGATTGAGTTAATAATATATGTACTACGAGGGTCGATCTGGAAAATGAAATTTTTTATAGTTATTTTTTAGAAAATTTTTTAAAAGTATTTCCAAGTCGATTTTGTCCAAGTTCAAACATTAAAAATTTAAAAAAAGGTCCAATAGATTTTATTCAGTGAACAACGAGCCAGACAGTGAAATTTTTTAAGTAAAGTTGAAAAAGTCCACATTTTTTGACCTCCAATTCTTTTGACCACCAATTTTTTGTTAACAAACAAAAATTTTAATTATTTTAATATTTCATTACCATACACTTAGGTGTACCAAAATTAATAAACAATAACATCTTTTCTTTGTTTACAAAAAACTGGTGGTTAAAAGAATTGAAGGTCAAAACATGTGGTATTTTTATACTGTACTTAAAAACATTTCAATGTTTGTTTGGGTTGTTCGAAAAATTATTTGATCACTGAATAAAATCTGCTGGACCTTTTTTTAAAATTTTAAAGTTTAAACTTGGAAAAAATCGACTTGGAAATATTATTAAAAAATGTTCTAAAAAATGTCTATAAATAATTTAATTTTCCAGATCGATCCTCGTAGCACCTTTATTATTTACTCAATCTGGATGTCATTAAGCTTAAATTAAAGCTTTATAAATTACCTACCTAACTTTTTTTTTAAATAATACTCATTTGATAATATAACGTTTAGTATTGTTAACTTTGTTTTTAAAAAATTACAATGTATTGTCGCCCACTATATATAATTGATCAGTAATCGATTTAAGACATTTTAGCGATGTCCGTCCGTCTGTCTGTCTGTGGAAATGGTGATCACGGCTACAATATTACACGGAGATGACTGAAATTTAAAATATTTATTGGAAGTTCTCCCGAGCAGTTTCGTATTGCATTTGAGCGATATCTTTTCAGCGCTTCAAAAATTATGGACGAAAATTTAAGGACACTTCGAAAATTTTGGTACATTAAACATAACCTAAAAATGCACAATGCTTTAATTCGGCTGGTGATTGACATATGTGAACATAATTGAACACCGAATGGTATTTAAACAAGTACGAACATATTTCTTGACAAAAAGAAAAAAAACAAGTAAGAGTGTTAAATTCGGCTTTGCCGAATCTTTTATACCCTCCAACACGTTTAAAATTAAAAACAAAAAATTGCAGGTGCGTCTTTTTTTTTGGTGGGGGGGAGGGGGTCGGCGGACTTGGTGGGGGACACCTGTACCCCCGCAATATATGTTTAAAAATTTTTTGTTAATGATATTTACGCTTAAATAATAAATTTTTTTCGTTATTTTTAATTAATTTCTATAACCACGCCCCCAAAGGGGGGCGGCCTGAAAAAATCGAATTTTCTAACCCCCTTGGTCCAAGCGCAGGTCTATGAACATAATATGGCATACAAATGTTACATTTGTTGAGCAAAAATTAAAAAAAACTCGTAAAAATATCGTATTTTTCAGGGGTCGTTTTAGTTCTTCAAGGGGGAACTTTTTTCCCCTGGTCCGATTTTGCCCATCTTCGAACTTAACCTTACCAGTAACATAAGAGATATTCTTCTGGTTTGGACTGCATCGTTATTTCTACAGACGGACGGACGGACGGACATCGCTAGAATGTCTTAGATTCTATCATAGATCAATATTATATATACTTTATGGGGTCCCCGACCGATATTTCGATGTGTTACACACGGAATGACAAAGTGAGTATACCCCATACTGAGGTTGGAGGGTATAAAAAAATCGCGGATTTTTTTTCGCGGAAATTTTTTTTCAATTTTTTTTTTTTCAAAAGTGATTTTCTTTAAAATAAAGTTTTTTTCAATAATTTTTTTGAAATTGTTTTCTATGCATTTTGCACTTTATTTATACAATTTTTTATTATGTAGTTTATTTTTTTTTAACCACGCCCACAAAAAGGGGCGTACCAAAAAAATTACATTTTCTAATCTCCCGGATTCAACTGCAGAACTTTGAAATTCTTTTGACATAAAAATGTTTCATTAGCTTAGAAAAATTAAAAAAAAAAACTGTGAAAATGTGGGTTTTTTAGAGGTTGGTTCAGTTATTAAAGGGGGAATTTCACAGTTGGCAAAATAAAATCACCCCTGACATACTGCTGACTCTCCCTTTATGAAATCGCTAAAATCTTCATACAATCTGATGGACTAACAGACGGACGGACGTACAGACGGACGGACAGGCAGACGGACGGACATCGCTAGAATGTCTTAGAACCGATCTCTGATTAATAATATATATGGGGCAAAACGCACCAACGGTCCACACCAAAAAACCGATTTAGATATAATTTTGCCAAAATGTTGGGATAATAGTAGGTAGTCTAAAGTTCAAATAAAAAAATTTTCATTGAAATATTTTTAGAGCTACAGAGATGGGAAGCTTTCATTTTTTTGCAAAGATCATATTTGGTTGAATTTTTATTGACACTTTGATGCGATAAAAATTTATTTTTAAAAAACGATTTTTAAAGTATTTTTGACGACCTTTCAATGGCATTGGTGGTTTTTGAAAAAAATATAAATTTGACCTTAAAATTCAAGGTCAAATTATAAAAAAAAATTTTTCTTATAGAGCGCCTATTTTGAGATTATTTTAGCTAAGTTTATTAGAAAGCTTGACATTTTTTGCATTAAAAACCATTTTCAAAAAATATTTAGATCGAGAGTTCCTTATTGCGAAAATATTTATTTTTTATTTTTTTACTTATAATACACGTGGTAATCGTACTTTTTAAGTGTTATTTCATACAAAAAAATTATTTCGCAGGAAGGAACTCTCGATCCATTTTTTGAAAAATGTTTTTATGTGTAAAAAACGTCAACCTTTCTACTAAACTTAGTTAAAATAATCTCCAAAGAGGCGCTTTATAAAATAAATCTTTTTTAATAATTTGACCTTGAATTTTAAGGTCAAATTTATATTTTTTTAAAAACCACCAACGCCATTGAACAGTCCGTCAAAAATTGTTTAAAAATCTTTTTTTTAAAATAAATTTTTATCGCACCAAAGAGTCAATAAAAATTTAACCAAATATGTTCTTTGCGAAAAAATGAAAACTTCTCATCTCTCATTTTGGGGTCTTAGAACGATATTTCGGTGCGTTACGAATGGAATGACAAAGTGAGTATGCTGTTGTTGGAGAGTATAAAAATGTACTAAAACAAACGTGAATGAAAAAATGTACTAAATATCAAAAACGTACACAAAAAAAACCTTGTCAAATTACTAGAAAAAGTCTTGTAATCCCATTTTACCAATATTTGACAGTTTTCCTTGTTTTTTAACAAAAAATTTTCGATCAATATTTAATTTTTTTTTGTAATTTTACATTTTTTTTTTTTTGTAATTTTACAATTTTTTTTTTTGTAATTTTACAAATTTCCAAGGTTTTTTACAAAACAAAAATCTAGTAAATTTACGAAAATTCCTTGTTAGTTTTATTGCGCAAAAAAAATTGTAAATTTACAATTTTATTAGTAAAAATCTTGTAAAACTACAAAGAAGCTCGTAATTTTTACTAGGAATTCTCGTTAAATAGGAGATAGCAAAAAATCTAGTAAAGTCACGAAATTTACAATTTTATTGGTAAAAAACATGTAAAATTACAAAATTATTGGTAAAAAGCTTGTAAAATAACAAAATGCTTCAGGACATTTTTTTAAGTTTTTAAATTTAGTTGATTTAAATTTTCAAACTTTGATTTTATATTCCTTTTTTAATTTTCGTCATGGTTTTATGTCTTTAAAACTCATATAAATTATAATTAAAACAGACTCATATTAAAAAATTTAAAAGAATAATTTAAACTATTACTATGAACATAATGGCTTATGTATCCTTAAGGTCTGCTTGCAGCAGACACAATTTTCCAATGACAATGTAATGGACAGTGCCAAACAAAATTGATCTAACATCTATGAGAAAATGAATTTTAAAATGTTTTACATATAATCTAAAATAGTACGCACTAAAACATGAAAATGAGTTTCAATCACTAAAATGATTATATCAATTACATTTTTAATTGATTTTGCAGCTATCACGAGAGTTATAGTATTAATTACTAAAATTTGTAAAATTTTAATAGAGAAAAGTGTATTTATTCTTAAGTCACAGAAATTTGCGAAATCAATTAAAAAATTTAATTACCCATGTAAAAATCAATTAGATCTTGCCAGATCTGCTTTGATCTGATAATATATGATTGGATCTAATTCTATAGAATTATATCTGCTTAGATATAATTAAATGTAAATTTTGTGCTAAAGTTGACCAAATCCGAGATTTAATTAGATATCGATTTTGGTCATTTCAGATAAAATTATATGCAATCAGATACGATCACATATAAATATTTATGAACAGATCAGATAAGATCTAATACATTTTTACACGGGTATATCAATAAAAAAAATTATTAAAAACAAAATTAAACTTTTTAAAATTTTTTAATAAAATTATAATAAAATTTTTTAATTTAAAAAATTTTTCAAAAATCGTCAAGATGATTTCACGAGTATGAAATTCCCCCGCAAAAAATTTCCCATGATTGTTTATCATTTTAGTTATTAACTTAATTCTTTGAGTAACTGTCTATGATATAATACATTACAACAAAAAAAAAGTGTTGTATAGTTAGCATATTTTGCCTTCTTTCTTTTTTTATAACCTTGTTAGTATATTTCAAAAATAAAACATCATACATGCCTCGAAAAATATATGCATAAAAAAAACTCCATAACAACAAAGTATGTGAGAGATGATGTTAAAGTTCCATTTTTTTTGTGAAAAATTTTGGGAGGTTAAAAAAAAACCAAATGAAAATGTTAAAGTTGCTTAAACATCAACATTTTCCAGAGGAAAAACAACACAAAATAAAAAAAAACGGGCGTTGTAGCCCGAAACAACCATGATGTTGTCAAACAACTTAAATTAAGACAACAACATAAGAGATGAAAATTTAAGTTGAAAAAAAGTTTTGGCTACACAACAAATGACCAAAACATTTGAAGTTTTCTAAAAATAAAAAATAAAAAAATGGTAATGAACAAAGGAAGTAAGTAAAAAACAACATAAAAAAATTTAGAAAAATTAGTTTCTGTTTTGGTTAATTTTTTTTTTATTTTCATTTAAATTCAACTGGCCAGAATATAAAGAATCTAGCAAAAGAGGAAATAATTATGAGTTGTTTAAAAAAATATAATCAACGTGATAACGGGTAAAAAGAATTAAGACAATCAAAAGTTTTATGAACTTTAAGAAAATATATTTACAACTCTTTTAACTTATCCCCACCAAGATTTGCACAACGGACCACTCGTTGGTAAGGCTTAGCCTCTAGCCACTTACCTAAAGCATATCAACAAATAATTACACTAAAAATCCTTTTTGTCTATTGTGTGCTATAACATTCAGAGTTTATATGTCACTATACTCTGCCAAATAGAGTGGCCGCCTTAAGTATCACTGGAGCACGAAGGACAACATCCACACATGGTATAAGTAGGATTCTGGACTTGCCATCTTTGGATCTTTACATTCAGGAATACGCACTTAGGACACAGCTGAGACTAAGTCAAAACTGCGCGCTGAAAGTTCGAGACTATGGACACACAAAACTCATACGAGACCCTCGATATGATGACTGTGTGACTGATTATATGACTCCACATATCGTGTGGGATGCAGGTATAACAATTGAAATACCATCTAGAGTATTCTGGGAAAATCCACCTGTTGGGGAACAGCACATTGCAGTCTACACGGATGGATCAAAGATGCCACAGGGAACAGGTAGCGGTGTCTACTGTGAGAAACTGGGAATTGAACTCAGTTCAAGGATACAGGACAGCTGTAATATTTTTCAGGCGGAACTGCATGCAGTGTCAGAGGCAGCCAGGCTTATTTTAATGAGGCCGATCTACTCTAGTGAGATCATTATTTACATTGATAGCACTGTACAACACAAAAAAAAATTACAAGGTCTGACCAAAAAATTTTGATAGAAGAGACAAAAAAAAAATACACGTGTATCGGCGTTTTGAAAGTTTACATCTGGGTTTCATTTTAGGGGGAGGTGAAGTTTCCCCCAAATGCAAATGTTGTATTGTAAATCGTCATTGAATATCGAGTGAAGCTTACGTTTAAAGTGTATGGTGTGTTAAGCAAATTTATGTAAAATGTTACGGAGAACATTTTTGTGGAATATATTAACCCTCTAACTCCTCAAGATAAGGGTCTTTTTTGTCCATCTTTTCAAAAAGAACAAAAAACACCATTAAAACAGGGATTTAGGAGGTTTGAATGTTCCGCAAAAATATCCGCCGTAAAATTTTACTATAAGTCCCTGAATACACCAAAACGGAAAACTTAACAAGAAAGTCAGAAATAAGACACAACAAAAGAGAGCTTAGGGTTAATTTCGCATTTATTAAGAAAATCGAGTTAAGCTTACGTTTAAAGTATATGGTGTGTGAAGCAATTTTATGTAAAATGTTACGGAAAACATTTTTGTAGAATATGTTAACCCTCTAGCTCCTAAAGGTAAGGGTCTTTTTTGTCCTTCTTTTGAAAAAGAGCAAAAACACCATTAAAACAGCTATTTAAGGGTTAAAATGGTCTGCAAAAATATTTGCCGTTAAAGGGACTTATAGTAAAATTTCACGACGAATATTTTTGCGGAACATTTTAACCCCCTAAATCCCTGTTTTAGTGGCGTGCTTTGCTCTTTTTTAAAAGAAGGACAAAAAAGACCCTTATCTTGAGGAGTTAGAGGGTTAACATATTCTACAAAAATGTTCTCCGTAATATTTTACATAAATTTGCTGAACACACCATATACTTTAAACGTAAGCTTTACCCGATTTTCTTAATAAATGCGAAATTAACCCTAAGCTCTCTTTTGTTGTGTCTTATATCTGACTTTCTTGTTGAGTTTTCTGTTTTGGTGTGTTCAGGGACTTATGGTAAAATTTCACGGCGGATATTTTTGCGGAACATTAAAACCCCTTAAATCCCTGTTTTAATGGTGTTTTTTGCTCTTTTTGAAAATAAGGACAAAAAATACCCTTATCTTGAGGAGTTAGAGGGTTAACATATTCTACAAAAATGTTCTCCGTAACATTTTACATAAATTTGCTGAACACACCATATACTTTAAACGTAAGCTTTAAACGATTTTCTTAATAAATGCGAAATTAACCCTAAGATTTCTTTTGTTGAGTCTTATTTCTGACCTTCTGGTTGAGTTTTCCGTTTTGGTGTATTCAAGGACTTATAGTAAAATTTTACGACGAATATTTTTTCGGAACATTTAAGCCCCTTAAATCCCTTTTTTAATGGTGTTTTTTGCTCTTTTTGAAAAGAAGGACAAAAAAGACCCTTACCGTGAGGAGCTAGAGGGTTAATATATTCCACAAAAATGTTCTCCGTAACATTTTATATAAATTTGCAGAACACACCATATACTTTAAACGTAAGCTTCACTCGATATTCAATGACGATTGACAATACAACATCTGCATTTGGGGGAAACTTTACCTCCCCCTAAAATGAAACCCAGATGTAAACTTTCAAAACGCCGATACACGTGTATTTTTTTTTTGTCTCTTCTATCAAAATTTTTTGGTCTGACCTTGTAATTTTGGAAAAAATTTGATTTTGTTGTGCAGTGTAGTCAGGCGGCTTTAAAGGCACTATATAACAGGAATATTCGATCAAAGGTTGTCAGCCGTTGTCGCCAAGAGCTTATGGCTCTCATCGAACAACACTCTTTAAGACTGTGCTGGGTTCCAGGTCATCAGAATATTCCAGGAAACGAGAAAGATGACGAGTTAGCTCGTATGGGAGCAGTTTTACCATTAAGTTCAATCACGACCGACGTGCATCCGGGCCTGGATGTTATTTATTTTGAAATACGGAGAATATTTGAACGACAGAAAGATTTGAAATGGGAAAGCAGCCAGGACTGTATCCAAACGAAGGCCTTGTGGACTCGCGGTGGAAAAAGTATCCAGAAAACACTACTTTATATGGAAAAATCAGACCTCAGGAAGTATGTAGGTTTAATTACAGGCCATACTGGCTTGAAAGCTTATTTGAAAAAGTTAAAATTGATAAGAGATGACTTGTGCAGATGGTGTGGGGACGAAGAGATAGTGGAAGATTCATTCCATTATCTTTGTCAGTGCCCTGCACTATCTCGCACTCGATTTAATTGTTTTGGCTTTTATTTCTTTCAGGAACTGGAGGAACTTAGAGATGTCAACCCATGGAAGATGCTTAAATATATTAGGCTAAGTAAACTCGATGAGACATATGTGGAGACATAAATCATCATTTACCAGGAAGGTAGTAATGAATTATGATTAATATGTAAAGCAGCCACCGACAAAAACCACTCCCCCCCCCCCCCCTTTCGAGGTATCACTTTGGATCAGGAACTGGTCTTGTGGACATTACGTCAACCTCTTCACCTAACCTAACCTATACTCTGCCAAAAGCTGTGAGAGAGATGGAGAGGGCTTTTGTATAAAACTAATAGTATATGGGGCATTCCATGTCAAATCGGACACTTTGAACAACTTTTTTTTAGATTTTCCCAATTTGTTTACAGTACCATTCGAAAACTCCTTCGTGGTAAATTTTCAGATTTTTTTGATGACCCGTTCAAAAGATATCGAATTTTTAAAAATTGGAGGTTTTTTCCTTTACTTTTTTTACTCATAACTTCTTCATAAATCGTCCAAATTTCAATTTTTTTTTTTTAATTTTTTGTTTTTTAACGTACTTTAAAAAAAAAATCCCAAAAATTCTTAATAGCGCTCTAGTATGGGATTTTTAAGTTCTAAAAATTCAATCTCTTTTTTGAAAATGTTTGTGCTCTTCGATTTTTTTGAAATTTTTTTGTGTAAAACTTCTATCGATTCTACAAATTTTTTGCCCAGGAGGATCGTGGGATAACGATTATTACTATTTTTTAAAATTTTTTGAAAAAAAATTATTGTAATTTTCCAATCTTAAAATCATTTCTACTGCTCCAATGGTGCGTCATAGAGGGGTATTTATAAGACCGACCCCCATTAATTTTTACGTATTAACATTTCTTTGGAACAAACTAATACACTATCTCCTATTTCTAAGGGGGCTCCAACACAAAACGATATTTTTTAAAATTTGCTCTAACAACTCTAACTACCCTAATAGTACCCTTAGAGCAACAAAATGTATGACCGACCCACAATATTTTTTAAGTCCAAACATTTTCTCTGAAAACACTTTCCCTCTATCTCTAATTGTTAAGGCGGTCCACTCCCTAAGTAGACTTCCATTCAAAATTACATTTTTATAAAATTTTCTCCAACTGTTATTTGTATGGGAGCCTACTTAGGGAGTGGAGATACGGCGTAGGTATGTTTTAAAAAAATGTTGTAGGGTAAAAATAAGGGTCGGTCTCACTAATGACCCCTCTCGGACGCACCACTCGACCGGTAGAAGCTGATTAAATAAAAAAAAATTACAACAAATAATAAAATGTAGGGGGACCGCCTTAACAATTAGAGATAGAGGGTAGGTGTGTTCAGAGAAAATGTTGGGACTAAAAAAATATGCTCCTAAAAGGAACAACGGGACTATATATATAAGGGCACTATTAGGGCAGTTAGAGCGGTTGGAGCAAATTTTAAAAAATATCGTTTTATGTGGGAGCCCCTTAGAAATTGGAGATAGGGTATTAGTTTGTTCCACAGAAATGTTAAGACGTAAAAATTAATGGGGGTCGGTGTTATAAATGACCCCTCTATGACGCACCATTGGAGGAGTAGAAATGATTTTAAGATTGGAAAATCACAATAAAATTTTTTCAAAAAATTTTAAAAAATAGTAATAATTGTTATCCCACAACCCTCCTGTGCAAAAAATTTGAAGAATCGATAGAAGTTTTACACAAACAAATTTCAAAAAAATCGAAGAGTACAAACATTTTCAAAAATGAGATTTAAATTTTAAAACTTAAAAATCGCATACTAGAGCGCTTTTAAGAATTTATTGGGGTTTTTTTTTTTTTAAAAGTAAGTAAAAAAACAAAAAAATTGAAAAAAAAAATTAAAATTTGGACCATTATTGAAGAAGTTATGAGTAACAGAAGTTTGAGTAAAGAAACAAACTACCAATTTTTAAAAATTCGATATCTTTTGAACGGGTCATCAAAAAAATCTGAAAATTTACCACGAAGGAGTTTTCGAAGGGTACTAAAAACTGTAAACAAATTAAGAAAATCTTAAAAAAAAAAAATTCCAAAGTGTCCGATTTGACATGGAATGCCCTATATATTTTTCCAATTTTATAAAAAAAAATGTTTTTGAAAAAATATGTTTTTACAGAAAACATACCAATTAGAAATTTTGACAATGTCAGTGATGATTCATCAGGTAGAAGGCAGCAAGTGAATACATTTAACTAAAGACAACTTAAGGACATCCATTTCTAACAACAATTTTCTCCGACGAAATTGGCAGATTTTTCTGCTGAAATCAACAGTTTTTTCTGCTAAAATCAGCAGTTTTTTCTATTAAAATCAGCAGATTTTTCTGCTGTCTTGACAGATTTATCTGCCGATTTAAGCCAGGTTATCACTACAGAAATTTAGCAAACCGCGTCTGCTAAAATCAGCAGATTTCTCATATCGCTCAAAATGGGATTTGAGCCATATGAGCAGATTTTTCTGCTGATTGGACACAGTTTTTATTTTAAGTGTAGATATATTTAATCTTAAGTAATTTTCTGACGCCATTTAGACTAGAAACATGTACCAAAAAATCTTAACTACACACAACGACAACTGCATCATTCCAATGCATAGACGTTGTCGTCATGATAATCAAAGCCATCACCAACAAAAACTCTTAGCTGATACTGCTGCCACTACAAGCATTTGCGATTGCTGCTGCTGTGTTGCCAATAGTACTAGAGTCATTTAAAATACACAAAACTAAAAAAACAAAATGCTGAATACTCCCACACTTTCTGCAGTTATGGATGGTGCTCTGTTTGTTCAGTTGTTGTTTTTACGTCTAGTTGTTATATTTAAATAAATTTCCTTTAAACAACCCACCAAAAAAATTGGGTGTGAAAGAATAAAACATAAAGCTAGAGAGTGAAACCCTGATGATGCTCTAAAAATAACGTCCTATAATTTTTTCAGTAACTGAAACGATGTCAAAAAATGACAGACACAGAAAGAATTATTGTTTACATTGATCTAATAAATTTTTTCATTACATCAATGATTTTTTTCATAAAAGCTTTGGTTTTTTTTCATAATATTTATAAAAAAATTTCATTGCATTTATGAAAATAATCTCTCATTTTATAATTTTTTTTTTTTTATAAAACTTTTTCATTAAATGTATGAACAATTTCATTATAGCAATCAAATGTTTCCTCATGAAAATTCATTAATCCAATGAAAAAATAAAATTTTCATAGACTTTATGAATTTGTTCATAAATATAATGAACAAAGTTCTTTCAGAGAATATGGTTTTAACACTTATTCCTTTTGCCATTTAAATTTTCTAGTTGGGTTCCATAATATTTGCCATAAATGTGTGTCATAAAACTGTATACAAGTGTTCGTAAAGTGGTGCTGTAATTTTGTGTTTTTTTTTTTTATTCTTTAAAATACAGTGAATTTATATATAAATTTTTTTATTTTTATTTCATCAATCAGTTTTTTACCATCCCGCAGCGATTTTTTTTTCGCTCATTTTGTAGCATTCTCTAAGTAGCCAATGCTATTGGGTCGTTGTATTTAAAAAAAAAGAGCAAAAAAGATATAAAACATAAAACACATGAATGCGTGTGGCGCCATAAGCATTACGCTAAGGCGTTCAATAGTTTATAAAAAAAAAAAAAAAACAAAGTGTAGATGACAGTTTTTTAAAATATTTTTTTTTATTAAATATTCTTGCAAACCCAAAAATTTTAATGGATTTTCAAGTGTTTTAAGGAGTTGAGTACTTAAAGTTAAGTACAAAGGATATGGGTATTGCAACAAATTATAGGAAATTTTGCTTGTTGGCAACTTGCAATCAGTTAAACACTGATTGCAAAATAAAATTATCAGGTTTTTATATATTTTTTACGTAGAAAAACTCTCAGATATTGAAAAACTTTCGTTAAGAAAATGTGAAAGATTATCGGTTACCAAAAGTCTCACAATAATGATTTTTTTTTTTTTTTTTCAAAAAAGTTGCAGATCCTAGGACGAAAAAATACGAAAGGCACACATTCAGAATAATTTTTTGTATAATGAGTCAATAAAGTTTTTCTTTAAGTTAATGATTTGTTTCATAATTGCTAGTATTTTTTTTATAACAATTATGAAATTTTCATTGGATTGATGAAAATAATCCTTAATTTTAACTTTTTAATTAAAAAGTTTCATAAAAAGAAAATTGATTAAATTAGTGATTATTTTCATTAATCCAATGAAATTTTTGATAAATGTTATAAATAAAATAAAAGCCATTATGAAACAAAATTTCATGAAATTTCACAATCTTAAAATATTTTTTCTTTAGAAAAAAGTCTTTTTTCTTTAGAAAAAAGTCACAGAAAGAATACATTTTTTATAATGAGTCAATAATTTTTTTCCTTAAAACAATGATTTTTTTCATAATGGCTACTATTTTTTTCATAATATTTATTGAAAATTTCATTACATTTATGAAAATAATCATTAATTTAATGAAGTTTTATAATGGTTCAAGTTGAAAAAATGCAGAAGAAAAATTGAATTTCTAAAAATTATAGGCATTTCTGGTATTTCCTATACCGGTTTCAAACACCCCAGTTAGTGTCATCTTCAGTAGGATTTTAAATGTCGGTTTGTCTTGTTAATGAAAACTGTTTTTTATATATGTGAATATTTATAGTTTCTACAGAATAAATTTTGACAGTTTCCAACACTACAATTCTTTCTTTCAACTTTTTTGTCTCTTACATTATTTTGCAAGGGTTTGTTTTTATGAAACTTTTTACCTAAATGTATGGAAACTTTCATTACTGCCATAAAAATTTCACGAAAAAATCATTGGTTTAATTCTAATGAATGTTTCATAGATTATATGAACATTTTCATAACCATAATTTTATGTTATTTCATGAAAAAAAGCGTAAAGCAATTTTACATCTTCTGCTATCTATACCAACAGAATAATGTTATGACGTGAACAATTTGAAGAAAAACAAGAAAGACAGACGGACAGACGGACATCGCTAAAATATCTTAAAATGGATTACTGATCAAAAAATTTACATTTTCGATATAAAACAAGTGAGAGTGTTATTTTCGGCTGTTCCGAATCTTGTATACCCTCCAACGTTAAAAAATAAATAAAAATTGCAGGGGCGTTTTTTTTTGGGGGGGGGGGGGCTTGCCGGGAGTCCTTGGGGACAACTTCTCTCTGGTCAAAAATATTTACAAATTTAATTACTATGCTTTTTGTACAAAAGATATACAATTTCATCATTATATAAATTATTTGCTAATATCCACTCCCACAAAAGGGGGCGGACCAAAAAAAAGTAATTTTCAAATCCCCTGGGTCAAGTCCAAGATTTTGAGCTTTTTGGAGCATAAAAATGTTAAATTTGTTTAACAAAAATAAAAAAAAAACCTATAAAAAGTTCCCTTTTTTATGGGTTGGTTAACTTCGTCAAGGGGGATTCCCCCTGGTCCGATTTTGCCCATCTCCCTCCAAACTTAACCAGCCTATGAACATAAGACATACATGTGCCAAATTTCGGGAGTCTACCACTTTTATTTTGGACTGTATCGTGTCTTCCACAGACGGACGGACAGATGGACGGACGGACGGACATCGCTAGAATGTCTTAGAATCGATCACTGATCAATAATATATATACTTTATGGGGTCCTAGACCGATATTTCGATGCGTTACACACGGAATGATAAGTGAGTATACCCCATACTGTAGTTGGAGGGTATAAAAAGTCTCAGGTTCCGAGAAAATTTTCGTGTAGAAAAATGTCAGATACTGGGACATTTCACGAATAAAAAAGTTTCATATTCTGAGACATTTTTCATATCGAAAAAGCCTCAGATTCTAAGACGATATGTGTATAGAAAAATTCTCAGATTCTAGAAATTTTTTGTATAGAAAATTCTAAGATTCTGAGACTTTTATCTTAAAAAAAATTTTTAGAATGTGAGACATTTTTTCTATAAAAAAAATCTCAGATTCTGAGACATTTTTTCTTTAGAAAAAAACTTTGGATTTTAAAACATTTTTCGAATAGAAAGTCTTAAATTCTGAGATATTTTTGTAGAGAAAACGTCTCATATTTTTCATGTAGAAAACTTCTCAGATATTGAGACATATTTTATATAGAAATTTTGTCAGAATATGAAACACTTTTCCTATAGAAAAAGTCTCAGATTTTGAGACATTTTTTGTACAGAAAACGCCTCAGATTCTGAGACTTATTTTACAGAAAAAGTCACAGATTCTGATTGGAATAAGTCTCAGTTTCTAAGTCTCAGATTCTTATAGATTCTTTGTATAGAAAAATTTTGATTTTAAGACATTTTTCCTAAAGAAAAATTATCAGAATCTGAGATTTTTTCCAATAGAAAAAGTCTCAAATTCTAAGATATTTTTCGTATAGAAAAAGTCTCAGATTCTGTGACATTTTTCGTATAGAAAAATTGTTAAATTTTGAGACATTTTTTGCATAGAAAGGTCTCAGATTCTGCGATTTTTTCGTACAGAAAACGTCTCAGAATCTGAAATAGTTTTCGTATAGAAAAAGTTTTAGATTCTGAGACAATTTTTGTCTATACAAAGATTTATATTTTTAAGATATAAACATATATTTTATGTTAAGCCATTAATTTTTTTATATTCAAGAAAATGACCTGACATTAATATGTCTGCTATAGATAGTAAAAACTATCAGCATCTGCAAACTTTGTACAATAAAGAGATTCTAGTCAACAATATGTTACAAAATTGCCTTGCCATTAATATGTCTAGTATAGACAATTTTTAAAAATCATCTTAAACATTCGCTTTATATTTTTTTTCTTGGCGGTTTGTTTTCTTTGTTTCTAATCTACTTTAGTCTTATCTTACTTTCCATCCTATTTACGAAATAGATTTATATTCAAGAAAATGTCATGACATAAATATGTTTGCTATAGACAACCTTTCAAAACCATAAA